>VXBT01004570.1:2566041-2623485 GCA_013400235.1 Oriolus oriolus
TTCCCCGTGGACCCATGGGCTGCAGGGGGACAGCCTGCTTCACCATGGTCTTCACCACGGCCCACAGAGGAATCTCGGCTCCAGCACCTGGAGCACCTCTTCCCCCTCCTTCTCCACTGACCTTGGTGTCTCCATGTTGTTCTCTCACATATTCTCACCTCCTCCTCTTCTCTGACTAGAAGCAAAAACCCCTGTGACTTTGTTTTGATTTTCTCCTTAAATCTGTCACCACAGAGGCGTTACTAGCCTCTCTCACTGACCCAGCTCTGGCCAGCAGCATGTCCATCTTCAGAGCCATCAGCCACTGGCTTTGCTGGACATTGTGGGAAGCTTCCAGCAGCTTCTCACAGGAGCCATCTCTGCGTCCCCCCTGCTACCCAAACCCAGGCCGTGCCAACCCAATACACCTTGTCATAATCTTCCTTTAAAAGGGTTGGGTTGTGCTTGCACCACTGACCTGGGAGAGCACAGGATTGTTCCCTGGCTGGGTGTCTAGTTCAGAGTATTAACTGCCAAGCATACTATTATGAATCTGTCATTATTATGAGTTAGCATATTAATCAACAAAGTGATGATACCGGGCAGCAAATTATCCAGAATGTAATACTCAGTGATTTAGGGCTTGTTAAACCAACTGCTGGAGGAAGATGAGCACTTCCTGAGCCTGGCATGGCCATTTTCTATTGAGTAAACCTACTTTCTCCTGTTAGCCTTTTTTAATTTGAGCCATGTAAGTCTTTTGGGCGGTAGAGGGGAATCCACCAACTGTAGATCTTTCAGAGAAAATAAACAGACTGTCATCTGTTGCAGCACTGTCACATTGCTTTCCATTTAAAACTGGAAAAAGAAAGGCTAAAGACAGTTTATTCCTATTATTTTCCCTTGATTTGTTTCTTTCTGTCCTTGAATGTGTGGGTGGGTTGTTAAGGCTTTTGTCTTGCTTTGTTTTGCAATTTTTTATGGCCCACATTCTGATGTGCTGCAGCTCATTTGCAGGCTGTGAGGCTGGAGCAGTGTTTTAATTTCTGCTTGTAACTCAAACGGGTAGTAAGTGGGTAGGTTAGAGTTTAGGGAGTAGGTAGAAGATAGTGAAACTATATGTTTGAGAAATTTAAAAAATGTCCACTGACCACAATTCCTATGTGGGAAGAGATGTCCTTCCCATCCCTCTCCTGCTCCCGTTTCTGAATGGTTTTGCAGAGCGGCTTCGACTAAACCTTTGCTAAACTGAAAGTGCCACAGCCTGGGATGATAATAAAAAAAGATGCGTGCTGTTATAAACACTCAATTATTTTCCTTCTTTCTTGTGGAGTTGTTATTAAGCCAGGAGGTTCAGAAGTTCAAAAATATAAAGGAATAATTTGTACAAGAAAAGAAAGGAGTCTATTTCACAAGCTATTGATGCTTCCACTGGGAATTAGCAGTAGCTGTTAGAGTAGCTGGGGTCATACAGAGGGACCATGCATTCTGCTCCCACTTAGGAAAACTCCTAATTTTTAACTTTTTCACAGCCACAAGCTTACATTTCTGGCAGTGAAAAGTGGGGGGAATATTTGAGGAGCTCTTATTAAAAAAATAAACTTCAAATGATGATTGACTCCCCTTTTATGTCTTTAGAAGGGGGCCCATAAATCTCAACAGTTTTCTCTTCAATGGCTACTTGTTCTTTTTGGTTGGTGACAACTTTTATTTTAAGCGAGCTCAGTTCTTAAATTAACCCTTGTAGTGACTCAGACCTCCTTGTTTGTCTTTGTTTTGCCTCCCACAGATGGAGAAAAGCTTAGCATACAGTAACAGATCCATTCCCATTTCATGCTTGACATGAAATGTGCTCATCAGTGCATCCCTGGGAAAGGGAGCATTCAGACTTCAGGAGATTTGCTTCCAAAGAAAGCACTGAGCTCATAGTTACTAAGAGTCCCCTCTCAGTCCTTGACACTGGACTTCTGACAGGCAGATGAGCACTGAGGCTTTAATGTATTTGAGCACAAATACTCAGATTCACATGTGGCCACTCAAACTTCCAGTCCCACCCAGTATGGGTGGGTTCAGGCACTCCTTCTTTGTCATTCTTTTAACAGCAACTATAAGGACACAACAGTCCAGTGCTCCCTGGATCTTTCCTGTGTTTAGAACGAAATCCAACCTTTGCAGCCTAGTGAGGAAACAGAATTCATAGGAATCTCAGCCTCTGGACTTGCCAGAAGACACAACTGAGAAATGGTTTGATGAGGGCCCCGTGGTGTCTGTCAGCCTCCGAGTCTCCCTCACGGGTGTGCAGGCTCTGGGAGCCAGGAGCACGCGTACCCCGGTGCCTGCCTGTGTGTGGCCAGCCGAATTTGGAAGCTCTATCTTATATCTTTCTGTCAGTGACCTGTTATACAGTCCTGGGGCCTAATGCTTGTGTCAACAGGAGGTTAGGTTTCATGGCATCCTGAGCAGAGCAGGAATGTCCTGGCTTATATTTGTCTCCCCAGGAGAGGGAGAGGGTGGGAGAAAAGCATTCAGCAGCTACTGGGCAATCTTCTGCCATCTCTTGACAGGCAGTGATATAAATCAGAGCCTTGAGTGGGCTCTGCTTAGATCCCTATCAGCAGTGATTAATTCAGTGCTATAGGTGGAAGGATAAACGTGGCTTCCTGTAATCTTAATTGTTTCCACCAGCCTTTGAACTGATGCATCCATCTGGTAGCATTTAGTTGTGAACACAAAGGGTCAAACTCTGCCCAAGACTGTGGGGCAGGCAGCAGGCCCAGCTCTGAGGAACGCCGGTGCCAGCTGGGAGTTGGTCTCTTGGTCAGGCAGTATAACAGAGGCAAGGGCACTTGAGTCAGTCCTCAGGAGGTGGCTTGCAGGATCATCTGGAAACTCTTAGGTGCCAGAGCTTCTGAATTTATTAGAGAAGAGGCTGGCAAGAGTGCCGTAAGATGACTGGGGCTGGGCTGGAGCCTCCATTCCGTGCTACGGGGACATCTGCTCTGCCATTCCCAATGCTCTTATGAAAAGTCCAAAGAGAAGACAATGGGATTCCTTTTCTTGAGCAACTCCCATTGTAATTGAAAGGGACTTTGTGGATCTTTCACAGAACTACTATCTTCTTGCATCAGGAGTCCTTCCCCTCCTCTCAGGACTTTAATGGCTCTGGTCTGTAATCCTTGCAAGCCACTGGCTCGTACGCTCATCCATCTACCTTCAGAGCTGTGCACGGGGCTTGGCTTCACTCTGACATTCTTGTGTACCAGGCATTCCCATGATAATAGCTTGGAAAATGCCATGCTGGTTTTGTCCCCTCTTCAACGTCGCCGTGTACCTGTGGGAAATTCTGAAAAGGGCAGCAGTCTTGCTGTATTTGGCGGAGGGGGCGTGTTTTGAAAGCAGAAAGATCGTTGGCAAATGCAGCCTGCGAGTAACAGAACCAGCTTATTTCAGCTGACAGCTTTGGAGAAAACCAGCATTGCTAGGTTTCAAATTAGTGTGGGTAGACACTAATAAGAAAATTTAGGGCAAACAATTTGGATGGAATAGTTTATTACCTTTTGGTTAATCCCTTTTCAGTTTCTATCAGCATAGAAAGAGCAGAGCTTGCAGTAATTTGTGCCCAAAGCAAAATGTGATGAAAACAGGCAAGCTAAAGTGTAATTTAGCTTCCTAAAAGCAAAGAGGAGAGGTCACTCCATCAGAAAAAAAGAGTCAGAATTTGCAATTTAAACAAGACTCCGCTAAGTCTTTGTCTTAGTAACGCTTGTATCCTAATGCTTTGAATCCAGTAACTTCTAGTTACCAGAGCTCAGTAAAGCCACATTTCCTGAGCAACTTCTTTTGCAATCTATTTGATTTTTGCCTCTCTATATAAACTCTCTGATGTTTTTCTCTGATGTGTTCATTGTTTGTGCCTTCACTGAATAATTCCAGAGCTCCACCTCATCTCCAAGTGGTCCAAAACATTTGCTACTCAAAATCCAAGCTAACTGTCTTAGAATTTTATAGTTTTATCTCAAATTTGAGGAACAATTAAATGGAAAGCATAACTGCCCTTGTACAAAATATAAACACGGGGCAAAATTCCCTGCCAAGTGAGTTAGTAAAGGATGGTTGGGGCAAGTTAATCTGAGGGGGCAGAAAGTGAAACTGAGGCAGATCTCTGTCAGGTATTCTCTCTGCTGTTTATGTATATGGACCAGAATGGTGCCTGAAAACAGTATTAATTACTCATTTTATTATTTGTTTAGTGAGGAAATATCCCACCTTCAGTAGTATTTGACGCTGTGTGAAGAATATTCTTCTGCATCCTTTCTTAGTTGGAAGAAAAAAGAAAATGAAAGTGTTACTTGAATGAAGTGCTTTCTTTGGAATTTGCCAATTTAAATAAATGTTTTGCAGCAGCATCTGGTTCGTGGCTCTAGCCAGGAGAGCAAAAATCTGAGAACACTCTTGGTTTTTTAGCAGCATATCCTCACTGGTAGCTGATTTCATAGGTGTTCTCTGACTGGAGTGGAGACTGTTTAGGCTAGGCTTAAAAAGGCTTCAAGCAAAAAAATCTTTTAGTTCCAATGATAATAAAAATATAACAGTTATCTTTCAAGAGACAGCTATAACCTCTCATAACTCATAAACAGGAACATTAAATTGAGGGAGCCAATATATAGCAGAAAATAAAGTATCCGAATTTATCATTCTGACTTTGAAAGCTAGCAGAGAAGTTTGTTGCAAATAATTAGTTTTATAATTTTCTTCTGGCTTGGCAACTTGACTGTGAATAGATTGCAGTTTCCTTGAAGCTATTTGTTAGCTGAATTTATTTGCTGAATAATTGATGTAAATATCTCAGTGAATAGTAAGTAATTATTCTTGGCCTCTGCTTAATTTGAAGGCAAGTGCTTGGCTGCAAGTAGATGATATTAGAAATCTGAGCTGCTGTGATTTGATGGGTAAGTCACTTTCTTTCCCTGGCTAGCTGAATTTTGAGTAATTTTTATGTAGGCTGCACCAGGGCTGCAACACTCCAGAGGGGAGCACCAGCCCCAGCCATTTTCATGCTTTGATGCAGCAGCTCTGGGAGGAGGAGGCAGCACGAGGGGCGAGCAGTGCACTGTGCTTTACGAGGTCTGCATTGGAACCCTGGCCCTGAGGATAAAACCGTGAATTCCCAGGAGGAAAGAGGGGCTGTCCGGGTAAGGCCACCCAAGGATCGCTGTGCCCTGTTAACAGCTGGCACAGATGGGGTCCCATCGTCTGTCCTGGTTAAGGGCAGGGGTTTTCTCCAGGTGGGGAAGACCCAAAGAGAGCAGCTGCCAGATTAAGCCCTGTGTTTATTAACAGACATGGGGTACCCCATCCCTGGTCACTATGTACCCCAATGGCAGAAACGTCTTGCATAATAAAATGATTTCATCTTGAGATAATGCTAAGCTAAAAGACAAAACAATTCAAAACAAGTGCTTATCCTTGATGAGTTCAGCTCCTTGCTTCCTCTTGAAGTTTTCCTTTTCTTATGCTGTTCTGAATTGTAATTTCTACATTTTTTCCCCTTTCCCTGCTGGACCTCATGAGGATTCAGTTCCCTTCAGGCTCAGGAAACATTCCCTTTTTTATGGCTGTCAACTCAGTGGTGCTCACATGGAGACTAGAAAGCTGAGACAGTTGTTGCCCCGAAATGTTTGTCCTTGGCCAGAGGTTGCAGCTCCATCTGGCTCCCTGGAAAGTGCTCCCCTTCCCCATGGGCTGTGATTTACTCTCCAGCATAGATGCATATTGAAATTGGCACCTGCTTGTGCTGATACCCCGGGCTGGGAGTTGGAAATTCAGGATGTAAAGATCTGTGTCCCCTGCAGCCATTCCTGCTGCAGGAGCAGCAGTCTGGAAAGCGGCCGTGCTGGCATCGCGAGGTGTTAAGCTGGGATGGCTGAAGGAGTTAATCTGCTGCCTCGCTGTAATATAATAGAAAGAAAAACATGCCTGTGGGGCTAGTCCGTTTTACTGTGTAGCTTCAGCTGGTAATTAAAAAGCAACAGTTCAAAATTAAGCAGTAATACGAATAAACCCCAAATTAAATATACCCAGGACAGGTTGCATTTTTCAGTGGGTGGATGCTTAGTGTATCATGAAAGTAGACTTTTTAAAAAAAGTGTCTCAGGCTGGGTGCCTAAAGCTGGGAGTTCCCCAAACCGCCCCAGAACTTTGCTTTTTTCATGAGGGTGCCCCTTTCACTGCAGCTCACTCGTCACCGGGGCCAACTGGTCCGCTCTACTCAGGGCATGTTCCCACATTCCTTCTGTTACAGTGGAGACAAAAAAAAGAAAAATCGAAACCCCAGAAGGGCCCGGTAACAATTTTACTCCTGAGCCGAGCACAAACGTGGTTTCAGGTTCTTGGGAAGGATTTCATGTGCCCCCTCTGAAGGTGAAGGGACAATGTGCCCATTTAAGGTGGAGAAAAGTGATCGTGGGCGCTGCCCTTCGGGCGTCCTGCCAGGCTTCCATTTGGGAATGAAATTGCTGAGCAAAGCAGCAGGCTGAGAGCTCCTCTCTGCGTAGAGCAGGCAGATGGCTGCTCTTCAGAAGAGTGGTGCAACCAAGCACGGGGATAATTTTGAGGTGAAGGCATGGGGAGCAGGGAGGTGGGTGGGAAGGAGTGATAGGAGAAGCGGTATTTTCATCCACAAGGTCCCCAGCTGGCAGATTTCCAGAAGATGGGAAGTGTTGTCTGAGAAAAGTTCACGCTCTGCTCACCTCATTTCTTACATGCTTTCCCAAAGTATCTGCTACCAGACACTTTTGGGGCTGTTGGGCTTATCTGGGCTGACTGTTCCTGTTTCAGTGACACCTTTGAGCAACGTGCTGCAGCCGCTGCGGCACCTCTCCTGGAACACTGCTCTTCTCCAGAAACCTCCTCACAAACCTCCAGTGCCCACAGAGCTCTTGTGTTACATGGGGGGTGAGGGGGGGCAGGATTCCCTGACACTGAGGCAGCATTTGGGGTTTCTGAATACAGGGGTTTGCTCTTGACTATTAAGTGGTGAGATACCCCCGGGACAGGAATGCTGAAGTGGAGCTGGAGGCCAAGCAAGGCTTGCTGGGGTGGTGGCACAAGAAGGAACTGTGGGGACCCAGAGGTGTGCAGGAGCCAGGCTGGCAGCCAGCCCAGATAGGCAGCAGGGCTGTGTCCAGTTTGTCCCACTGGAACACTGCCTGCTTTGTCTGGGTGAGAAGTGTCTCTGCTTTCCTCTGTGCCTGTGGTTTTCACATGATCCAGGGGTGCTGCTTTAGACAGCCATCATCCAGTGTCACACAGTCCATCTCCTTTCTCTTCATGGAGTTGTGTCCATTCAGACAAGTTGAGCACTCCAGCCTTTTGGCCTCATAATGGTCTTCCCAATATCTTCTATGAGTTGTTTAAAATCAAACCCGGTTGCCAGCTACTCAGCCCTGGAAGACCTGTTACTCCTTTGCCACAGATTAACATGAAGGGTGGAAAGAAAGAAGGCGAAACAATTTACACCATCGTGTGTGACTTGATTAAAACTAATATGATATTTTTAGGTTACTGGTAAGCATTTCATATGCAGTGTTTTGTTATCTAGTATGTCCTTCCTTTAAGGAAGTCACGTAACTGAATAGCTGAGGTGAGTTCCAGGGATAAGGAATTTTCTTTAGAATCACTCTGGGTTCAGCCTTCCTTCAAGAGTGCTCTCTCATGTCAGAGATATGAACTGATTCTACTGAGTGTTTACCTTTTTACAAGATCTAAGACTCCAGTCCAGAAGTCTGAACAGTGACACTTGGACCTGCAAGCCATCACTGCTGGGCAGGGTGTTGGTTACTGGAACTGGTTGCACTTCATCAGAAAAACATTTGCAGAATTAGACTGCTCAGAGTGTAACTCGTTTGGTGAAAATATTTAGCCTTTTAGACAGGTTTACTCATCAAAATTAATCTACTGAGCTCAGCACAGCTGAGAAACAAGACCAATGCAGAAGTACTGGATGCGAGTAAATCCTGCATGCAAAATCCACACAAGTCCTACATTTAGATTGCCAATTTAACAGAAGTAATTCTGTCCCTTCCAGAGTTTCAGTTCTGATTAAGATGCAAATCTGTCGTCCTGTTGTTTCTTAATTTATTTCTCTAAGCTTGAATGTAGGCATTGACCAAAGCAGAGTTATCCTACAGAGTCAGTGCTCGCTCACACTGTGACTGGTTGGACATCAAGCTGAGTTACTGGCAAAAGAGACCCTGCCGATGATGTGGTGAGGGCATTGAAACTAAAACATTCTTCCTTCAGTGTGGTGCTTCACAAAAGGGGAAAGGATGGAAATTCCATATCAAAACTCTTTTCCCCCCACTCTTTCTTCTGTGTTAATACTCTAAGTGCCTTTAGCAAGTAACAGAGGTCACTGCCGTTAGAAAAAAGTTTTCAGATCTCACCCTCCTTCCAATACTGCCTTTGCTACAGCTGCTGCTGACTTCAGGTTACATATTTAAGACCTTTTTGGGGTTTTTATTGGCCTATTTAGAGTGGGAGTGGTATTTATAGTATATTATAGTATATGTTTTCAAAGTGTTTTCGGGACAGAAATTAATTTCACATCTTTGTTGTCTTAATGACCTTGTGCAAGAGAAGATTTGCATCTGAGAACCCAAACTGTCTTGCCTGTTCTATCACATAACCCACCAAACCCCCAAACTGCTACTCTCCAAGCTCTGACTGAACCTCGTGCCTGCCCCAGCCCTGCTGAAGCCAGGAACTTGGAGCAGAGGCAATGGTGTAGTAGGGTCAGCCCAGGGAATGTGTGAGCTGCCATCAGTCCAGGGACTCCTTCTCCAGCTTGGGGAACTTAGGGCTGATAGAATGGGACTCTCATGCACTCTGCAGTGTTTGCTGTCTAGACATTTTCTGTTGGTTTTTGATTCAACCCAAACACAGCGAAAATAAAATAAAAAACAAAATTACTTTTGCATGTGCGAGTTCATCGTGGGATCCCTGCATAAGGAGAAAAGCCAAGAGGCTGAAGTCAAGCTTTTGGAGGCAACTTCAGCTGGAGCTTTGGACATGTGGGGCTGAAGGCTGGAGCCCCAGTGTCCCTGCAGCTTTCCCAGCATCAAGAAAACCAGTCTTAGTCCTGTGGCTGCACATCAGTGTTGTGACTGCTCTGCCCTGGGCCCTGCCGCTGTCATGGCTGAGCCGTAGAATGGGTGGTGGTTTGGGGTTTGTCCCAGCGCCTCAGTCAGATTCAAACTGGTTTATTAAGCTGGTTAATTGGCAGTTTGAAAGGGAGGGGGAAAAGCGAGGTCCCTGGGTCTCCCTGGTCAGTGCCAAGCCGCAGACTGTTAACTACTCCTGCCTTTCAGAAGCAATAACTGCGGGTTTGGGGAACATATGGAACTAACTAGCTGAAAGGCTTTTATGAGCAGCTTTAACAGGGGGCACGGTTTGTGAGCAGAAATTCCAGTGGATGAGTTAATAGTTTCACTTTCCTTAGCTGTCCCTTTATAGGAAAAACAACAACAAAGCTGGGCACGTCCCACCCGCAGCCCCGGCTGCACAATGTACCGATGCATCCAGGATTTCGTTTGGACACTGGGGGAGTCCTTTAGTAGATCCCCCAGGACCTGTTTTTCCAGAGCTATTTCCTGATGCTGACCTCATTAGGTGAGTTTCACAGCTCACTAATTCCTAGCAACAGCACAAGAGATTCAAGGAAAGGGGAAACCCGTCTTCTGGAAACCAATGGAACTGAACAGATTTGGGCAAGCACTTTTATTGCTTTTCATTAATCTGGAAAATCAGGGACTTGCATTTTTCTTTCTTTTATTTTCTTTTTTTTTCCCCAAGTAACTATTTTGACCTGAAACTGTATATTTGATTTTCTGTTTGGTTACGGATTAGGATAACTACAAAAGGAGAACCCCTGCAGAACTGTATATCTCAATATTTATGTTGCAGTTTGTTTTGAACCGAGTAGGAGAGTGGGCATTTCTTTTCTGGAATTGCAGTCTGGGCACTGACAGGATATAGTCACTCAAACACTTCCAGTAATGCTTATTTAGTGTTTGCATTGTAGTGGCACGTGTCCAAAAGAGAGAGCAAAGGAAAACAATAAGTTGCCTGCTCAAGAGCTGACATCATAGTGTGAAATTTAAGTACTTGTTTTTGTGGTATTGTTATTAATCATGGGTCTGTGCAGGGGTCATCCTGTAATTCCAGCTACTGGAGTCCTGTGAATGCAAACTTGGCCTGAGAGTTTTCCTAGGGTTGCCTTTCATCTTCAAGTCTCCTGTATAGCAAACACACCAGAAGAACACAGCTCCAATTTGTCTTAAGCCTAACAAAAAATGTGTTTCTTTTGTTCTAATTCCTGAATTTGTTGTCTGTTCTATTAGCAATATATTTCATAGGAAGGTTGGGGACCACTTAAGCATTTTATCTGTGAATAAGGTTTCCTTGTCTTACTTTACAGTTGCTTATTAGGTATTCCCACAAAGCTTTTTCTTCCCATTGTGGCATTATTTGGGGCCTTAGTTAGAAAAATTGAAGCGGTGAACCTGGCAACCTTTCCACTTGGTTCCACAGGGGGACAGGTCCACCTGTTCACAGCTGACATAACCAGGAATGATGCTGTATTTGATGAGAGTTAACTTGGTTTATGTTTTCTGGGCTTTCTTATGCTCTTCAGCTAGAGACAAATGCACGGAACATGGATAAGGAGAAATCTCTGTGGCACAAAGGCTGTGATTTCTCCTCCTTAGCTATCACATACAGCACTAACATGGTGCTGACCTTCAGGAACCTTCAGATGTCCAGTCTGGAGCTGCTGACTTGGCACAATAAAACGCAATATATGAATGGTTGTGAGAGTACCTTGGAACAAATGGGATTTTCATCTAACTCTACTCCCAAACCCAAGTTCAGTGAAGAAAATTGTTTCTGGTGGAAAGGCTGGAGTGTTCCTAAGGCCAGTCCAAATACATATTTATTCACTTCCCCTCCCTCTTCAAAAAGGTGGCAGTGGTTCTCTAGATCTGTTTCTGTAGATTAGGTTTGTTTCCCTAAAAGCCAAATCTCATTAAACTGTCGCATAAAATCAAACCTCCAGCCTCACCAGTGTGTTTGCAAAACAAAATTCAGCTGTCCCAAGGACAACTGCTGAAACCAACACTTTTGGGCAGTGCCAGCCTTGAGGACCCACTCGGTTGTCTGCTTGCTTTGTATGAGTGGTTTGGAGGTTTTATAATGCTTTATCTTTTTGGAGGTGAAAGTTAAACACCATAAACATTCAAGCTGATTTATATGGGAGGTTTACTTTTGTAACCCATTCCTTCTGTTCTTGTGTGACTCCTGGCTCTGTAACCCAGAGGCATGGACGGGGGGAATACTGTTTGAGTGTCAAGGTAATCAGTAAAGCTGTTAGTGAAGGTCTTCACTGGGCCATCTCCTTTTCTTTGAGATGTCCAAACGCTTGCAAAATAACTCCTAAAGCATCTGGACCAGTGGTCCCTGGCACTGTGTGGGACTGGTGGGACCCACTCCCACTGAGAGTAAGGCAGGACTGCCCTGAGGGCTGACCT
This sequence comes from Oriolus oriolus, assembly GCA_013400235.1. Taxonomy (NCBI): domain Eukaryota; kingdom Metazoa; phylum Chordata; class Aves; order Passeriformes; family Corvidae; genus Oriolus; species Oriolus oriolus. Next base: position 2,577,606 of record VXBT01004570.1, read on the forward strand.
GGTGTCTCCAAACACCCAAACAAAATCTCTGTGCTGGGAGAGTGACACCACCTGGATTAAAAGGTTGGTCAGTCACAAACTGCAGGAGGCAGACAGACATGCAAAAATGTCTTCAAAGCACACCAGGGTGAGGACCATAAACTGTGTGAATAAAAATGCGCTTCCCAAGAGCCAAAGTCATAACTTCCCATTGCTTCCCAGAGCAAATCCCGTCTGCTCTGTTTATTAGGTGGGACTGTGTATAGGCAGTCACTCTAAGTGTGTTTATTTTGAAGTCATCAGTTGTTCAGTAATCTCAGGCACCTCTGGGAGATTTAACTCAGATAGAGGATTAGGCTGGGGGTCGTGGGGTCACTGATATTAAGATAGAGAGAAGGGAAGGAAACAGCGTTGTTTTTGTGGCATTATCTGAACAGTAAGGAAAAATAAATTCGGGTTTTAAGTTGGCTTTAACCTGACTCTGAAGGAAATGGTCTACAAATCCAGCCAGCAAGCAGGCAATGGTGACGAGACCCCGCTTCTCTTTAAATTTTTTTTGAGCCACCCAACCGAAACCCATGGTGGAAATGGCTTGATTAAGCAAGACCTCTCTAGAAATCTGTAAATTACAGTTTTCCTTTAGCATATTCAAGTGTTTGACCTTCTGATTTTAACTTTCCTCGTAAAATAAAATCTCTGGAGTGGCTTTTGGGGCAGCAGTTTGAGCCCATCACTGAGCTGCCCACGGTGACAGCTGCATGCTGGATGGGTTCAGCTGGTGGCCAGCACCACCTCTAGCTCCCAACGCTGCTCTGAGGCAGAGAGCAGGGACATGAACGTCCTGGCACTAATGAAATCATGGGGGGCCATCTTCCAAAATCTCAAAAATAACTCATTCTCTCTCACTGGGAACCTTTGGTGTCTTATAAGAAGTGAACTTGTGTTGTGGACTTCTCTGCAGGCTGATTTTTGAGGAACACATTGACAATTTTCTTCAAGATCTGTAACCCCCAGCAAATGAGACTGAAATAATACAATAGGTTCCAAACTTATTCAGAGGAGAAAGACCCAGACCATTAATGCAAGAACTAGTTTCCCCAGAATAACAAAAAAAAAAAAAAAAAAAAAAAAAAAAAGAAAAGAAAAAGCGGGGAAAAAAGGCATTGGGAGTAAAGTAAGTAAGGATTTGTTTATTGCCTTCTTAATATTTTATCATAAAACACACGGTCTTACCCTCAGGGCTTGCTGGTGGTTTGTATATGTGTGTTTGCCTGTGTGTATACATATTTTTGTATATAAAAATCCAGTAACATCCATTGTTTAAAAAACCAAAAATGAGAAGGATTTTGCTAAAAGCATTTTGGGAAAACCTCTGCTCTCATTTTTCCTGTCAGTGTTTTTCTAAGCTTTTATTTTTATTCGTCAAAATGTTTAGAATCCCCAGGAAATCCTGGGATGAACCATTTCCTCTTCAAGCTGTAGCCTTTAGGGGAAAAAAAAAAGCTTAAATCCTTTCAAACATTAGAAATTTTTCAAACTGTGTTTTTTGCATATTTTTTAAATTAGAGAAAAACTAAGTTAGGAAGATGCTTAACTTCAGGCTGTGGTCCTGGGAGAGCTTGATCTCTTTGTAGAAAAGCCTGAAGAGACCCTTAGATCTGGGCAAGGAAATCTTTTAGGCTTGGCTCTTAGTGGGGAACCGATTGCCGCGTTGAGATATAACAGGTTCAGTTGAAACACCATCTTTTCTTTTTCCTAAGTAAACTAAAAAATAGCATTTGTTTTTCCACAACCCAATTTGTGTATGTTATTTGGCATATAACAGCTTTTTATTGAGGCTGTTAGTGCCCTGAAGATCCTTTATTATTATTAACATTATTAACATTACTAATGTTATTATTAATAATTAAATATCTGATCCTATTTATTATGTACATGGGATTTTGCAACTTCCTTTCCTTCACCTTCAGATTAACTTCGATGGGAATCATAATTTTAAACAAATAAGAACTTCCATCCTGCAAATACATATGTAAATTGCTGATTTTAAACTCCTCTGGGGTTCACTCCTTGAAGTGGGTTCAGTTGCTAAAATTTCAGAAGGTGAGAATTGAGGTCCCAGACTGCAGCTCATCAGGGATTACCTTACCCAGATTTTGAGATGATTGTTATTCTCTGGGAAGGATGGGGCACTGCTGTTATAAATGAGAAAAGCTCAAAAAGTGATGAGATATGAGACTGAGGGGTGCGGGAGTCTTTTCACTAAAAATGACGCATCAGTACAATTTTTCTGAATTCGCAGTCACCACATGCCACTTTATTTTAGGAAAAGTGTGTTTGTTTATTTATGTAGTTCGTGACAAAAATCTTCACTGCTGTTCTTCTGATACTCATCTACTTTTTATCAAGTTTCTTCGGAATGTTCTTGGAAAGCTGAACATGTAAAGCCCAGTCTTGGTGGTTCAATAACTGGTATAAATGACTCCCGCAGTGTGTCACAAATCTAAAAAGATTCGTGGTAATTCATGTGAAATTTAGTGGTCCTGTTTTTGGTTAGTTTTATTTGTTTGTTTGTTGGAGGTGTTGGTGGTTTTTTTGTGGTGGTGGGCTTTTTGTTTGGTTGGTTTTTTGTTTGCAGTTTTTTGGGTTTTATCTAGTAATTCAAGGAAAAAAGTCCAATATTTAAGGAAATTTCTTTTTTTGGTTACCCAACATTACATAAATAAATAAATAATGCTTCTTCTTTTTTGAGTTTTTTCAGGTTTGGGATGGGAATACTGGACCAGTCTGCTGGGGCAGTGTTACAAATCTGTATCTCTGTTCTCCCTTTGCAAATGTGTGGATGAAGGAGGAAAGACTAAAGGAGGGAGGCCAATAATGAATTTCCTAGAGTTTCTGTTACTACAGCATGCACAAAGTCCCAATACAGCAGCTGTGACTTCAGAAGTTCAGAAGATTTTGATTTTTTTATCAAAAGCATTTCAGCTGAGTTTGGGCTTTGGATTGAAGCTAGGGGACCGGAAACAGTCAGAGGCAATAGATGTTTCCTCATTTAGAGGTGTTTTCATTCCAGTGTCTGTCATGTAGCAAACTGACCAGCACAGAGAGCCCAAGAGTTCTCAGGCTGTGAGCTGTGAGCAATATCTGTCTGTTGTGGAGTTATACTCCATGGAGAATATAACAGGCTCTTGCACCTGAATACTTTTCCATTTGGGAGTGCCTAAAGACCATCCCTGGTTGCTGTGGGCCAGAATGGATCGAGGGAATAGACTTCAGGCACGGGAAAGTCTTTCAAAGTTTTGTCCTTTAGACTTTGCTGTTTTGATTCCTACTATCTTCAGCTTTTTCTCTCTTTTGCTGTCTGTGTTTCTGCAGGTGCTGTTTGCCCTAAACCAAACTCTGCTCCAACACGAAAGCCTTCGAGCAGGGAGTTTGCAGGCCCCTTACACCACTGAGGATCTCATCAAGCACTACAACTGTGGAGACCTGAATGCTGTGATATTCAACCATGACACTTCTCAGGTGAGCAGAATTGTTCCAGATGGGCCAGAGAATTGAGGAAAAATCAGCTGCTTTAATAGCAATATCCCAGTCATCACTTCATATTCTGCCTCCTCTTCCCCCTCTTCCTTTTAATGCCCTGTGTTTTCTTTCCACACGTGCCTCATTTGCCTGGTGAGAGAGTGGAATTTCCCTGGTTTTGCTCAGCCTCTGGGGAATCACAGAATGGTTTAGGTTCACAAAGACCTCCAAGATCATCGAGTTAACTGCTAACCCAGCACTGCCAAGTCCGCAGCTAAACCGTGTGCCCAAGCACCACATCCACAGGTCTTTTAAATACCTTCAGGAATGGTGACTCCAACACTTCCCTGAGCAGCCTGTTCCAACACTTGACAGCCCTTTTGATGAATAAATTTTTCCTAATATCCAATCCAAACCTCCCCTAGTGCCACTTGAGGCTGTTTCCTCTTGTCCTATTGCTTGTTACTAGGAACAAGGAATGGACTGCCTGGAAAACTTTCCTAGGGATTTTCTTGGAAAAAAGTTAATTCTGGATGTTTGGGGCTGCTGAATGCAAGCCACTCATTAAGGGGGGGAAACTCTTTGTAATATTTGAGCTTATATATGAAGAGGAAGTGGACTTTATGTAAATACTCTGTAAAGTAAATAGCCTCTCAAACATGTCATAATTCAATAATTTTGTATGTGTCTCAGGCAGCCCTTCAGTCTCTGTTTATCTTAGTTATCCAAAGCTATTAAAAACTCTCAAGGGAGCAGAAATCTGTTTTCCAGACCAGTTTGATGCTTCATGGCAAGCTGAGATTCTGGTTTAATGCATAGGTTCCTCTTTCTCCTTTCCAGTTAATTCTATGAAATCTTGGTCTTTGGATGTCATCTCCAACATCTCCTTTTCTTGATAAATATTCCTAGGTTCCTGTCTCAGGTGCAGTGACTCACCTGGGGCAAACCTGTGTAAGTTGACAGCCACAATATTATATATGTTTTGCCACTGAAAGAATTAAATCATGATAGCAGTTTACCATTAGCAAATGCAAATCAAGGAGAACCGTGTGACTTCAAGAGGGAACTGAGACGGGGTAAGCTCAGTCTCTGGGTTGGGGCAAAAATCTCTGGGACGTTTTATCTTGCCATCACTATCTTGGGTTGCACAGGGCTCTGTGGGTCACTTGGTGCTCAGCAGAACAGATAGGCAAGCAAGTGGTGCCCCAGCTTGAGATAAAACCCCTTTGCTGTCCCAGTTTACTCAGTCCTAGAAAATGAAGCATTGTTTTAGCATGACTGAGGAGGACATAGCAGGGTGGTTAACGTGGCAGCGCTGAAGCACAAGAGTGTGTCATACCAAAGCTGCCAGAGCTGTTCATTCTGGTCAGCCTTGCGCTGAAAAGTAAGGGCAGAAAGGGAGAAAGCCAGTTAGGTAGAAACACATCTTTAAAGATAGGGGGTGTGAGTTGGAAAAGGTAGAGAGCTCGTGACTTTAGAGGATCCTGGAGCAGTCAGTGGTTGTAGCTATTCCTGCAATGTTGAGGCACAGCACACATGAAAAACAAAGAATAAACAAGCAAAATGTGGTGGAATGTTCACCATGGATGCTATGAAAGGACTGCTAGTAGTCAAACCCATGAAGACAGTCCTGGTACCTGGATGTCCTGTCACCTTTTAATCTCTAGTGTAATTTCTCCTAATAAGTAAAGCCTTTGTCCCTACGATGGGTTGTGGTCATCCACAGCAGTTGCATGGACTCAGACACCTCTGATTTACTGACACATTGTCCTATAACAGACCTGTGGGTTAGGCTTGAGAGGAACTGTTTTCTGCAAAAACATCTTTATCCCTGCAAATTATTGGATCAAGTGTGAGTTTCAAAACAGTGTTAAAGACAGAAGAAAGAAGCCAACGACCAGTCAGAGTTCAAGCACTGGTGTTAGTCATGGTCCCAAAGTGCACACAGTTGATGGAGATTATAACACTTTACAGGCCATGGAAAATTAAAATCCCTCTATGTATACTGGTCCCTGCAGAACTCTAAATATTGTGCAGTACTGTTGAGTAAAAAGTTTTTTTGTTTGGTAGTGTTTTTATAAACGAGCTTTATACCATTTATTTTAACTGCAAGCAGAACAAAATAGAAAATTAAAACATAAAATAAACTCCCTATTCAAGTCAGGTTTTGCCAGTTGGGGTCATTCCAAAGTTTGTTCTGTGTGGTTTTTTGCAAGGATGAAAGACTCTGTCTGTCATGGAGAGTTTTTGCCATTTGGTTACCAAATTAGATTAGCCTGGCTCAGATATTACACATGAAGGATCCCCCGTGGGATCTCTCTCTGGAGACATTAAATGTAGGCACAGGGATTTATCATGTGCTGAATCTATTGCTGTTCAGGGCAAGTACCCATGCCAGTCTTGGGAGACAGGAGTGCCACAGTGATTTTAGAAGGTGTGTCCATTCTTCCGTGACATCCAGCTGCTGACCCAACCCTTTAGAGGTCTGATAAGACCTTGGAGCAGGTACCATTAATGCAGCTTTGAAATATCACACAGAATGGAACAAAAGTTCAAGAATGGAGTTGTTAGAATCAACACCTGTGTTAATGGTGGAGGCCAGGAATTCAGCTCCATCCAGTGCAGCCCAGGAGAACTGCAGAAGGATGAGACTCTCACTCTGAGGATTGATTTGGGGGGCTGTTTAAGGTTATTCATGCCTGCTTGTCCCTAGAAGGCTATCAGCAGCTGCAGAATAAAGGTGAAGCTGTCCATCACTTGGCTCAGTTCAGAGCTGATGGTTGAGGTGGCTGTAATGGACTGGGAAGGAGGTGACAAATTCTAAGGTCACTGTGGGGACAGTGGCAGGGAACGGGAGAGTTTTTATGTGGGTGCAGTAACTTCCTAAATGCCTCCAGTGTGACTCTTGGGAGATGAAGCATCTTGGGTAGCTGTCTGCAAGATGCTGAGGTGCCTTTAGAGCAAAAATCATCCTGGAGCAGAAAGGACCAGAAGAGGAAATACCAGCACTGTTGACCTGACATGTTACAGATCCGTTCCTTGAGCCTCCTCGGCCTCCCCGAGAGAGTTTGGGAAGTGTGCGGTTTCCTTCACATTCCCGAGTCCTGCAGCATCTGGGAGGAGAGGGCAGAGCCCTTCTGGGACCAAGGCTGTGCCAGAGGAGTGCACAGACAGGATGGTGCTGGGAGGAAAAGTGCAGGGAAAGGGGCTTCCTAGTCCAAAGCAGGTTTTAGGTCAGAGGACAGCTCCTTTGTCACCCGTGGGTAGGGACAGGACCACCCCAGGGAGATGCTGCTCACCTTGGGGCTGGGAAGTGCAGCTTAGCCAGGGTGCCCAGAATGAAGGAGTGTGAGCAGGGCCCCATGTCCCTGACTTTTTCCTTTCCCAGAGCCATCAGCCCTGATGAGAGCGGAGGAGTAAACAAATCCTTATGAGTTTCAGTGGGTTTTTAAAATTCTATTTTAATTAAGAACAGTGAAAGAGGAAACACCTCTGCTTTCCTGTGTTTATATTACATTCATCATTTCTCTCCCTCTCTCCATTTTTAAAAAAAATTTGTTTGCAAGCACCATTTTTCTAAATGTAAAAATCCTTGTTTAAACTTAGTAAAATTTTAAGGGGCTGGCTTTGCTAAGTTAGACTATGACCCAAAAGTGCAGTAGGAAACATCTCTCTTTCTTCAATAGCCTTCCTCAAACACTTGATTCTCTTGTGACTTTTGCAATCAAGAGGCTTATGTTGAGGCTTCTGGGCAGAGAGTCAAAATGATACTGAAGAGAAAGTATTCTGAGCTAAAGATAGAATGGGTGTATTTTCTGCTCTTTCTCCAGACTGTTTCCCCCCTCAGAGAAGTCAGTTTCTTTCTCTGCTTTTGTAAATGTTCCCTAAAAGCAAAAATGTATTGCCTTAGATCAGTAGTTTTAACTTCTGTATTCTGTCTGAAGCTCTCACTAGGGAATTGAGGTCAGTCTGTCCAGAAGTATTAAAATGCAAAAAATCTGTTAGTTCAAAATTAGAAAATTATCTGTCTCCAGATGATACTTTTTTTTACCTGAGGCAGCAGAGAAATTGCCTAATGACCCAAAGCCTCAGTGAAGAAAAAGCAGGGTGCAGAACAATTTATGTGTGGGGTTTTTTGCACCAGTTACTTCCTGTTGTCAGTTTTGAGCTGTTCAGTTTTTAAGGATAGTTCTATAAAGCAAATTCATCTTTGCCAGCATTGAATTAGCTGGTTCTATGTTTCCTTGCACTCCTATGTACACATTTTATTAAGAGGAAAATTGAAAATCCAGCATGAGATTTTTGTCCTTCAACCTTTCTCAAAAATTGTAGCGGTGGTCTCCAGCTGTTGTCTCTCATCTTCTGTCCCCATCCATTCTCCTGGCCTGAAGAGAGGCTCCTGTCCCAGGAGAAGATGGTTTTTCCTCTCTCGTTGCTGATCTGGCACATCAGAGTCCTGCAGCTTTGCTGATAACTTTACAGACAATTTCTACTGACCCCACTACCCAGGTTTCGTACTTGTTATTTGCTGGTCCCATTTAGGGTTAACAGCACGGGACAAGAGTCGTATCTGACACTTCTAAAGCATCTTTCATGCAGGGAGCCTTTATGGTTTGTGTGTTAGACTGCATTGAGAGCCCATTGAAGTAATGGAGAATATTTCCATGCCTTCAGCAGGCTTTGTATTCACCTTTCAGGTGCTGTGCCCTCTCCTTCAAGCTGTGTCTATCAGAGACAACCAAGCTTTTCTGATACTTTGCTAGAATGATGCCATCCATATCTCAAGTTGCCTCTGCGGTTCAAAATGCCATGGGTTAATGTGGATTTAGATAGTGGGTGTTGCCTTCTGAAAAGCATATGATGATCTTGATAGCACGACTTTAGAGATTCATACACTGAGCCCGTGTCAGTATCAGCCCTCCTGAACTAAAGCAGAAAGTGTTTAGTGCCTCACTTCACAAGGCACTTACTGTTTATAAATCACCGGGTTGTGTTATGTACCCCTTTAAAAATGTTATCATCCTTCACTGAAACCTGTCCTTTAAGATTTAAGGGTCCTGATAATTCTAATTACATCATTAACTTGCCCCGTTGTCATTCTGGATAAAATGCAACTGGATTTCTGGTTCGCTTCTCAAATCAATAAGACCTATCTGTGGAATGCTCCAGCTTCAGTAACTGCAGAAACACACAGCTAAGACCATTAGGTAGAGTGTTGAATGACAAGCAGACCTAATTTGTCCAAGGAATGGAGTTTTATCTAGGGCAGAGGAAGATAAATCCATGAACTGAAGGCGCAGCTATTGTAGCGCAGCGCTCTGGAAGCATCTTATCGTTCTCAGCCGTAACAAAGTGCAGGCGAACTGGCACAGCCTCCTGCTCTTCCAGGGAAAATGATTGCGGGTTTTCCAGCAAAGCAAGTGCAGGGCTGTCTCGGGCGCCAGGGGAGCCATCCCACGAGTTTCCCATTGCGGCTCCAGGCGGAGGGTGGGTGACGCTGCCAGGAGTGTTTGTCAGGAGGACATGGACGGCAGTCCTGACGCCAGCCGGGTGCGCGGTGACACGAGTGCTCAGCGCTGCCTGTGCCACAGCCAGCAGAGCCTGTTCCCCACCTTCTCCTCTCTGGAAATGCTGCTGCAGAGGGGCTGCCTTCCCATAGCTCAGGAGAGCTCCTGCTCTGCTCTGGTGGGATCGTAATTTCTTCCCACTTGCACCTGAGTTACAGCTCCGTGTTTTGGTACACTGTGAGCATTTGGAAGTGAATGAAAAAACAGAAGTGTAGCCAAAATTTTCGGAGTCTAATTTTCATATTATGTCAGAACAGGATTCCAGATTGGAGCAATATTGTATTTTGGCTTATGTGTTTCAGAAAATTGGTTGCAGATCCAGACTGAGAGTGAAGTCTATTTGTTGATGACAGTGCTGGGGAAAACATAGCAGAGATTGTTTTTTTATTAATAATCTGGAACATGCCCAGATAATTTTCATGCCACGAGTTTTGAAAATAGGTTGTTCTTGCTTGAAAATTTTCATTGCATGTTTGCATTTGGAGTTGTTTTACCTTGGAAGTTCTTTTCCTCCTCTTTCCGTGAAGAAAGCAGTGGGAGAGAAGAGAGTGTCAGGGAGAAATTGGAGCAGGACATTTAAAAGCTAAGGTTTTTCTTTCAGACTGCTGCATTATTAGAAAAGGAACATATTCACCTACAGAAAAGGGCTAATTTACATTAAAACACTTAGGGATTGTTGACTATCTGTATTTATTAGTAAGAGAATAGACTATAAATGAGTATGAAAGAGGGATTGGTAAAAATATTTGGAGCTGAAGGTGCTGCTTTCTGTGCAGTGCTGTATGTTTGCTGTAAAACATTTACTTTCCCTTCTTTTTAAAGAGCTGGTTTATGAAGTGTTTCTTGGAAAGACTTGTTAAAGAGAAATGAACAAGACTTGTTAGTGTTTTAAATAGTATCCTGTTGGTTGAATGCACAAAGTGCTTTTTCTTTCTTGTTTTATCTAGAAGATGTATTTGCTCCTCATTATGACAGTGAGGGGGAAAAAGGTGGGACAAGGGGGCAGCTTGGTTGGTTTGGCAGGACTTGGCAGGATTAGTATCAGATATTATTGAAAAGTCTGTGTTCTTGGGTACTCCTGGACACAGCGTTTCCTGATCTGACACTGTTACTGTGCGTTGCCAAGTGGTGAATGCCACCGGTCAGGTATCTCGAGTGTAAACTGGTTGAGCTCTCTGATGGTGACTTCAGACCTGGATCTTCTGTCCTCTGAGAGAGCTGGTGCTGATAAACCCAAAGGCTTATAGAGTTCCACCATCTTAGATGCAAAGAAATCCATTTCAGGGGTAACTTAATCTGGACCATTCCTTATTTTTCTCCTCACTGGTCCTCGTTCCGTTTCTAAATGCTTTCTTGGAAGTGTTCTCCATCTTTTCATCTGGTACTAGACCTCTCAAGTAACCCAGCCTTAAAGAAAATTAAAATCAGTTCAAAAGCCATCATCCAGTTTGTTTCAGATGCCAGCATAACTAGAAAGCTGGTTGGACTGGGAGAAGCCTGGATTTTTTCTAGGACCAAACAGGAAGGCAGAGCCACCTCTGCAGTGCACTCCTTCGAGTGTCAGCTCCGGAGGTCCCGTGTCCAGTCCAGCTGCTGTTGTGTTATGAACCAGATTTCTGCTCCTTGCTAAGTTATGTGATATTGTGCAAATTGTATATTTCGGATCAGACTCGCCTCGGGTTAAAATAATACTGCAAACTTCACATACACATTCAGGCTTTTCCTAGAATCTCACTAAACAGGGATGGAAAGAAACTCATTGAAGAGCCCTGAAAAATGCATATCCAAGACAACCAAACCTGAGTTTGTACCCACTACTAACCAGCTGTTCTCCCACTGTGTAACAGAAGACAAAATGAAAAATACCTTTGGAAAAAGAATTGCAGTTCTTTAATAAACCAACCCCAAACCCAAACCTTCTGGCCCCAGTTTTTTCACTTTATTGCCCTGCTTTGCCCTTTGATCAGTATCTTTACTTGGGTGTCATGGCAATATAATAGGTGATGGTTTTAGTGTCAGAACAGAAAAAAAATATTCTTTGTCAAAGAAAAGAAAGCATTTGGAAGGGAAATAGAAAAACTTGAACTTTTCCATATGTTTGCAAGCTCGTGAAAGCTGGCCTCAAAAAAATCCCAATGTTAAAAGGGTTTTAAGTGTGGCAAGAGTATCATTAGGTTGTTAAGATTTACCCTCCCCTCCAAAACTCAAACCTTTATTTGCATCCACTGCAGGCTTGTCATCCTTAGTCAATTAATGAGCAGGTCCCTGTAATCTGGTCCTAAATATACACCACATAGTTGGGTGAAGCTTGCAGAAAGGGGGCCGGGATCATTGTTCTGACTGTGTTTTGTTAAGACTTCTTTAATCAAAACATTCATTCAGATAGAGAGGCCGGCTGCATATTTTGGCATCGCGACCAAGGGGAGCAGGGACGGGGCTGGGGTGGGGAGGGAGGCCTTGGAGGAGGGGTTGGTGTTGCTTGCTTCTTCTTTTTCTCTTTTTTTCCCATGTGCTTGGAAAGCAGCTATTTAACTGGTGTGGAAAAACAAATAGAAAACATACATGGAGGTCATGACTTCTCAGGGATTTGTTGAAAGTCTTTTTTAACAGGGATAGAAGTACCACCCCCCAAGCTGTGGGTGAGATGTACAGCCCATCCCTGTGGCCTTTCTGCCTTTTTTTTTTTTTAAACATGTTTTCTTTTGGCCCAAATGGACAGAGAAGGTAGAACGAGGAAGGACACACAGCTGTTGTTTGGCCGCCTGGAAGAACAGCCCTGGCAGGATGGTTTTGGTGCTTCCAGGGAAGGTCTCCATGCAGGTGCAGCGGGGGCTGAAACTGCAGATACAGGACTCTCCAAGGGCTGCAGCCCACCCTGCCTGCAGGCAACTTCACACTCAGGGCAGCAATGGCTCCTGCAGCTTTTGTGTCACCTGCAGAGCTGGTTTTTAAAAGTATCATGCACTGTCCATTGAGACTTCACTGGCATTCAGCCTGCTTTTCCCCTCCACATCTTCTCCTATTTGTAATTTCCCTGCATTTACAAGTTTTGATGCTCCAATCGCTCCTAGATCTGAGGCAGCCGGTTTGAAACTCAAAGACCTCTGTTTTCACACTCAAGTTGCCATGGTACACGGAGGGGTATCCCACTAGCTTTAAATCAGAGAGGCCAATTACAGAAATCCCACTGACATGAACTGTGATGTAACTGCAACATCTATGGACCATGAGCAGTGATGGGAGGTGGGCAGGGATTAGCTCATGGCCAGAAGTGACCCAGAGTTGGTCCCAAGAAATGTTCTCGCTTGTGTTCTTCACTTCCCTTAAAGCAAAAAGTATTTTTGCCTTTTTTCCCCCCTCCAGCTCTGGAAAAGGGAAAGGAGTGATGAAACTGAACTTTACTCCAAAGATGAAAGACTCCTTTTACAGTCCAGTCAGACTACTAATATATGACTTTAAATTTTGGTGCTTAAAAGAAAGCCATAATGGGTTAATCACATGCCCAAACTGGAGACTGCTCCTTCCTGGTTTCCCTTTTCCGTAACAAGCTGGAAGCTTATCATCTTGGCAGCTGCCCACTTTGGGCTTTGGGTTAAATCAGTTTAACCTTACACTCCCTCCTTGGCCGTTGCTGGTTTCCCTCATGATGGAAACTTGGGAGTGCTGGAGGAAAACCAGTTGAGTTGGCAGCATCTTTCGCTTTTGTGACAGCCACGTCCTCCTCGTGGAGATACTTATTCTCACAGCCCATTCACTTTGCACTGTTCTAGTCCTTCCTATCAGAGGCTGCAGTAAGAGGATGTTGCTCTCCCCAGTGCCAGAAGGGTCCATAAATCAGAGGAAAACAGGTGTCTTCCAAGTCCAGAGCAGTATATTTTGCAGCCCTGCAGTAAAAGCCACAATGCCTTGTCAAGGCTGGTTAACAGGAGGGTGTCCTCCCTTCGTAAAGGAATGATAACTCGAGCTCAGATGTCAGCCTCTGACCCAAGAAGGGCTGGTGTGAATTTAGGGCCATTCGGTGTGCTGGAGGAGGCAGCGGGTTTTGGGATGCTGTTCTGGCTCCCTGGCAGCCCCCATAAGCTGCCTGTCAGCTCCTGAGATCCTTATCTTGCGTAGTGCTATCGACTGTATAAAGGTTCCTGACCTGCATGGTGCAGGGAAAATCCTTCAAAGCAGGATCCCTTACTTGTCTTCTGGCCTCTGCCCACGTAAAGCTCATAAACAAGAAGACTAATAAAGGGAACCCAGTCTTTATCATGTTTTAAAAAAAATTAATGTAGTTGTCGTGATCTGGGAACAGCTCCCTGCTCACAACTGGAGATAAGGATTACGAGTATGGAGGCGGAGCCCTCCTGTCAGGGGAGGATGGAGGGGGTTTGTGTTGAGGTACTGGACTGGAACTCTGGAAGCTGATGGCCAACTCTCCGCCTTGCCATAGCTGTCCCTTTTGACCTGGTGTGTGCCGCCTGCTGTGTTCTCTATTTAGCCTGTGAGCGCTCTGGGGAGAGAAGGAGAAATAAGGAAATCAGGCATTTTCATTGTTGAGAGATTCCTCTGCAACTGTCAGTGATGATGCTGTATTTGCAGCAGTCTGGAGTTTGGATATTTCACAGAGATGAAGCTGGAAATCCTTGAGTCATCTGCTAATTAGGACAGTGGGAGAGAGGAGTCTCAAAAGCCAAGAGGGTTGACCAAGATATAGGAAGATAATAGCTGGAGAGGTTTTATGATCATTTTCTATTTCATGGCAGGGGTTGGCTTCCCATTATCTCAGCTTCCTATTCTCCATCTGCAAGTAAAATTACGGCTGAAGATCACCTCTGCCCACAAGCAGGTGAGGAAAGGCACGCAGCTCTTTATTCCAGTGCTGGTACTATTGGGTTTTGATTGACATAATATTACAATTTGAATGCACATACCAGAAATATACTCTCATCACTGGAACAGAATGAGGCTAACCAAGGTTATCAGAGGATTGGGAAATGTAGTGCCTAGGAGTAGGAACGATAACACTGTTACTCTGCATATGATAGTGATTTTATACTGGACTGAGTCTAGAGCAGTTCCACTGTAGCCAATAAATCCAAAATAGGAAAAAAAACCGTAATCAGAGTTGACGGTGCTTATGTGTGTCCAAAAAAATTATATGGAGATAGATATTCACAACTCTGGCATTGTGCATCTGCCCAGAATATTTGTCCAAATATTAAAAATAGTAAATAAAAAAATGTACTTAAATGTAGTCTCATGTCCATGGATTTTCAGCTGAACTTTGGCAGTAAGCCCTAAATGTGATAAAAGACTCTGCACCGATATATTTTGCTTTTCTCTTCTTTTTTTTTTTTTTTTTTTTTTTTTTTTTTTTTTTTTTTTTGTATTTGTCTTTTCTTTCCTCTGTCTCTGCGGACAAAGCTGACAGCATAGCATAGATCTTGAGTTATGGCTGATGCATTTTTCTAAGCTAAAGTATCTTGTTAGCTCTTATGCTAATGATTGCAGCAGAATCCAAGCCTCTGTGGAAATTTATGTGAAGAGAGGTTACTGCTGAGCATCGTCTTGGACTTTGGATCTTCCTCTGGGTCCCTCCAGAACTAGATTGAGCCAGTGCCTTGTATGTAACATCAAGGTAGAAAGTCTTGCTGTCCCCATTTTACAGATGGACTTTTGAGAGACAGGAGGAATAAAGCCAAATGCTTCAAAGACGCTTAGTGGAGGTTAAGTGCCGAGTTTCCTTTGAAGGTTTAAACCTAAATGACATGCTTGTGATCATGTAAGAGATTTGTATCACCCATGGGAGCAGAACCATTTTTCCAGGGTAGTGTCATAACCACTCCACAATCCTTCCTCTTTCTTCTGCCTAAAGCTCCCACTGACTTCAAAGGTGAAGAATTATGGCCCGCATCCCACAGCACTGTGAGCTCAGACGTGTGTACAGAGCTTTATCCACACATATATTCCATCAGGGATACTGACTCAAGTAAAGCTACACAGACAGTGGGGAGGGGAAGAAATTTTTGCAAGGCTGGGATTTCTTTTTTGTTCTCATAGTCCCCTTCTTTAACCTCAAAAGTTTAAATGAGAAATGCGGGGTTTGGGGTCCATCTGTGCTGTCCATAGGAGAGCTGTAACCCAAAGAAAACAGGAATAGAAAAAAGGAGGAGTGCTACCTTATTAAGTAAAACAGAATATTCTTTATTTTGAACACCTCAATGAGATACATTATTAAGTTTCCACTAGAATTATATATATGTATGAATTGATTGGGGTCTCAGAAAACTGCACAGCTTGCAGAGACTGGACATAAATAATCTATTTATCTCTTGTCATGTGTATCCACTACAAGTGAGCACACCCCAAGTGATGTGTTTTTCTGCTGATCCAGCTGTTACTCTCCTAGGGGAACAGCAAAATCAGAAGTTTGGATTTTTCAACAGTCACATCATCCACTCCATTGCACATTTAAATACTGGTAGCAATATTCAGCTATTACTCCCTCGCGCAATGGCACAGCAAACGTCTCATCCATTCACTCTCAGCTCAAAACCAATAGATAAATATCATTAAAATGTTAAAATTTTTTTTTTCACTGAATGGAAACAAAATAAAAGTAGAAGAGGGAAGGTCCATCCTTTTGGTGCCTATTTAGCCCATCCTTTTAAAATAACATGTCTTCCCTTTTCAAAAGAGACCCCAAACTGAAATTGTGGCTCCAGTTAACAGTGTCCTAATTGCGTGTGACTGTTTCTTGACTTCCTGATCCCTGTCTGGTTTAAGGGTTTCTTAAATCAACAGGAGCAGCTGTCTCCCTGAAGCCAGGCATGGTGTGTGTCACTGACTGTGGAAAGGACCTGGATGCAGGGAGGAGCAGAGGTGATTAATGGGGCAAGTGTCACAGCTCAGAGTGTGGTTGCACTACTGTGTAGGGGCATACTTACTGCAGTCATTTATCTTCTGTCCTCTGCCCCACACACACAGAAACACACATGCAGATTTTGGTTTTGCCAGGCATTAGAAATGCAGGAATGCACACAGTGCAGCAGGACATGTAGCTGATGACGTGCCTCTGTAGGTGATGCCTTCCTTTGTCATGTTCCTTGGGCAAGCAAAAGAAACATTGACAAAACCCAGTCCTCGGTTTTAAGTTTATCTCTCTGCCATTGGCAAACTTTTTCCCACAGAAGAGAAGGAAAGAAAGAGAGGGGAGAAAAGGCAAGTAAATGGCTCTGTTTTGTGTACTGTATTTTAGGTTAGATAAAGAGAAGGAACAAACTGTAGGTTGAATATTGGATGTAGGACTGCAAGTGATGGAGTTGCACTAGGAGATGAAAGGTACTTCCCTTCTTGGCAAAGACCTTGTTGGTCTAGGTCTAAATACAACATCTGTTTCTGGGCTCTCTAGACCTCTATCAGCAAGCAGTGGGATGCACAAAGCAAATTGGTCCCCCCACTCTGCAGCTCCTGCTTTGTGTAGGAGCAGGTTATGCTCACAGGCAAGGCTGTGCTTTGCTTTCCCCAAAGCCTCTCAAGTGAAGGCCCCAGCCTTCACTTCCCTTCAGCCAGAAGCAGGGAAGAAGAGACTTCCTATGTGGGTGTTGAACCTTCAAATGCTTCCAGAAAATGTCACCTTCCAGTTCAGTGCCTAAAGGCTTCCCTGCCTGAGAGCCCCAGCACATAGGAGATGCAAAGGCTTGTGAAATCTCTATGGACCAACTGATTTGCAGCTTTGCATTACAGAGGTTACTGCAAGTGTAAAATGGCTACTCATTCCTCAGACTTTATTCCTACAATGTAAATCTCTCCCACCTGGCTTTTCACCGGGAATGGAAGCCACTATGTCCTGTGCTGCTGTAGCCAGCAGCATTTTATCTCTTTGACATCATCAGTCTGCTCCTGCATCCCTTTGAGACAAACACGTTATTCTTGCCAGACATGGAGGCAGCTTCCTTGGGTTTTCACAGGAAACTGGTGTCTCCAATAGGTCTGACTTAATGGGACTTATTACTTGTTGAGTGCTGGCTCAGGGCTAAACTGAGAACAAGGTGCAAAGTACTTGCATGCTCTGAGGAGTTCACGAGTTACACTGGTGATGCCAAGCCATGCTGGAAAGCCTGGAGGAAGGAGTGACTCAGGGTAGTGCAACTGAACCCTTAAAGAATGACATGCTGTGAGGAGCATGGGGATTTGGCAAAGCAGGTTGAGAAGCAGTTTGGAAAATCAAAGGTCCAGCTGGTCTGTGAGACCCAGTAGGCTGGGGCAGGGTTCCTGAGATGGAGTGTTAGCTCCATCCCCCTGGGATCCCCTGGTTCAGGAGATGTGGTCCCTTTTTCTGCCTCACTCAACTAGGTACAGCCTTTGGTGTGAATCCAGAGCGAGGTGTAGACTCATCCTGCATATAATGCATGGTGAGAAATCTCTTCTGCTTGGTCCCTCACATATATTAGGAGTGATGCAGGTGGGGCTGCAATGAAAAAACTTTAAGGAGAGTCACTGGAAAAATACAAATCAGTTTTTTCTCCCTAAGACTTACTGAAAACTTTTGGAGAGGCATTACAAGCGAAGAGTGTGGGAAAAGACAAAAATTCATGTGATAAAACCATGTGTCCAAGTGGAACCGGAAGAGGTGGGCTGAAAAACAAAAACTAAAGGCAAGTTTTAGAAAATGAGTACAGGAATTTGGTATAGTAGAAAACCAGAGAAAGAATTAACCCAAGTAACAGAGTGACTGCACCGAGTATTTCAGCACAGCGAGTGAGGGATGGTCCCCTCATGGGCTGTGCATGCAATGTCATTACCACCAACTCAGATTAACACTGGAAATCCTGGCAGCTTTACACGTACCTGGGGACTCAGAAATCTGAATCTCGGGCTTGCAGCTTAAGCTGCTTTCCAGTGGTGAGGCCCAGAAAATCACCAGAAAGTGCCTGGGTCCTGTTAGCAGTCATCAAATACTGCCCCTTTACAGTACTTCTCTCTGCAGGACACGTGGGCTCCCAAACTCTCGTGGTAGACCTGAGACCTTCACTGTGTCAAAACAAGTTGTTGTACTAAAAATCAGAGACTCTTGGCTTATCTGTCCATTACAGCTTGGATCTTGGCTCATTCCTGGGTCTGCTTCCCTGACCAAAGTCCTCGGGGTTTCAGCCTTTCTGCTGTGTCTGTGAACATCTCTCCTCACAAAAGCAGGGACTGAAGGAGCAGTTCTTGTGGAAGTCTCTTCCTCTGATATATCAGGAATGTTCCAAAGAGTTATGTGTTCCAATTCATGGTCTTCTCCGGTGAGACCTAATAGCATGTAAGGATGAGGGGGCTTACCCTGTGTGCATCTTCCTGTGTCTGCATTTGCTATCCTTTTCTCTTTTTAAACTGTTAGGTTCATATACAAGCCAAATCTTACAGTCCTTGCTCAGTTCCTGGTGACCTCAGCTGAGAACAGATCACAGAAATTTGGTATTAAACAGTCAATGATATTTTTTTTGAACAAGCAGAGAATAAAGGTCCGAGTAGCTCACCCGAATGCAATGCCTGAAACTACATTTTGATGAAGGGGCAGAGAAAAATCAAAATTAACTCAAGTTTCCTTTAGTAAAATACTAGTTCTGCTTTTTTTAGAAAAAGTTATAATCATTGGGAATTTTTTTTTTTTTTTTTTTTTTTTTTTAGAGTTCCTGACAGCCTCCCATGCTCTGATCATCTAGTGGCTTTTTGTGTGATAGTGATGCTCAAGTGGCTTAAGTAATGCTGGATTAAAACATGCCGTGTTTTGGGGGTCCTTAACCAGTGCCACCTGGGCTATGGCCTCTCTCTCTGTTTCAGGTCCCAAACTTCATCAACACAACACTCCCACCCCACGAGCAGGTGACGGCTCAGGAAATAGACAGCTACTTCAGACAGGAGCTCATCTACAAGAGGAATGAGAGGATGGGGAGAAGAGTCATGTCACTTTTAAGGGAGAACAGAGACAAGAGCTTCTTCTTTGCCTTTGGAGCAGGTATGGTGTGATTTTTTTCTGTTTTACTCAGTTACCATGATTGGAAGTAAAGTGTTTGGAATGTTTCAGGTCTCTGGGACTGTGGGAAGATTTCTGTGGAGGCTTCCCTTTGAAGCAGAAAGAATTTTGTTTGTCCAGACTCACTTTTAAAATAGACTGAGTTGTTGTAAGAGGTGGGTCTAGGTCCAGCCAGGCTGCACTCACTTGTTTTCTATCTGGCTGTAGAAATGTGAAGCTGTAAGTGCTTTTCACACTGTTTTGTTTGTTCCCTTCCCAGACCTGTGGGCTGCTTGGCCACAGGTGTAGGAGATGGTTCGAGTGCCTTTGAATTTGCAAGCCCAGGTGCTGATAGCAGTGAGTGGCAGAACACAAACCCTTTGGTGGCACAGGCACGTGTGTGCGGCTCCAGGTGCTGGCCCAGGGTTTCAAACCTCTTGGAGTTGCTGTCGTTAGACCTTCTCCTGCTTTGGTGGTGTGTCTGTACAGACTGGCAGGTTTGGGGCTTTGCACAAGTGCAGGAGTTGTGTGTGTAGCTAAATACCAGCATATTAAACCATTAAGCAGAAATCCAGTGTGTCCCTCTGCCTGTTTAAGTGCTCTCCCTGAAATCTGCAGAACAAACCCGTCTGCAGTACTTCTGTGAGCCTGCAACAGTACATGCTACTGTCCTTTCTCTCCCTTTTTTTATTTCTTTCCCCCTTCCCAATGGAATTCACATTTCTGTGATAAGAGTATAAATAATAACCGTTCAGTTCCCAGCTCAGCAGAATCCTGAGCACCAGCTTAAGTGTCTCTTTGAGCTCCCTCGACTTCAAGGCAGCCTGAGATTGCTGTGTCGAGAACCGATCTGCTCCTCCTGCTTGCTCTCCTTGGCAATTTCTCATTTTTGACAGAACTTTGCTTCTCATCCCATGGCTCTCGCTATGAACTTTGGCAACAACTCACCTTTTGCTACTCACTTCAGTGGGAATTTTGATTAAAGACCGCGGGTTTTAGCAGAGACATGTGCATTTTGATGTATTTATTTTTTGAGTGTATCCGGGCTGAATTTTCCCAAGCTTATTTAATCTCAAGCTTGGCTGATATTTCTGGCCGAGGAGTTTTGCTTAACTGTTTTTACAGTAGGAAAATATATCATGATGGCTCATAATTGGACAGGCATTCATTGAAACCAGCTTGTCTAACCCAAGGAGCGAGGTTTATCGGAGATTATTGAACATGATGGCTTAGATGTAGTTTCCACTTTTGGAAATCTATTAAGCAGTACATAAATGGAGCTGAGAGGGTGAACTGGACATTGCTGCCCACTTGTCCTGCTCTCCACATTTTTCCAGGGCATCAGCTACAGACCATGGCTTGAGACAGGATCTTGGACTAGGTGGGTTGTGGATCCAAGCCACTGCAGCTATTTGTTTGTGGTGATAAGAGAAGGGAAATTAAGCCAACGGATACTAATTACACATTACCTTCTTTAGAAAGGCACTTCTACCTTCTGGGAGGTTTGAGCTTTCCTTCCCTGTCCCCATCAGAGAGCACCTACCTGAAACTCTCAGACAGCGTCCCTTGGGAAAGCTGCCTTGTGAAGAACAAGTCTCATTTTGTCTTTTAGGCCCATTTCTGGTGATGTTGAAAACTGCCTTTGTTGCTGGGTTGTTTTGTTTCCCAAACCCTGACCATGACAGGACAGAACAGACACATGCAGCCGGATTTGTTGAAAACTGGGATGAGGGAGATGCCGAGGAAAGCTTTTTGTTTTGGGTTCTTTGTTCCAGCATCCCTTTGGCCTTTCTCACCAAATTGGGCCATCCCTGCAGGCTATCCCTACATTGAGTACAATTAATTCCTGCTTTCTTCTCTGGGGTGTTTTTTTCTTCATGCAGCGAACACTGAGAAAATTACTAATTTTTTGAGTGCCAAAATTTTTATGTGACCAAAGTGCAGGCAAGTTCATTTCCTCTTAGGATTCAAATGCAGTTTTTTTTCCTGAAGGTTTTTTTGTTTCCTCTCTTCCCACATGCACTTTAATTAGAAGAGTGGCTTTTATTGATACATCTTTTTATTTTGCATCGTTATATCTAGTTCTTGAATTTTAAGGGGTTTCTATGGTATGTGCTTAGGTCATGAATTCAAATCGTTTTATAAAACCTTTAGGGTTTGGTTTTGCCTTTTATAAAAGTGAAGGATGTTTTTGATGGAAGTTGAGGCTTTCACATATTCCCATGGATTCTGAAGTGCAAAATTTTAGGAATGAGCTTTCAGTTAGGACAGGCATGATAGAGTCTGCAGGAGTTTATTTGCTCCCAGAACAGTGCAGTTTAAGATTCTGCATCTTTAAGCCTAACATGATGAAGGAGAAATAACTTGAAAAAAGAAATATTCTGGACAATGTACTTCAGAAGATATTGCCCTTTATGCCAAGCGTGATCTCTGCATTAATCTCTTAATTTTGAGGATATTTGAACTAATGAATGAATAGTAATTGAATTTTATATGTGTATTATGAATTGTTTTCCAAATTTCATAATCTCCATCATAGTTTCTGGGAAAGGAAGAATTGGATAAAACTGTGCTGCCAAATAAAATTAGGAAAATAAGTATTTTCCTAAGTAAGGAAATAAGCTTGTTATGAGAAAAGCCCCTTGGAAACACTTCAACAAAAGCAGTTTTACAGACCAGGGCTGCTCTAAGAGGGAGCCCCAAGCCCTGCAGGATGATTCATATGGCCTCAGAGGTCTCCTGTAACTCCCAGGTATAACTGGAGCCAAGGGGCTGGGAAATAGGATCTTACCCAGAAAACAGCCCCGCCGAGGCAGAGCCTTGCCTGCTCCTCTGGTGGCCTCCCTGCAGGGAGCTGTACCTCGTGGATGCTGCTGTAGTGAGGTCTTACCTGGCTTTTGCACAGCTGCATGCAGCAACTGAGGCTCTGTCGCTCTCTTGGGGCATCGTCCTCAGCTTGTTTTAAGATCCCAGTGCCGTGGGTGGGTGGTTCTGTAGCATCTCATAATGAATTAGTGTAATGAGCTTGGCTAAGGCAGGAGGCACCACGCAGGTGTCTTTGAGAATTACAGTCAGGTTTGGCTCGGTGTATCCTTCTCCATGGCTGTAGAACCAAAAAGCCCCACAAAAAGCCCCAAACAAATCCAGTGAGTGGCTTCAAATGAAAAACAAGATGATGATATCCTGGCAGCCTGGTGGTGCAGGAGCCTGGTGCCATGGAACTGGAGGATGCAGGTGTCTGTCAGCAGAAAATGTGGGGTCAGAAATCCCTCCTGAGCTGAAACATGGCAGAGTGTAAAGCCCTGTCCTCATAACAAAAAATGCACTTTACCATCAGAAAAAACGTAGCTCACCCAGGTGGAGGGAGATGTGGCGACCCCTCTGACCAGATCTAAATAATCTTCACGTAGGGGCAGATTCCACAGCCTGGTCCCAGCAGATCTGGAGGTCAGGTCACCACTGGAAAAACACCCACTCTGCTTTCACGTGGAAGATGTGGCCATTGAACTGATTGGAATAGAGCAGGCAAATTAATTTAGTTGAGCAACTCTGCATGTTTATGGGCTGGTTATTACCTATTTTATACACAGATTTTCTCACTTCTTCATCCTGCCTTCCTGCTAAAAAGAAGGCTGATCAAAATCTTTCAGCTTATTAGTTTTTTGGTAAAAAATTGGGCATTTTTAGGAAACAGAATTTTTGTTTTCTTCTGGAAAAACAAGTCCACTTTTTGCAGATGTCAGTCAAAATCCCAGGTGCTTGGGTGTCATTGTTCACCTGTAAACTGGGATTCCCTCTAAAAGTTTCTCTATGTCCAATTTAGAGCTGTGCTGAAAGGCTTTGTGGTGCATCATAGGAGAGCTGGTTCAGGGTCTGGCCTGTAACAGCACGAGGCTGTGAAACATCTAACAGACAAATCCTGAGGACAAAGGAGTGGGCAGGGGACAGGCATTTGAATATCCAAGCAAGCTGAGATAAAACAGTTTTTCATAAAGTGAAGCAAAGCTTTTTTACGCTGTTGAAAGATGGGAGGGTTTTGTTCCAGTCAAAAGTATTAAAACAAAAAAAAATTACACAATTCTTAAAGGAGCTTTTCAGTTTTCTGTCATTCTTAAAAATAAAAAATAGACTTTTCAATAGATTTCCCCCTTTTCTGCCTTCCATGACTTTACCCATTATTTAAATATGTTGGAGTAATTCATACTTTTAATTTATTCCTTTATAAAACACGTAGAAGTGAAAATAGCCATTTATTCTTTCTTCTTTTGTTTCTTTCTCTTCTCCAAGAAAAACATAGGCTCTGGGTGAAAGGGACCCAGCTCTGTACCCAGTTCTGTAGACTTTGTTCCTCTCCTGACAGAGTTTACCATGTTCAGACTTAATGTGAAAATCTCACCATACCTGTATTCACAGTCACTGTACCCTCGGAATGAAACAGCAGTTAACTGTTTGTGCAGTTAAATGATATTTTTCACTTAATGGGCAGGGTAACATTTCCCTTTGAATGAATAAAGGTAGCTAAATAGAGTACTTCCAAGTAAAATTTGGGCATTTGCTTGGGTTTTGTGTTTTGAAAATCGTGATGGTTTGCTTGGAATTATTGATCTGTAGTAACAGTGAAGTGCCTTAGAGCTCATTTCTACAGACAATTTATAAAGGTCCTTTTACAGTCAAGAAGGAGACACACAGCCAAGAGCACACGGGCTGTTAAAAAGAGTTAATATTTTGGCAACTAAGACCATACACATGAAGTCAATGTTTAAGAAAAAACCACTCTGGTTTATTTCATTTTTATGGGCAAATAATTTTCAAGTAACACTTATGATAACAGATGGATAAATTTATGTCTGCAGTTAATTTGAACAATAATTTCCTTAGGATGTTTTACTTGCATTTTTTTCTTTCTTTCTTTTATGAGAGCTGTCAGTTTTGTAGCTGAGAGCTGGATTTACTGCTTCAGAAATTCAGATGCTGCTCCAGTTCACAATGTTTATTAGCAGCCAAATCAGTAGGCTTTAAGGCAGTGGGTTTTGTTTCTTAAAATAATAAATATATCATGGAGAATATTCTTTTACTGAGATAGAGTTGAAATGCAAGCACCATAGCATCTCCCACAGCAAGAAGGGAAGCAAATTGTCTCTGGACCACGGTTCTGGGGTGGAGGAAAGCACATATTTAACCACCCCAGCAGCCCCCACAGCATCTGAGAGGTCAGAGAGGACCCAGCTGTTGTCTGTAGTGTGGAGGAAGCCAGGTTGCCCACAGCTTCTGATTAAGCTGGTGCTAACAGGGATCTGTTTGTGTGAGAGTCAGAGCACTCTTGCTCATCTGCAGGCTCAGGTGGCTGAGTTTAGGTGCATAATTGTTGACGGATTAGGTTTAAATTTCTGAGATGTTCTTCAAGAAAATAAACACAGGCTCCGTTGTAGGTGTCTGTGTGCTGCCATAAAGCACAGGAATTCATCCCAGAGCAGGAACAGCAGAAGTAGAATTTGATCATTTCCATGCTCAGAACAGCATGAATTCCCTGCCCATCCTGCAGAGTTCTCTGAGTCATCACTGGATGGGCAGTGTCATCAGGAATGATTCTGATCGTCATAAATTGGACTGTTCGCAGGAATCATAGAACAGTTCGGTTTGGAAGAAACCTGTAAAGGTCATCTGATCCAAGCTCTCAAACAGCAATGTTACTTGCTTCCAAAGTAAATGTTCTCTGGTGGTTCTTCATAACGGGGCTCAGAAGTCGGTTGCACTCCATTTTCAGTAGGGAAAGAGAGAACTGTGCAACTTTTCTGTAGGATGGGGCTGGTGTGAGAGCACAGTGAGAATGTGAAATCTCCTTCTTGTAGTCCTCAGCTCCAGCTCTTTCCCTTTTGTCCTCTCTGCAGAGGATTCCCAAGGGAATTTCAGCACACATCATTTTAGATACTTGGTGTACCAAAGACAGAAGCAGGCTCACTCTTCACCTTCTGCAGTGAGCAGGTGTTACGGACATCTCCAAGGTGACTCAGCTCTTGCATGGTCGTGATCACCACTGAGATGTTCTAATTTTTCTCTGAAAAATAAAGCATGCCTGGGGAGATATCCAGATGATGTAGCTTGAATATGCTTCATCAGCAGGTAACGAGGTGACCACAACCGAGCTGCAACATTATGGATGTTGAATTTGGGGGTGAGGGGCCAGAGGAGAGGTGGCAGTGGTATTTTGTTGCAAAACCATATTTCTACTCAGTAGTTTGGAAAAGGAAAGGAAGTGATGGATACTCTGAGCAACTGAAACTCAACTAATTAAAATCCTGAGAGCCTTTGTGAAAGCCATTAGCACCTGCCACGGGATCTGGCACTGGGGTTCGCATGTGTTACTTGGAAGTGTTTTTTCAGGAGGGAAGTGCCTTGAGGCCGCCGTCCAACTGCACACTGAGGGACGGGGATTTACAGATGTTGAATATGCAAATAGCTGCTTTGCACTCCCAACTGGGGCAGCATTGAGTGCAAATCAGGCACAAAGTTGCACCGCTGTTGTGTCACTGGGAACCAACTCATCGGAAGTCTGGTCCTCTCTCCACCAGGATTGTGGAGCTCTTTACCATTTTCACTCGTCATCTCGGATCTTGTGTAGAACACAAAAGGAAAAAAAGGAGAGGGGAAAAAAAGAAAAAAGAAAGCACTTGCAAGCTGGAATATAAAGAGACTTTATCCCCCGAGTCAGGCGTCCTGATCCAACACTGATTAGTAGTGCTACTGACATCACCAGCACAGTTCATCAACGGGTTCTCTCAGTGGAGCAAGAAGTTGGCGACCAGGAGATTGAACTTGGCCAGCCTACAAAAGAGAAGAAAAGGGTGAATTAACAGTTTGCAGATGCTAGAATTCCCTCTGCTCGTGTTTATTTGGGCATCCAGATGCTTGTAGTGAGGTCAGCCTGTTTTTGTGTATGGACTTCTTTTACTATTAGTTTTTAAGGCAAAGTATCACTTTGCTTTTAGAAATAGACTTGCATGCTAATTTTGACCAAAACCATGCAACCGATTCATTTAAAAGTCTTCATTAAACAGGCAATGCCTGATTCTCTTTTCAGACACTCTGTTGTAAATCAGGAGATACTCCACTGGGGAAAAGCTTGCTCCAAGTGCAAATCCAGCCTGCAGCCTTTTAAAATAAAAATAAAAAAAATGGAGGGAACTTTTTTTTAATGTACATTGATCTTGTATAATACAGGGGTTTGGAAGTCCCTGAATATTTGCTTTTCACCTGGAGCTTAAATCGGCAAAGAGCGCCTCAGTTAGGGAGGCCAAAATAAACCTGGCTGCACCACCCTTTTGTGAAAAGAGAACTTCTGTTCTGAAGGCTGATTCCTGTAATTCTGATTTGAGGAACTCTTGTTGTGTAACAAGGTATTAATTGTAGAAACACAGCGTAGCCTATGCAGTGGTGAGAGCTGTCTTGAGACCTCTGTAACCTGTACCAACCAAGGAAGGCAAGAGCAGTAGCAGGCAAAAGAACAGATTCCAGTATCTGGGGTAGCAATTTCTTTTTCTCCTGGTATGCCATCCCCTAAACTGTTGAGGGAAGCTGGGCAAGCCCTGGACTGTGTTTGGTGGTCTGGTGGAGAATTCATTGTGCTCAGCGGGAAGCCCAGCCTGGCCGCTGCTCACCTTTGCTTTCATTGTTGCTCCACTGAAGGTGGGTGCAGCCCCAAATCCAGGTCTTTGTTTGCCAGTCACAGATATTCAAATAAATGCTAAAAGCAGCTAAAATGGGCCTTGCAAACTGCAGTGTGTACATTCACCATCTCTGGTGTGATTCTTCCCGTGATGAATGGGGAAAGTTGCCTGTGCGCTGTAGGATTTGGGTTTAAAGAAGCACATACATTAATGTCAGCTCCTCTGGGTCTCTGACATTTTCATATCATATTTATTATTATGCCTGTGCCAAGTTCTACTATATGAGTCTAATTCTGCCTGCCTGTTCTCAAAGAAAACTCTATTGGCCCCTCCTGTCCTATAATATAGGGATTTTGGCTATGCCCTTACTGTATTTCTCTTCAACATTTGAGATGTAAAAAATGTTTTGACATAATTTGGGAAATTTTGTCTTCAGAACTGAAAAACGATGAGAGGATTAAGCACTCTGCTGAACAGGAACAGGCTTAAGCATGGGATGAAATCCTTTTTCACCCACACACGCATGCAAGAGCTCGCTGTGGATCCACAGGCCACCCTGTAAGCTCTCAGGAGACCAGGCAGGGCTCCCATATAACTCTAGATTTCATAATGGGAGTGTTGAAAACACTATATGGATGCCAGACAACTCATCACTTCCCATCCCAAAACTCAGCTGAAAATTCCCATCCAGCTCTTAACAGTGCTGTTGGGAAGATTTTAAAAGAGCAGTGTGGTGAACCTAAGGACTGGCAACCTTCCTCTGACACTGAGGTTTGTGTGGGATGCTCCTGTGAAAGGCAAACAGATTGCAAAGGATCCAAGGATCTTGTCTCAGCTGGGATACCTTTGTGGGCTGCCTGCAGTGATTAAAATGTCTCTGCACCCAAGTGTACTTTTAGTCCTCCTGCTGTCTGGTGCTGTCCCAGAGCAGAAGGAAATCCGGTTGCTCCATTTCCTTGAATTCAGAGCCTGGAGTGCGAGCAAAGATCCTTCGGTGGTGTTTCACATTAATGCAAGTTGATGGGGTTGACCTGAGTTCACGTTCCTTTCTTCCGCCCCTCCTGCCTGGGTGCGTACTCTGGAGGAGGAGCTGGGATGTCCCAAGGCATCCTGGACCACCATAGCTGAATCCCCTGCAGCTCCGCTCTTGGAGCCTCCAGCTGTTGGAGCAGAAGCTGGAAAGGGAATTTAGTAAAGCCAGGAATTTAGGAACCAGTTTGTACTGCTTGTGGTGTTGGTCTCTTAGAGGTTCGAGCCATTTCTGACCGGTTTCAGAGCCAAGTTGCAGGAGGACTGTGTATGGAGAGGAACCAGTGGTAGTCTTGGTGCCCTGGAAAGGCAGGGCACGACTGCTGGCTGGAGCCAGTTGTTTTGCAAAAGTGGATTTGAAACTGAAAGCTTTAGAAAGCCTGGCTGTAATTTATGTGGATTTCTTGAGGATTTTTACTGGTATGGAAACTGGGACTGGAAATCTCATTAAACTGGGCGTTCTTGTGAGAGTTTCAGGTTTTCTTAGTCATGGTTGTGCCAGGAATATCATCAGAGAAAACTTGCTGAGAAAGGATTTATGGATTTGGGATCAGATCCTATTCTGACTGAATTAATGGTAGCTCTGCAGCTGACATCAAGGTGACTGGCATGTGCACCTGGATGAGACATTATTTATTTGTCATTCCAGGTCTTTAATCTAGGCTGCTACTTTCACATCAATACCCTCTTTATAAGCCTACTAAATCCCAGTTCCATTGTTATTTTCCCTGGTAGATCAGAAGAGATGTGTCAAGGAAAAGAAAATGTATGCGTACTATACCTCTGCCCAAAAACAATATTTAAACATCAGAAATGTGAAGTGAAGGTAGAATTACTTAGAGGGACAGAAGGGAAATAATTAAAGCTCCAGCCGGCAAGATGAGATGTCGTAAACTTCAGTTATTCACCTCTCTTAGACATTCAAAACACAAACTCTGCCACTGTTCAGGCATTTTATAGAGGCCTGCAGAAAGCAACAGAGGTCTCTTGGACAAAATTGCTCTGGTGGCAACTGAAACTGGGCTCAAGCCCAAGTCCAATAGCTGAGCTGCCATCTGAAACTAGAAAACGTTCGGGTTCGTGCCTGAATCTCAGCTCCCTCTCTGCTCTGTGCAGTAGAAACCCTGGATCTGGACTGGACTGATGGGGAGTGAGAAGAAACTTCGATCTGTGGAAAAATGTTGCTGTTTCAAATTGGTTTTGGAAAGATTACTCACGAAACTGGAAAATATGGTAATTCTTGGCAAAAATGGACTGACTTGGAGGTGGGCAAGCCCTTCTTCGTAGAAAAGTGTGCTAAAGAGTTGTGATATATGGCAAAATATGGTTTCAGAACTACCAGGCTTTGCTCCCATCAACCTCCAGGCAGGCAGCAGGAAAGAAGAGGCAGGTGAATAAACAAAAATCCAAATGAATCCACCTTGGAACTTTTAGTTTGCAAGAGGTGATCGGTAAAACCTACCAGTTGCTTAGGTTTCGATAAACTGTTGCTCATCACCTGAAAATTATTCTGCCAGAGAACTTCCAAGTGCCTTTTTAACCTAAACACAACATTTTGGTGGAGTGCAGCTTTGGAACTCTCTGTCAGAAAAGTGAAATCTCCCATCATTTTCCTGGAATAATGTTGCAGGACTGAAACCTATGTGACTTGTATTTACATTAATAACTTAAGTCTTTTCTAGTATTTTTCTGTACTTTATTATGGGAAATACCTTAAATACTGAGGTTTGCAAACGTTTTAAAATAGTGTTTATACACTGAAGGTAAATGGAGAGAAAAATCAAATGCCACCACTGGGTTAACTCTGTATGAAATTCAGCACCAGTTTTCAGTATTTATACAGAATTCACATTCACTTTGTGTTTTTCCTTGAGGTGTTTGAGGTACAGTGAAACTGCTGTGAGGTTCTTATCACTTAGCGATCTGGTCTGGTTCCAGTTGAAAATTCTGCAGTACCTCTCGCTGGGAGGATTGGTTTAAAAGGAACAGAGATCTGCCAAAGAAATAAAGACTTCATTATTGACATCAGTGCTATTTTTAATCTGGTTTCCTAAGGAAATGAGGCTTAGGCAATGGCAGTGTTTGTGAGTATGCGTGTGTGTATATATAGGTGTGTGTGACTATGTCCTTCGCCCTCGTAAATTTTTCATCTGTTGGCTGATTATAACCAAACCTGACAGATGGCTGAGTCTCCAAGATAATAAGTTCTTGCATACTTCATGAAAATAAGTGGTTGGATAGAAGAAAAAGACATTCATAGTGTGCATCCACTGAAAGGGCACAGCATGAGTTCAACTTTTATTAGAGCTCAGAAAATCCCAATGGGAGAGGGAGGTGAGACACATCCCCATAAGACAATGGCATTTTTCTGGTTCCTCTGCACCTGGGAGGGTTTGGTGTGTAGTGAATAGATCAGACATGGCGTGGTTTAAATGTAATGATGACGTTCACAGCAAATAGTTATTATTTAGAGTATCTGAGGAGCCACATCACCTCTGGGCTGCCCTCTAATGAGGTGTTCAGTCTCAAGGCCAGAGCAATAGCAGGGAGCAGGTTAATAAATGTGACCGAGGCATGGCTCCAGGACTCTATAAACCTAATGAGTCGTGGGGACTCAGACTGTGCAGCCTCACTGCTGCTAATTGGCCAAGTGTGCCATCAACCATGCCCAAAAATGTTCTTAAGTGGCCAAGGGGTGAAAAGAGCATCAGAAACTCCTGTGAGTCCAGGAGGCAGCCTGGGGCAGCATTCCTGTGTGCAGAGTTCAGGAACACTTTCCCCAGAACCAAGGTCATTCCCTTGAGAGCTGAAGCAGCTCACTGGCAGTGGGGAACAAAACTGAGAAACGAAGGAAAGAGTAAAGCATGACCTGGAGGAAAGTGGTTTGCAACTTTAGCTTATCAGACAAGGGAGTTGTTGTCACATAGCAGTTGGAGAAGATGCTCAGAAAACATTGTGATGAGGAGAGTACTTGAAACCTTTCCAAAACAAAATACAGATGGGGATCAGAAAAGCTGAGCCAGGGTTAGCTCTTAATTTTACTCTTTTTTGCTTGAGATTGAAAATTATGTATCTAGTGTCTTAGTAACAGTGACAGCTGTTGGGGTGGGACTCTCCCCCTTGAACTCTAGGTGTGTGAAAGTTCAGTGTGTTCTGTATAAGACCATCAGTTCCTTCGGAACCCTCAGAGGACAAATCCTCCCACTTATCTCACATGCATATTTTAAGATGGAAGGAATTTCCCTCTGCAGATACCTTTCCACTGACCACAGAGGAAACCTAGAAAGCTGACCTCCAACAGATGCCTGACTTTCAGATGGGTGGGGTTTATTGAACCCTAAGAGCAGGAGTGAAGAATTCAGGGTGTTCTGTCCTTACCTCTGCCTGACCTTGAACAAGCTGCTGGGTGCACTGAGAGCTCCCTGAGCGACGTTTTGCATTGCTGCCAGTGACAGAACGTTGTTAGTCCTGAGCAAATTTGCAGGCAGAAGACTGACACGCAGGATTGCTTTCCACCATGCCTTGGAGAGCATCTTGGTATGGTCTCAAGGGGAGAAGAAAGCCGTCTGCCACCAGCTCTGGAAAACTCATCCAGGGCTAGGTTTCATTGTGGTGGGAGAAGGAGCTGTAACACCCGACCGTGTGCAACTTTCACGTCCTGTCGTGCGATGCGGCTGGAGCCCAAGGTTGGCCAAACGTTTTGTCCACTGTGCAGATGCCCCTGTGAGCTCCAGTGCTCAGACCGAACTCTCCCTCTCTGTGATTGCACAGAAGAGGTGGATTTGGACATGCAGAAGTGTAAAGTGTTTCCATCTTTCCTCTCCTCTTGGCTGGAGGGAACAAAAGCCACTTCGGTGCCAGCACAGTCATTCACAGATGGGTCTGCCTGGAGACAGAGCTACAGACAGGAGAGCAGGCTCTCATTTCCATTCATCAGGCAAGGTTATACCTTTTTCAAGAGAAGAAGCAAGCAGTCAAAACTAAGAAAAAAAAATTTTTTACATCCCACGTGTTTGATTTTTCACTGTTCTCTTACAGCCAGGCCAAATCCGTGTAAGCACTGTCAGTGGGGAGTAATTCGGACCTGGAGACCCTTTGAAAAAGCCTTCTGGTAACTCTTGGTTTTTTGCATGCAAGACTTAGAGACAAATAAGAAGGCGTGTGGGTGGGTTTTCTGTTTTGTTATTTTAGCATTATGGAGAGACTCACCAGATAGTCTCCCCTGTGGGGTCACTCACCGAGCCTGTACTATTTACTCAGCATTTCTCTGAAACACCAGCATCTTGGAAGTTGTCTTCCTGAATTTACATTCCCAGCTCAATCATCTCCCACACAATAAAAGCCCCAGTGTTGGCTTCCCTTTAAGTCCTGCTCTGCACAGCGCTCCCGTCAAAAGGGAGCCCTTGGTCCTGGCGCTTTTGTTTTCCTTCAGACCTGCCAATCACCCCGCTTGCCTTTGCCCAGAGTTTGTTGTCTTTGCAGTTGGTCCCAGCGTGAGCTACCAAAAGCCCGGCTGAGCCTGACGGGGGATTCTGTCAGCCTAACCCCAGCACACGATCCTCCACCTCCCTGCCTCACAAAGGGCCTTTTCACCGGCCCACCGCAGCCCCAAGATTTCATTTCATGTGTTACAATTAATCTGTATTTATTGCCACTTATCTTAAATGGCTAACAATATCAAGAGTTTAAAAAGTGCTTTTAATGTCAAACTGGGTCAATTAAAACTCTACTTAAAATATTTGCAAAACTCCTCGCCTGAAAGTTGCCTCCTCAGTCTGCTGTTAACCAAAATGGTTTAAATAAATACACGCAGCTTGAGGAGACTGACATTTGGTAAAATTCCTCTTGATACTTTAGTAGAATCCAGGATTAATTTCCTTACTCCTACATTCACTTGCTTTTTTATTTAATAGAAGGAGAAAAATGAGTAATACTTTAGATGGTTGTAAGAATTTGAAAAATTGAAACAATCAATTAAAAACCCTCAAGAGATAGCCTCATAACTTTGAATGCCAGAAGAGACTGTTAGATTAATTGGTTTGGTCTCCTGGAATTTCATCCTGTTCTTTTGTGGACCCTAACACCATGTGTTTAACTCTGAACTTCAAACCATGGCCGCAAGTACTATTTTTTAACTCCTTCAGTATCGAGTGTGGGCATGAGAAATAAAGAACTAGAACATAAAATAGTAAAAAGGCAAATAATGAAAGAATAGTTTTTATATGTATAAGTTGGGTTTTACTGAAGGATGAAGATGGCTGGAGGAATCCATTTTTTTCCCCTTCCCCAGTTTTGCCTTGAACATTAATTTTAAAGCTCAGTTTGCAGGACTGTCCTCATAAATTGCATGAAATAAGTGCTGTTGTACTGCCCATGGGGACTCAGAACTCTTGTGCAGCTCACCCAAGGCTGCACTTCCTTAGGGTGGTGACACATACCAGGTGGAGAAGCCCCAGGAGGGACCCCCAGGTAGGACTTAGCTGGGCTGGATGCAGCAGATGCACAGATTAACTGAGATCCCAGGCTGAGGGAATCAACTACCTGAACTTTGGTTCACATGGAGCCACTTGGACTTAAACCTCTGATCCTCAAGCTCTTACTGTGAGGAGCAACAGTAATGAAGCCTGGTTTCCTATGGATTTAGGCCATTTGCTTGGATTCCCAGCAGTCTAATAAGGTTTGAACTGTAGCTGAGTCATTTCTATTAATTAGGGCATTTGTATTATCTTTATGGGTCTCTGGTGTCCCTAAAAAGTCTCACTCTGCAACTTTTCTTTCCACGGGAGAGATCAGTGAGTCTCTATCCAGCCATCTGTATTAATAAAATATATAAGAAAGGACTCTCTTGGAGACAGCTGCTCTTCTGTCTAATAGATTTGAAATTTGCCCGTGGGTTCAGAATATTTCAAGGGAGATCATAAAAACAAAAACGTAGACACAAAGAGACAGCAGGATCCTGTAAGCATCGTGGTTTTTGGAAGTAAGGTTAAAATGAAATTGCCATATTTGTGCGGTGTAAATATTGCACAACTTTAGGACACCAAATGGTTTTGATCATTTCTTTAGTAATTTCTTCCTGTAGAATATTTAATTAAACAAATCTGATTTTCTCTTTTTTTTTAAAATTTTTATAGATTAGACATTGAAACACGTCTTGAAGAATTTCTTTTGTGCAAGAAATAACATTAAAAAAACCTATTTTTTCTGTTTTTCATCCTTGCCATCCAAGGGGAGCGTGATTATGTCACTTTGGAGGAAAACAATTATTCTTCAATATCAGTGTTCTGATGAACACAAAGATACTGGCTTGTGGGTGTGTTTTTATTAGTTGCTGTCCTATTTGTTACTCTTTTTTATTTTCTTCTTGATCTTAGTCACTGTATGAATGAGCCAAGGGATGCTGATGTCTAATTGCATCCCAAGAATGGCAAACAGCACAAAGCCAACAGCTTGCAAACAAGTCAGGCTGAAATATGTTTGCAGAAACTTTTTTTTCTCTATTTTTTTAATGTTTGCAAGCAGGAACGCTGTGAGTTTCCCATTACTGTTTTCCATCCCCAGGTTATCATGTCCTGTCAGCCTGGTTTCGGACCTGTGTGACAGAGCCTCGTGTGGCCCTGAATCATTTATTTCTCCTCTTTGGATCTGACAAAAACGTCTCACTTGAAAAGGTCAGGTTTGAGATCTGTTTGACGACCATTGCCTGTGGCAGCGTTGGCTGAGGTCTCTTATCCTGGACAAGGCTGCTGCCTTAGACTGACTTTTTGTTAAAATCTGAGATTTTTTCAAGAAGCCATTAAGGGCTGTGTCTTAATACTGGGAGCTTTCTTGCACAGATCTGGATACCAAAGTGCCCTGGGCAGCTTCAGGGGAGGTCAGTGATGACAGGCTGGGAAATGTAACAGGAGGGGAATGACAGCCCTCAAACTTGGTGTAGTCGGGGAGGAAACTGGTTCCAGTTTCCATCCGAGGCACTGGCCTAGCTCCACACACCTCTGCTAGGAACACTGCAACCCATAGGCTGATTTCCCTGGAATTTTGATGGAAGGTGGAAGTTCCTGTGGTTATATTCCTGCTTGGAAAGAAGTGGCTTTGGCAAGAGGAGGAAACTTCTGGTAATGTTGCCATTCAGGAAAACACTGTGATATAAACTCAAACTCACTCTCTCCTAGGTATTGGAAAAGGAGCTTGTTCTCCAAGCATGGATCTGTAGGAAAACACATTTTTCTGGTTCCACTGATCAGGAAAAAAAGACTTGGATTTTAATGCTATTTTCTACTAAAATTTAGTGTTTAGGATTTCCAGGCTAGGCAGGCTCTCAGGTCCTCATCTACTTCCACTGGATATAGAGGATGAAACAAGGAGGCTTTGCCAAAATTTGCCTGAAACGAAAGAGATTCCTGATTGAGTCTCACCAAGGGGGCCAGCAGGGAGGAGGCTGGGTACCAGTCCGGTATGGCACAGGCACAGGTCTTGTATTAACGAAATACAAACACAGTTGTGTTCAAAATCTCTTCCTGCTGGGTGAGAAAGGGAAATGAACACGGGAAAATAAAA
Organism: Oriolus oriolus; assembly: GCA_013400235.1. Lineage (NCBI taxonomy): Eukaryota > Metazoa > Chordata > Aves > Passeriformes > Corvidae > Oriolus > Oriolus oriolus. Next base: position 2,612,909 of record VXBT01004570.1, read on the forward strand.
TCTGAGTCTTAAAAGGGAAGGAGCTGTGCTAAGTGCAGTCTAGTTACAGCCTTGGATCACTCTAACTGTGGGAAAATGGGATGAGACAGTTTACCCAAGCACATTTTCTTTTTTTCTGCTTTGTTTTGGGTGGGTTCATTCTATGCTGTTGTGTATAAGCAGGCAGTGATGGATTGTCCCACAGTTCTGTGCACAGTATTGAAGAGTGCTGGATTTAATTGTCCTGCATTTATTGTACAAAAGAAATGAGTTATGAGCCACTTTACAGCATCTCCAGTGAAAGTGATTATCAGCACTGCTCCTTGCCAGAGATATAACTCTGTCAAGCAGACTCCCTCCTCTCTTGGGTTCCTTGGAAAAAGCTCGTGAATTTACTGTCTCTTGCCAGTGAAAGCTCAGGGTAAAACACAAAACCAAAAGCTGCCAGCAGCTATATATTCAGTTCAGATGTTGTAGGAATTTCTTACTCCATTTTTTTTCTCCCTTTTCCCCAGGGTGGAATATCAGTCAGGATTTCTGAAGCATGCAGCCGAAATAGTGCAGCAGAATGTGTTCTCAGTCGATTGCTCTTTTGATAACGTAGGTGAGCCGTGTGGCTGAGGCTTCAATTAGCCTGTCCAGGGCTCGTGTGCATGTGCAGCACAACTGGCTGTGATGCCAGGGAGGGAAACCCTTCATCCCTCTGCACCCAACTGTATCCCACAGCTGTTCCCACACCACTCCTCCCTGCATTGCACAGATAACCCCAGGAACAGGTTTAAGCTGAGGTGGATGTATAAAAGGAATGTTATGAGCTCTGCCTCCCAGACATTGCACAGTAACTCATGTACAGAGGAGTGGGGAGTTTTGCTCTTTACCTTTTCTGTTGGATACTGCAGCATAATAGAGGACACAGGATGAATTTCTGGGACCGTTAACGTTGCCTGTCAGAAAGAGATTTGGGGGTGATGCTTCCCAGTGTTGCAGAACAGCTGCACTGGAGATTTTGTGTTGGGGTTTGTTTAGATCTGCAGAATTACTTTCAGTACCTTCAGGAGAGCTGGCACACACCGTGTGCTTTGGGGACCTGTGGGTCCTGTCCCCTCTCTGGTAAGTTTCTTGTGCTGCCATTCAAACAAGCACAAGATTCCTGTGTGTTCACAGATATCTTTATGGCTGGGATAACCCAGATAAACAAGTGAATCAGCACATGGATAGAGATAACAGCGTGTACTCAACTGTGCAAGCTCTTACAAAAGGTGCCTTTCTGCACTCATCCACATGAACAGATTTCACATGGTTTTATCAACAGGTCTACAACTGCCAGAAAGTCTGTTCTTGAGAAGAGGAAGTAAAAGGGAAAAAAAGCTGTAAAAAGCCCTGGACTCTAATGGCACTACCAGGTAGCATGTGCAATTCATTTAACTATGAGTCTCCAAATGTGTTAGCTCATAGCTGTGGTAGCACTCAGGGCAGCAGTCCCCGGGCTGAAAACTGTCCTACTAATTAATAACAGCAAGGAACAGAGGTTGTGTGGAGTGTCACAGCGACAGGTCGTGAATTAGGAGAGGAGCGCATGTGGTCTGTAAACAGAGAACTGTATTTGAAATGATTCCCTGTGTAAGTGTGATTGTGCATTTTGGATAATCGGGGCTCGGACTAGTGATGATTCCATGATTTCTTCCACTCTGTCATTCGAGTGACTTAGAGTCCTTTTTAAGTCAGATGGATATCATCTGCAACAGAGAAAATTCAGCAAAGAGGACTTGGAAGGTTACCTTATGGTTTGGGCACTGAAAAGATTATCCAAACTTTAAAAAAGTTGCTGGGAAGAGTTTTGGAGTTAAATGGCATAATTGGCCTTCCGTGGTTTGGGAAGTCCTGGGTGGCCATTTGTCCATGAAAGGACCAGAGTCTCCTGGGAAGAGCTGAAAGACAGCCTTGTGACAGGATGGTCCTTCATTCCAGAATGCCAATCCATGGTGTCTTTCTGTAGGAATATAAGGGACAGGTTCCCCAGGGGAAAAAAGAAATGCAGAATCACAGAATTACCTAGGTTGGAAATGACCTTTGAGACCATCAAGTCCGAACTATAACCTAACACCACCTTGTCAACCAGACCATGGCACTGAATGCCACATCCAGTCTTTCCTTAAAGTCCCCTTCCAGAGACAGCGACTCCGCCACCTCCCTGGGCAGCCCATTCCAGTGCCCAACACAACACAGTAGAATCGGTATTTTGTGCCATGAGACTTTACTCTTTTTCCTTTGCACATAGCTATTTGCCTGGTGGTGGCTAGATTTATTTGGGATATGGGAAAAAAAAGTTCGTGTCCATTTCTGATTCCTGGGTTAACACAAGGAACTGAGGTTTTGAATTGCTTTTGGGGCAGTTTCTGCAGGAGGACAGTGATGGCTGGAGCATGCCCAGGAAGTTATTCCAGAAGCATTCTCCAATAGCAGGTTACTGTGCATTATCTGCTGCAGGAAGTTTAATTGGAGGACTTTGCTCTAGGGTTCGGTACATGCAGTTCCAAGGGCTAGATTTCCATACACCCAAAATCTTAAGACAGTTTGGCTCTTTGGTCAAATAGATGTTAAGTGCTCCATAACCAGAGCCTGCGCTGAGGGCTGGATTTCCAAAAGGCCTGAGCCCTTAGACAGCAGTTTTGAAAACCTGGCTGAATTTCAGTGCAAGCCTGGCTTTAGAGACCTTTTATATGTTCGCTGAGCACAAAGGGACAGTCTGTGTTGTAAGTTCATGCCTTCATTAGGAGGAACTGAATCCTATTGATTTCCATGTACATTATGGTGGGATCAGACCTCTTCAGCGTGTGACCAGTCAGCACCACACTTAAAAGCTCTGCCATGGCAACCAGGGCAGCAACCCTGCAGCAGGGGAATGGGAAATGGCACGAGGTGGAGAAGGGACATCCTCTTCTCATTGATGGGAGACTTCATAATAGAGAAGGGCGGGGAAAAAGCTTGATAAGTCAAGTGGCTGGATTGGTAAGCGAGCTCACTCTAAAGTAAACACAATGCCGTATGTGTCCCATTTGCCAGTGAGATCATCTGTTTCTTTGTTAGGGAAGAAAATGTGTTTCCCTTCCAAGTCCAGGGCTACTCAGGCAATTTACATGAACAAATAAAGATGAGGTTTAGCGGCACTATATAAATAAAATACTACTCTAAGTGGCCACCAAAGAACTGAGCTGTTCGAATGGAAGAGCACTGGGACGCGAGCCAGGTGGCTGCTGTTTGCCATGGCTGCTTACAATTCCCCATCCAAGCATTGCTCAGATGCTTCTTGCTGAGGTGAGGTTTACAGCTGTAGCAAAACACACCCTGGGAGATAAACGAGCTGTGCTGCAGATGAGCAGCAGAGCAGAGAACGTAGCATCAATCTGTGCCATGGTGTGTAAGGGTGTGCAAGGGTGTGTAAAAGCGTATAAGGGGGTGTGTGAGAGTGCAAGAGAATTTAAACAAAACAAACACTTAGACTGCATGTGTAGGATTTGACTGTATACATAAGCTGGAATGAACCTAAGCTGCACCAAACTGCTTATTTATAAGTATTATTAAACCAACAAAAACCTTTCAGAAGTTGAGTTACTGTAATATAAATATAACTGGTGTGGAAGCTGCAGGTTATAACCTCCATGCAGGGCAAAAGTTTGATGGGGTTATCAATGGGAAAGTCAGTGTGATGCTGGAAAGGCCAGTGCTTTGCACCTGGATGCATTTGGCCTCTGGGTTTCACATCTGCTATCCTCAGGCACTGCCATGAATGCATTTCCAAGTGATAGTTACCCTGGCCTGTGGCTCAGCAGGTGGGATGCAGTTGTTCCGTGACATTATTGGAAATATTCTTTATATCAGCTCATTGTTTTAAATGCTAAGACCTGGATATTCATGGTAGCTGACTGCAGGTACTTCAGCAAAGTAATTATATTAGTTATTCAGACATTATAGGATTTCTCCTGAATATGTCAGGTAGGAAGTAGACCTCTCCAGAGGAAGCTACAGCTCTCTTAGGAGATGGGTCTCACTCTCACAGCATCTGTCTCTGCACTGACTTGAATGGAGCCTTAGGTAAAGTGCTGTGGCTAAATACCTAAAGTTAGGCAAAATCTGGGCTGGGAATTGGTACACCCCACGGACCTTAAGAGGGGAACAGACCAGCATAATTCTTCCTAGTTGACAGATAAGAGACTCAACTAATATGCCCAAAGCAGACCAGAAAGTCTGTGGCAGATTTAGGAACTGATCGTGGGTGTTCTGAAGTCCAGTTATGGCCTTAACTGTTTCCGTGCCATTGCTGCTGCTCACAGCTGAGGCTTTGCACCCCTCCAAACAAAACACATATTTCTAACATATTGTTAAGATATTTCTCTCTTTGTGTATATATCTACATAAAAATTAAGATACACCTGCATTTCCTAATGCCACAGTTACCGGGTGTTATTGAAGTGTGCAGTTTCTCACCAAAAAGAAAAGGCTGTTAGGTCCAACTCAGCTTTGGCTGGTGTTGGATTGAAAATAAATCCACTGAGAATTACCATATCCAAAGATTTCACCTGGCTCAGGAAGTCCCAGCTGCAAAAGGCTGGAGTCTGGGAGGGTATCAGGGGAAAGGATCCCTACAGAGCTGCCCTGGTGTTTGTCTGGTGGGATCAGCCAATTCCTGATGGACCCTTCCCATTCACCCAAAATCAGCTAAAAGCTGATGACACAACTGAGCCCAGGAAGAGAGAGAAGAGCCTGGGTGAGTTCTTGCAGTGTATCAAGGAACACAAACCCAAACTTCTATTCAACTTCCTAGTAACTGCAGTGCCATGAATGCTCAAGAATCCAACACTGACGACCTCGTGGGATATTGTGATGCTGCTAAATTTATAAGAATAAGACTATTTTTAGCATGAACAGTTAACAGAGTTCCCACAAATCATGTTTGGAGGCATGGTTGTGATTATAGATCTGTAACATGTTTGCTATGATAAAGAACAGACCTGAGTCAGGTGATCTTGTTAGCACAATGTTTGTACACTTGGGTAATAGATGCAGCTGTGGCAAAAAAAAAAAAAATTAAAAAATCAGCAGTTCTATTTTAGTAGCAATTACTCATTTAAAAACTGTAACAGAGGAGTAGCTAAAATCGGAGGTAAGACCTGCAACTCTGGATGTTGGGAGGGACTATAAAATGAGAAACATTCCACTCCCAGGACAGATGTCCTTTCCCTGTTGCTGATTCTCCCAACACCTGCTGCACTTTAGACACATGTTTACGTTCAACTTGGCTTCGTTTTGACATAAACATCGCTTAAAGTTTAACATATGCTCATGGGCTTTGCTGGATAAGATGGATCATAGAATCACGGGGTGGTTTAGGTTGAAAGGGACCTCGAACATCATCTTGTCCCAAGCCCCCCTGCCATGGGCAGGGACACCTTTCAATAGACCAGGTTGCTCAGAGCCCCACCCAACCTGCCCTTGACCACCTTCAGAGATGGACATAGGTGTGCACCTAAAACTTCCTTAAATTGCAATTTGAAGTGATTTCTTTTAAGATTGGTGAGAGAACTGCTGCTATCAGACTTGCCAATCTTGATTTTCTGAGGGGCTGAGTGTGCTGGAAGCTTAGTCCCTTCTTAGCCTGGTCACCTGAGTAAATATTCACATTTCAGATGTGCATTATTGCCAAAGACCAGGTTCTGAGGCTGTACCTGTGCTGTTGGCTCTACGGGGCAGCTTGGTGTGAGCCAGCACTGGCCCAGGGAATGCTCACAGGGCTCAGCACAGCCATGGATCGTGGCACTCCTCATGGCATCGGTTTCCAGTTCAATTCGTTCTGGTTCCCACTCTCTCCAGTCAGCTGTTTCTGCATCTTTGGGTGTGTCTGAGCTAACTAAAAAGATTGGGAGCCCTGAGGTATTTTGAGTTTGGGAAACATGGAGGAAAATTGCATGAAAAAACCCTATGCTCATTACTTACCTCACCTGTCCAGTCCCCAGTAGGTTTAAGGATTTACAAGGAGCTCTCCCAGGAATGGACATCCTGGTTTTTATGGAGCTGAGTTCAGCAGTTTGTGAGATCAGACAGGGAGCACTAAGTCCTGAATTTGTTTCAGATACTAAATTTAAAGTGTAATGGGGAACTTGGGAGTTTTTGGTTGTTTTATTCTTTTTCTTCTGAAAAATATTTTTTCAGACTGAAAACAAGACCTGATGCATAACATTTCAGGTAATAATTTTCTCTAGGAAAATTTCATTTGTTTAAAATTAAAATTATTTATAGGTAAAAAATGTATTTTTTGAAGGAAGTTCAGTTAAAAATTTTATGTTCCTTTACTGGAATACCAAGATAAACAGGTCTAGTTTATAATTGTATAATGATGATTTTTATCCTGAACTTCAATTTTACAGCATCACATATAAAAAATTAGTTCACGAGTCCACATGAAAAGCTGTTTTTCATCCTTTTGGGCCTGTGAGATGCTTGGCATCCAGACATCAGTCTGGTTTCCTGGCTCTTCATTATCAGCCACATGGCACTGTTTAGTCAGCTGTTCCCTTCTGTGATACATCCAAGATCAGCTCATGCCTTGGAGAGGTGAAATTGCATGAATTCCCACCATCTTTGAAATGTAGCTTGTTCTTTTAGTCTGAACTTGTCTTGGATCTACTGGGCAGTGTCCTCGGAGGCTGTGTAAGGAGGTTTTCCATAAATATAGTCACTGAACGTTTATCCAGATCACACTGAGAGCTTTATGGCTTTTTTTTTTCCCCTTTGAAAGACTCATCTGCATCCCACTTGTACGAGGTCTTAATAGGGTGATCAGTGCCTTACCTTGGCTTTCATTAGCCCAGAGAGTCCTAAGCTTGGAGCTGCAAACCTGAGCACCCTCAAGCTGAGAGAAGCATGAAGCTGAGCTCTGAAGCCAGCTCCTGTTTCCATAGGAGGTCCTGGAGGCATGCAATGAGTGCTCCAGGTTGTACCTTCACTGTACAGTGTCTCCTTGCCCTGGGAGAAGTGTCTGAAGCTGAGGCCCAGCTGTGATTTTGGGGCCATCTGCAGATGCTCATTCAGGTGCAGGCTGTGTGGCTGGGGGAGTTGCTGACACCTTCACAGCTCTGTGACTTCCCCTTCAGTAAGTGCTGCATCCTCCAATTGCAGGGCTTCCTTTCATCTGCTCCCCTTGTCCATGGCCTGGAGAGATGCACTGGAAGCATCTAAAAGCCCTCTGGGATGAAGCCTGGTAGCTTTGCATCCCACCCTGCAACCAGAGGCTGCAAACTGAGCTCCACCTGAGCTGAAGGGGGTGCTGGTCCTCCAGCAGCAGCAGCCTGCCCAGCCATGGAGAGGCAGTGGTGGGACTTGGAGTGAAAGGAGATGGATGGGACTGGGTGGACCAATGGCAGAGTGGCCTGGGAAGAGGAAGGGCTCCATGGAGCTGTGATGTTTCATTCATGATGGTCTGGCCCCTCGCCATCAGGCAGTGGTGTGGTGCCACGGGGATACAGCACAGGGCCCAGCAGCTTCCATCTGCTGAGACAGAAAATGAGAATGCACAGTGGAGCCAGCCTCTCCTCCTTCCCATTTCTTCTTCCAGAAAATGGCTAATGTAAATAAATTGTCTGTTCACATGTGTTTTGGCATCTGAATGGAAGCACTTGTCTGTGTGTGCCCCCACCAGCCCCTCTCCCTCCCTCCCTTGGCACTTTTGCTAAATGAGCTTTTCTTGCTCAGTTTCAGCTCAAGCCGGAGTTATTCCATTGGCATTTCCCTCCTGGACTGATAACGAGCCAAAGGAGCAGGCTGTAAAGCTGGTGACATAGACCAGCCCCAGTGGTGTCCGGGAGCTAAAAGGTCCCCAAGCCCTGTCTTGTGCAGCAGATAAACACCGGGCAGGGACCCAGGGGCTGCCCCAGACCTGCATGGAGGGCTTTGCACGTACGACTCCACTCGCCCTGGTCTCTGTGGAAGCTCAGACTTGTTAAAAACTCCTCCCTGGCTGCCAACAAAACCGTGGCAGTATCCACGATGTTCCCTGGAGCACCAGACTTGCAGGAAAACCCTTGAATGTGGCTTTACCTTAACATTACTGATAGTAAGTTACTGAAGGGAAAAATAACGTACATTTAATAATAGAATTTCATTAATGATAATGCAGGCAGGTGACTGCAGGAGAAAATACTCATACAAATTCATTTTGACCGGGTCACTCCAACTTCAGGTTGTTTTGCACAGACAAGGAGAAGAGAGGTGGTAGGTCACATGTTGCAAAATGTTTCAGATGCTTCCAGTTGGAAAAATAAATATTCAAGCAATTACAATGCCCCTTGTTAAAGGAAGAGATGGAAACATATTGTCATCCTCCTCACGATGTGCATTTCCTGTGCTGCAGGGTAATCAGCCACCCAGACATCCTTAATCCTGTTGGATTATTTGTGGCTGCACCTGGCTGAACTTTTTCTCTCCTGATTAACATTTGATTAAATCCACTTTTAAAATGCCAGCATGACTGCAGCACTGGGGGGGGCGCTTGCAGAGAGTGTTTTGCTCTCCATCCTGATTGCATCTGCATTAATTATGCTAAGTGCAGTGACAGGAACAATATTGATGTAACAGAAGTTTATTAGGTTGATGTGGTCATTCAGACGAGAGGGCTGTAAGCGGCTTCACATGCGTAGGCTTGGCCTCCCATGAGGAGAAAATGTCATCTCATTATTATTCAGATTGACCTGATTTGGGTAATTTCTTTCTGGGAGCGAGGTCGTTTTGGAATCTCATTAGTTTGCCGACATTTGCATGTGTTAATAGAGTTCTTGCTTGTTTTTAATCCTCCCTTCCCCCCTTACCATTGGAAATGAGCGTTTGGTGAAAACTGGGGATTTGGGCTGTGGGGCTGAAAACTTTCTAGGCTTCATTTTGGACCTGCTGTGCTATCTTCTGTTTGTTGACCCTGATCCCAGGTGTAGTGGTGCAGGAAGGTGTTTCCTCTCCCCAAGGAGCGGGCTCCCTTTGCCAGAGGGGAAGACATCCCAGTGTCATTGTGAGGACAGGTGGCGTTCATCACATTTGGGTTTTTTACCTTCGTTGTGTTCATCACCAGTGCCTCAAGCCTCTCCGAGCTGGTCTGTCCTGCTGTGTGAAAATCAAGGAGCAAATCCTGCCAGGAAGAGATGTCTTAACCACACTTGAGCATGGATTATGTTCTTATCTCTGGCAGCAGTTGAGGGCTCCCTTTTCAGCAGGCTGTGGTGTGATGGGGGAGTAACCACGGCTCTGCTGGGCACAGGCATCCCGGGGCCACGGGGGCTTCTTGGGGCGTGTTTGGAACCTCCTCCTAGAGGGAATGGGAAGCCCTGTAGTGGTCTGCAGCAGATTGCTCTGGGCTTGGCAGGGTTTCCCAAAGCCTCCAAATTCCCATCACCGTGCTGATGGCTGGATCAGGCGCCGGATCACATCCTGAGCAGTGATTACATTTCACGTTTGATGACTTAGCCACAAAATTCCACCCCTGTGTTACTGCCCCTGCACTGACAGTCACTGGCCCAAACCAGCTGGTCTGCCTTGATGGCCTTAATGGAGCGTGCCATGAGTGACTCCAGCCTCTCACAGTCTAACATACAGTAGATAAGTGCTTGGAAATCTTAGAAAAGAAGAGCTTTAAAGCAATTTTTTCAGGCCTCATGAACATCTTTTTGCTGTGGTTGCTTTTATTTTCTTGCTACCAGGTGTTTGTGCACGATTTGCTTAGAGAGGCAACTTACCTGCCAGGCAGCCAGTCATGGGAATGCAAGACACTGAGCAGATACCTTGTCTCTCCCTGGGATTCCTGTTTCTGCTCGTCCAGATCCTGTGGCCCCATTAGTATAAAACCAAAGCTTTCTCTGGATATCATGCAGCAGCTTTTCTCTCCTGTCAGTTGATGTTTTGAGCCTGTAACGTAAGGAAAGGAGAAGAGAAAGATGCTCTTTTTTCTTTTTTTTGGTCTTTTTTTTTATTTGTAAAAACAAAAATATTCTTTTCTAAATGAGTAACAAAAGCCTCTTTTTACAAATAATTTAGATTTTTCCCCCACTCCCCTTTCTGAAGATGGAAAGTCCAATAACTCATTAAACAGAAACTTTTGGGGAGATTCTTGGGAAAGCTTTCGTGGGGGGACAGGGAATATCTTTAAAATCTCTTCCTAAAAAGTGGCCTACTCTGTAACACCTGTGCCTGGAACTGAAAACGAATATTTGTTTGTTTAAAGAATGCTTGGAAAAACCATTTTCAGGCCAGCTACGGATTAAAGGTTGGGATTTGGGGTTTAGTTGTTTGTGGTTTTTTTCCTTATAGCCTTGTTGTTTCTTTGCTGTAGACTTGCTTTCCTTTCTGCAGCTTCTCCCTCACTGCTGCACCACACCAGTTGAGTTCCTCCCAACATCTGCTCCACACTCTGACAAAAGGGCCTGCAGTGGGAGCTGCCTGGATCTAATTTTGTAGGGTGATGGCCAGTTTACTCCTGCAGATCTCCACGGTGTCTCTACATGTGTTTCACCTTTTTCCCACGAACCCAGTGAACTCCCTGGACACTTTTTTTTTTTTTTTTT
>VXBT01004570.1:2623514-2932202 GCA_013400235.1 Oriolus oriolus
TGTTAACAATTTTAGATGGGATTGTGAGTAGGTTTTTTTTAAAGTGTTTTCTTGCGTGATTGCTGGAGGCTGAGCGGGTGAACAAAAACACCTGGGCCAAAAAAAAAGAAAAAAAAGAAAATAAGTTAACGATAAACCACATAGGGTGGTTTATTGAGCTGTGAGTCTCTGGCAAATAGCTGCCTGTAGCTGTATTAAATTACCTTCTGTGAGTATCTAGTCTTCATTTGTAACCCAGCCTCATAATTTGCTCAGTACTGATTCTGCACCAGTTTGTCCTTCCACAGTTCCCATTTTGAAACATAGGCATTATACTATGCCTGCGGGTTTTTTCCTGTGGTGCTGTGGCTGATAATAAATTTTATCGCCCTTTTACCTCTTAAAGGGGCCATTTGTAAATGGGTCCTTACTTTGCTGTGTTCACCACAGGTATTTTCCTCCTGCACACTCAAGCAGGGTGATTTTTGCAGTGGGTAGATTGTTCAGGGGTATTTCTTTCCCACCAATGATATGAATTATTGAAAAGAAGCAATATGGAAAGAGAAGTATTATAAAGAGAACAAAGCAGGTCACATGTCAAAGCAAAATTACTATGATTGATGCATTTGCAGTATGAAGGTAGCATTACAGTAAGTTTTCTTGGAGCTGCTCTGGAGTTTACTCATCTTCTGACACCCAGGGTAGCAGCTTTCAGATTCACTCAGAGACCCTTTCTTTCCATTTGTGAAACAGCTCTACCATATGAAATGGTAGAAGAGAATGTCAGGGCAAATAAAGAAGTTGGAAAGCTCTCTCTTGGCTGGATAATTGTGTAGTTTCCTCACTGTCTGAATTAAGAGTAAGTGCTGCCCATATTCATTTACTGTCCCCAGCACTGTGCTTTCCTCAGCCTTGAAGGTGAAGAGACTTCATGACCTGGTGACAGTCAGTAGGACATGAAGGGAAACTGCTTCAGCAAGAGGCAAAGCCTCATTTTTCTGTGTTTTTGTTCTTCACTGCCTGTAGCTGGGCTTGTCTGCCTGGGCTGCCCATGGCTGAGCTCTCCTTCAGTGGCTGCAAAGCCTGAGGAATCTCACTTTGAAACATCTAAAACGTGGTGCAAAAATTCAGGGTGAAGAAGTAGCCGTAATTCCCACATGCCTGGTGCTGGGATCCCTGTGCCCAACTGCAGAAGCATGACCAGAAGGGGATGCTCCTCCACGGAGACATGGTTTAGTCAACAGGAGGTGTGGCAAGGGTTCCTGTGTTTTGGGCAAACCCCCAGGCTGTGCCTGTTAAAGGAGGTGAAACTGCAGATGTCCATTACTGTGCTGTGTATTCTGCAGGAATCTCAATGGCTGTGGCACCAGAGGAGAACTCTCCTCGTGGTTTTTTTTCAACTCCTTCCAAAACAGTGGTTGAAAATCAGTGGAAATGAATGCTGTTATCATCACCACACACAGAGGATGTTGAAAAGCGGGATTTCTCTTCCAGGGAAAGAAATGTGTTTGTACTCTAAGATTAATCAAAAAAATAATGCTTAAAAGGTTTTGGAACAGAAATTCCAGCCTGCTCCAAAATGAACCTCAGTGGAAACCTGACTTTGTTTCTCTCTTAAGGATGACCAAACACTGCCAAGCCCTGAAGATAGCAGATTGGCCATCATGAAACAGTATGATCTGTAGAATAATTTTAACATTGATATTAATATTTTAAAATAACATGTCAGTCAAAAGTGAGTGCTATTCAAAAAGTAAATGAATGCTAATAGAAATTATGAAAATTCTAACAGTGACATTACAGTGTCCAACTGATGGAAGTTGAATTTTCCCTTTCAATAATTTTGTCAAAACCAACATCATCTGCAAAATGTTTTGGAGCTGTGACAGCATTTCCCAGAAGAAAATATCACTTTAAAAATTATTTAATTAGGCAGATTCAAAGTACGTTATGAAAATTAATAGCTGTTTAGGTTTGGAAGAGAAAAGCGATGTGGAATTTAATAGCAAAATGTTTTAATGAAGTGCAACTTCTAATCAATAAATTACTGTTATTCTGGTTCACCATCTTTCTCCACGTCCTCCAGCAGCTGAGTACCAGCTGGGCTGGAAATGCTCTCATCGATATAACTGCATGCAGACAGCTAATTTGGGAGTGTTTTAACCTACTTTGTACTTGTCTTTATCTTTACTCTCATTTTCATGTGGCCTCCTGCTACAAACCATCCCCTGGATGATAGGACAGAGGGATCTGATGAACACACTTTCTTCAGTGGGTTTACGAGGCTGAGCAGTGAAAGGATTGTTTTCATTACTAACATCCTGGTGTAGTAAAATACCAAATTTAATACATATGACGATTGTTGTATTACTTAATTTACCATTTGCCTTCTAATTTAATTTGAGTTTGCCTTGTTATTTGGTATGTTAGAGGAAGGCTACAATTCAGCTATTTGGCACACCCTTCTGTATGATCAGATGTGCTTTGGTATCACGTGCTGATGGAGCCTCCAGTGTAAGACCTCACGGGATAGTGATCCCGTCAGCCTGTCCTGGCTGACCTGGGCGGAGGAGGAGGCATCTGGTGTCAATTTTGTCAGACTTCTCCATCAGTTTCGCAGCCTTTTGTTTCGGGGAAGGCAGGTTCACAAGATGGCACTAGGGAGGCACAGAGCTGGAGCTTTTCTGTGGCTTTTGTAGAGTTAATGTGGCTCAAAGCTCAGGGAAAGCCACCAGACTGTGTGGTAAAGACCAGAAGTGCGAGCAGCATGTGTGGAGAAGTCAGTTCATGGATCTTCTGTGATTCTTGGGAAGCTGCTTTCCATTAAAATGGTTTTTATTATGCTACATTGCCAAACCTGAGAGCAGTAGAGATATTTTTTCTTTCAAGCTTCAGAGGGTATGAGAAAGCAGAGCCAGGCATTGCGCTGCTCATCCCAGAAGGGCAAGCCACTCTGCAGCAGCAGGGTATCTGAGTGAGCTTTGCTCTGCATCATCAACAGCAAAATGCATGGAAGCCTTCCCCATCCAAACAAGCTCCACAGAAAGTTAATTTATCTGTAAGGTCCCTCTCAGGACACTGAGCATCCTCCAGCCCATGCTGAGACAAGCCTGGCTACTCCTGGTGGGAGAAATTACCATGGAATAATCTGTGGTATTGTAGGACTTGGTGAGGTTGGTGGGGCTTGTAGCTTGGTATCATGGGTTGCTGGAAAGATTTTGAATGGTGCTGATCCTCTGGTTCTCATAGTTTTGGAATCAACTAAGCCAGCTGTCTAATTGTGGACAGGCAAATTCTGGATTCGTTGAAGGATTGAGCTCCAGGGTGCTGTCCTGGCGACAAACCAATGGGCAGTAGAGCACCACTCCAACTCAAATCACATCCAAATCTCTTACATGTGTGTGTTCGGGGAGGGAGTGGTTTTTGGGGTTTTTTGTTTAGTTAGATAAAGGAATGTTTAATAAATAGCTGCTGGGGTCCAGGATAATGTTATGGTATTTTCTTTAGGGTTTTTTTTTGTGGTGGACAGAATTATTCCAGTGGCACTTTAGTAAGAAATTCACATTGCAGAAGTGAGGATAGGATGATTAGGCTCCCTTTTATTTTAAGGATAAACAGGATTCATCCCATCAGAGATGAGATGTTTGCATGTGGCCATTCAGTTTGTGTGCCACACATGTGACCAATTTAACCAGGGGAGGATTTAGGCAGGGTGGGGAGGCCGATGTTTCTTGTGACATGTGGAATGTTAAGCCACAAAAATGCAACCACAAAATCAGCAGATTAGAATTCCCATTTGTAAGGAATAAATAATCATTATGGTGAGATAGTCCATGAGGGATTAACATGCCTGCTTCCAATTCTGTTGTTCTGTTGTTCGATCTGCTATGACATTTTTTCCATGCATGCATCTCCCTCTTTTTTTTTTTTTTTCCCCTTTCCTTTTTTTTTTTTCCTTTTTCCTGGTTGGTATTGTAGTTGTCACAGTGATTTATGGGAACAAATGCAACTTTGGGAGGTTTGTCTGTGTACATACCTCTTGTTTTTCTCCTTGCTTGTAATTATGTTGTGCACCTGTTGTCCCCCATCGGGGCCCACGTGCTCGGGGAGCTGATGCTCACGTTGCAGTTGGTTTACTCAGCTCCTCAGCATTTGTTAGTCACATCTGATAGATCTGTTCTGGCTTCGTGCCGAGGAGCTGCCTTGGCAGCATAAATCATCCTTGCACTGAAGAGAAGAGCATGGTATCTGTTTCAGGTTCCCACCCACCAGAGCCTCATAAATCTACACAAATGTTTCAAGAAACAGGTTTGATTGTTTAGAATGAGCTAATGCTGCGAAGACCTTCTTAGTCCTGAGCCGAGTCTGGGACTCTGGCTCCCCAGGCTTATAGGGTTAACTCAGATTTATAGGAAATGTCTACATCGCTCTTAAAAAGCAAGCTGAGAGCAGTGGAGAGCTTGTTGGCTTCTCAGTCTCCCTGAGGTCTGTCGTGGTGCTGAGTACCTGATGTCCTGTTAACTGCCCTGTTAACCTGCCTGGCATGTGCAGGCGTGTCTGCAGCCTCCGAGAGGAAGCCTCTGAACAGGGGTGTTGAAAGCATTCCCTGCCTTTTCTCAAATTCAGTGTGTGTGTGTATCCTTAGTTTTCCTTTTAGTCCAAAAGCCTTCAGAAGTCTTCCAATCATCCCTCAACCAAAGATTTGCTTGATGGCAGAGTGTCTCCACTCTCAGCATTTAACAAATGGGCATCTTTTTCTCTTCTGATAGAGTCGATGCAGCTGAGGGTGATGATGCCAAACCAAGGAGACTTGGTTGGATCTATGGCATTTTTAAAGGAAATTATTCTCATGGAGTTGTGAACCTTTAAGTAGGTCCAGCCCCAAAAGGTGTTTATATTTGAGAAACTGTCTCTATAGTACATTCATTAGGGTTGGGGAAGGGGTCATGGGTGGTGAAGCATCCTTGGACTTCGCTCCAGTTGTGGGACTGTGTTTTGAGGAGCCAGGTGACCCCCGTCCCCCTAAATGTACCTGACAGAGGGAGCTATTGGTAGATCTGATATCATGAAACATCTTAAGTCTTAAACAGAAGAGAATAATCTTTTAGGGGAATTTGAAGAAGTTTTACCTCTTACACTGTTTATGCAAACCTCAGCGAAAGAGGAGAGCATGCAGTCAGAGACCATTGCTGCTTTGGGACAGTTGTGTCAAGAAAGGAGGGAGCTGGTGAACCCTGTTCTGTTAATTGCTCTTTCTAGTGGTTGCACAGAAAGTTCTGACATGTGCATAGAAGATAAGTTCACCAGTGGCTCGTTAAAGTTATGACTGAGGTGTAACCCCTGGTTCAGCAGTTCCCTAAAGCAGGGAGAGTGGAAGGATATGCTGAGAAATGCTCCTCTGGGACATATGTCTTTTTTCTATTATTTCTCTAAGTGCAGAGATACTGAGTCAATCCTGAGCCAGAGTTACTACTGGGGAAAAATGGCTTGCTTGTTGAATTTAAAATATAAAAGCCTTTGGGTGTCATTTATATCCCTAAATGCAGTAAAAGAAATGCTGGCTATCTCTGTATACAAACAGATGTGGTACTGCCTGAAGTCAGAATTTGATATAAAATGATCAAAAAAGGTCAAAATTAGCCTTGTAAAATTCTCATAACAATTGCATGACAGAAAACTGGCCAAGTACCTCAGCAATGCTCCCCAGCCTGTGATTTCAGAGGTGATTAAATGAAAATGCGGCCTGGCTTGTTTAAGTGCAGAGGGCTCTTTCCTCTGCTTGCAGTTGTTGCTATGTGAGAGGCGCTGTGGCTCTGCCTCTGAGGCCATGAGGCCAATTCTTAGGCTCTCTAGTAAAATACTTCATTACTTAAATATGTATTGTCTTTGGGGAGCATGTCTCTCCTCTCCCTTCCCTAATATACTTCATCATAAACTTCTGCAAAAATGTATAAATAAATAAAATAATCCAGGTTCCTTTTTCTTAAACAAGAATTTAATTAAATGGAAGTTAGATCCCTTTGGAATACAGAAAAGCAACTTTAAAGACACTCTAGACATGGGCTTTAAGGATTTCCTTTCCTCTTTTTGCTTAATAGACTCCAATCCTAGGATTGTATTTCTCTGCTTCAATGCTAAAAGACTCCTTAAAAGAAGTAATATTCAAAGGCCTAACCCAGACATTTTATGGGATGTCATACATTTTCAGCTGTTCATAACATAAAAAATAAAATAAAATACTGCAGGTTACTTTATCAAAGAGAAAGTTGATTTGTAATTCCCAGGGTAGAATTATGAAAATACCTTGAGAGCATTACAGGAACAGACATTTATGAGAAGTAATAAAATTAGCTGACCGCAGTACAAATTTGCTGAATGCTTTTGGAAGAGAAAATATGTTCCTTCCCCCACTGCCCAGAGAAAATCAGACAAAAACTGTCAGTTTGTGAGGCCTTTTCTGCGACAAATCGAAGCCATTCTTTAGCAGAGTGGTGTTTCTGCAATGTTACTCTGGAAAAATGATGTAGATTTGATCTTCCTCCCACTGAAACATCGGAAAAAGAGCTAATGGTACTGACAGGAGCAGCACTGAGTATTAGCAGGGCTTTGTGTATGGGCGTGGGGATGTTTCCCAGCTGCCTTCCATCCCCAGGCTGATGCTTCACTGGTCAGGTTGTCTTGAGGATGGAGGGGAAAGGATAGAAAGACTTAGGAAGGGGTCAGCGACAGAATCTTGGAGGGTGCTGGCTGCCTTCAGGTCCACAGAAGATCCAGCTCACCTGGTAACTACCTTGAACTGCTGTGTTCAGAGAGGCACTGTAGAGGTTGTCCCCATTCTTCACCCCCTGGCCCAGTCCTCAACAAGGAGAGCTGTAAGCATCAATGGGAGTCCCCTGTGGAGTTGGATCCTGTGTGAGTCAGTGTGGCCCTAAGGTGACCAGATGTCGCAAAAAATGCCAGAACCAGGTAGGGCAGTGTCATCTGCTCCTGCCCTGCAGATAACCAGTAATGTGGAGTCCATTAAAATCTATCTCCATGGCATCTGGAGTCATCTTAAGGACATGGAGGGATCTCTCTCCACTTCCCTTTTGATCTGCTCTTCCAGTAGCTTTTACTTGCAACTGTCTAAATAAATAAATAGGTGAAGTACCTTTTTTCTGTTTGACATGTGTCTCATGTCACTCCTGACTGAGTTGTGCTTTTCTCTGCTAAACTTAGGAATCTGTCCACCTCCACACATTTTCCTTGCAAAGTTGTGTATGACTGCAGTCAGTCCATCTCCATCTCACGCTACACTGACCAAGCTACTTAAATCTCCTACTGCGAGGCTTGTTTCCTGGTCCTTGAATTATCCTGTTGATCGTCTTTCTCTTTGTGGTTTCTTAAGAAAACAAGGCTTATGCAGGTCTACTGAAAGTGGATTTGTGTGTCTTTCTGATCCCCCCCCCTCCTCCCCATTAACACTTGACTCATTTCATAAAGGCAGGAAGAGTCTTAAAGATCTTTAAGCTGCACTTTACCTGAAGCCACACAGTCAGGGAGAGGAGGGAAATCCTGGTAGTGCCCTAATGAAGGAAAAGCGGGAGCGTGTGTGCTCAGTTGCTATGAGACATCAAAAAATCCCCACTGACATGACCTGCCACAAGTTTCCTTGAGTCAGCTGCTCCTGAAGGTGCTTCTTTTGAAGGCACATCCCTGCAGCTGTGCATGATGGTCACAGTTCAGTCTCACCACGCTCAGATACTGAGCCTGGTATCTTGTACATCCAGCCCAGGAGACCAGCACAACGAGAGCGGGGTCAGTGGTCAGCAGTGAGCATCCAGGTTCACCTTCCGAGAGCTCTACCCGGTATCCCCCATCTGCAAAAGTCTCTCTGGGTGCTGGTGTGTTCCTGCCTGCTTCCTTTCAAGAGGCAGACCTGTTCAGATGTCTCCATGTCTTCAGAATTCGTCATGCTGACAGTCTGTCTCGTGCATGTGGATTTTATTGGCAGCGTTTCGAGAACTTCCCAATCATGGACAAAAATGATGACTAGTGTTGGGCTCGTTACCAACCCCTATAAATTTTTTTTTTTGCTAGAGAAAGCTCCCGTCACAGATGGTTCTCCATTTTTACACTACATTTCGACATCATTCAGTATAGTTGATTTTCAAACCGTTTGAGGTGTTTTCAATTAATATCATATATTTCTAGTTCTATGAGCAGAACCCTAATCTCCCTTGGTTTACTACCGTAAGTAACCTTGGTTTAATACCGTAAATAGCCATTCTACCAACTAATGCTGAATAACGTCAAAAAGGAAAGAACTATTTTGTTTTACATGATTATTTTCTCTAATGCCATATTGACCACCACAGATGATCTTACTCCTTTCCTAAGGATCTTCTCCACTCAGTGCGTATTCTATAGCATATCCTGTTCTTCTTCGAGGATCTATTCCAAACCAGCTCTTTCAACCAAAGTCAACTAAACTGATAAAAAAATTGACTTAAACTTGAGTTTTTACTGTGTTTCCCTGTATCCTGAGCACTGGAAAAAAAGGAAAAAAAAGAGTGTTTTCAATGCCAAGTACTTTAACAGCAGAAAGAAACTGAAACTTAAATGCATTTCCTTTTCTCAGGTCCGGATTTAATCTTCATTTCTGATTACATGCCTAATTTATTGCAGAATCTCTCACTTGTTCAATTAAATTTTTTGAGTGTTTAGCAGAATTACTTAAGTGAGCGAACATATGCCTTCGGGATATGTACGTGTTTCCTGGGCTAAATGTGATTTCCTTTTCGTCTCCCATAGATTAATCATTTTGGTTCTCCCTCTACCCAAATCTAGTTAATGAACCAGCTTTCTTTAATCTCATGTGAAATTTACTGTATGTCCCATCAATAGCATTATTCATAAATCTTATGTTCCCCTGTAGCTAATAGGAAACAACATCTCCATGCTGGGCTGGAGCAAATTTCTGTCTTCATCCGACTTTGCCCTTTCTCAGAATAATCTTTGCATTTTGGTGGAGAACTTGCACTTCATCTCTGCAGCCCTGCAGTGCAGCCTCTGCTGCATGTCCAGTGCTTGTGAAGAGTTCAAACACTCAATCTAAGAGCTTGTTCTGATGGAAAGCACTCTGAAGGCCTAAAAGATCACTAAAGCAATTCTTTGATGGTAAAAAACCAGATTTGCTAATCTGTAAGACTCTTCCACTTGACATGAAGCCCATTTTTTTAAAGGTTTTCCTTCTCAGATGGAAGAATCACACAGTATTCTCTAATCTTCATCTGAAGCTTTTCCACCTCTTCTTCAGTCTCCTCCCCTGCCTTTGATGCCTGTGTATCTTAGAAATAACAGAAAGGAGGAGCTTGTTTTGTCTTTCATTAGTGAAATTATAGCAAAGGAAAATACCTGAAAAAATAGATGTTAAAATTCAGAGACACAGTTGTCACATTGCTTAACCCTTCCTATAAACTGTGAGTTTGCATATACATGTATATAAAATATATATGTACCTATACCCGTATATAAATCGTTTGTGTAAAATACGTGTCCATGAAAAAACAGTTGTAGAATAATCTTCCCACTCTGGTGTATTTCAGCCTTGTCAATTACCTCACCCCCGCCCCAAGAAAAACTCTACAAGAACAAGTTCTTATTTCCTGCTCTTACTACTCCTTTGCTATTTTGCTCCTTTTTAAAGGCATCTGAAGAGCTTTGCTGCCTTTCTTTCCAACAGAAAGCAATAGCAAAGCTTTTCTACAGAAGAGCAAAACATAATCCTAAAATTTTCAGGGAACCCTATTGAAGTTCCTAATGTAATAGTGTGCTTGTTCGGGTTTTAGTATGTTGGGGGTTTTGTTCCATAGTGTCTTTAAATTATTCCCATCAGATTTAAGGTTCTCGTTATGTTTTATTCTTGATACACAATGTCAGTACTTTAGGTAACTCTTATTTTCCCTTTGTTCCAGAGAGAATTCCTAAAAGTAACCAGATTAAATTCCAGTGCTACTCAATCAATATAATTATGCTAAAAGTAGAACTAGTTCTCTTACCTAAAAATACTGTTCTGCAATGCCATAGTAATTTGGGTCAAGGCTGGAAAAAAATCATAGAAGTATCTTCCTTCTCCAGTGTTGTCTGTATCTCAGAAAATTCAAATATACCTTATGATGTATTTAAAAGTGAAGGACTTTGATTTTTATTATTTTACAAAAGAAAATTTCGGCGTATATTACAGAAAAGTATAGAAATCCAAGAAAAAGATATTTCATCTATGATTTGGCTGATGAAAAATAATTTTGCAAATACATTTCAAAACATTTGTCCGGGACAAACAAAACCAGTTTTCTGGTTTATTTCCATTTTTAGTTGTTATTTTAATTTATTTTTTTCAAATTGATTTACTGAAATAGTTTGTGGACTGGAAAAAGAAGAATCAATATCTGCGCACATCTGTCAGGGTACTCAATGCACAGTATATTTTCTTGAAAAGAAGCAATTGAGATATGACAAATGCTTTTCTTTTTTGGCATTCCTCTTTATTATTCTTATTGATTGACATAAAGGCTAGACTAATTCCTGGCTCCACTGGACTTGGTGTCACACTATGCTGAATAAGATGTGGCTCCTGTGTTAATATGGTTTTGAAAGACTGAAAGCAGAGTGTGTCAGATTTTGCAATTCATTTCAGTGAAATAATTGTTGCTCATTCTGTGGTCACAAGGAAAAGCATTTAAGACACACATATAATCATACATATTTCTTGATCTAGAGGCTGCAGAAATGAGGCCTTAATGCTGTTTATCATCTTGGGGGACATTAAAGTGATGGGAGTGGAAGGGCTGTTTAGGTTACAGCAATCTAATTATACCCAGAGGAGAGACTACCACAGCATTCAAAACCAGCTGGTAGGGGAAATCTCCTGTGGTTCCAAATTACATCTTTTTCAGTTAAAGAATCAGCATCTGTCATTAGCTGGGCAACCAAACTGTGATAGTTTTAAATACAGTTCATACCCATTGAAAGCAGTGGGTTTTGTATTGGGTGAGTGCGTTCAGATTCTTTAATATCTCAAGAAGGAAACTCCCTGAGTTTATTTATTTTTTCTCCTGTTCTGTAGCTGCCAGCAGCACCACAGGTACTGAATTACTCCATCTCAACAGGAGCAGGAGGGGTTTGTGTTGGATCTGCTCAGTGGTGCAAATTTTAAATTGTAGATCACATTACACGGTGCATCTTAAAATACCCATTCACTGTTCTCTCCACAAGCACTTCTTGTTTGTTTCTTCTCAAATTCAGCTGTGGTGACGAGGTGGGAAGTCTGAATGAAGGGTGGGAGTTTGCCATAACTGACTGGTGTTTGATGAGATAGGAGACACCTAAAACACTGGATATTGTGCTCTAATAAAAATAATAAAATATTTTAGATTTCTGGGGGTAACTAAAATAAAGGAGAAATAATGATTTATTGCCTCTAACATGTTTAAAATATTTCTGATTTGCTTCTAAAACTTACAGGACTTGATTTGTAAGTCTAGGTAGCCAAGCTTAGATTTAGCTTTGTTTTCAAATGCTTGCCAGGCTTTCCTTGGGACAGCCACTGCATTTTATTGTGTGTGTTTGTACATGTGCATAGATATAGATACAGATTAAATGTCACCAATACCTAGTTCCCCAGGTCATGGCCTGCTTAACAAAATGACTGTTCAGTCTGGGAGTGCTTTCTTTAGGATAGAGTTTCTGCCTGTTTTCAAGGTAAGACAGAACAGTCAAATATTTATGAATGTTACAGCATTCCAGATTTCCTTTCCAAGGCTACTTGAGGCCACTTGAAGAAGTAAATCTGTCGTGGTGATGGAGACAAGCTTCATTTGCACGCTTCCTTTAATCTCTCTCCAAACAAACGGTTCATTCACACTTCCTAGGTCAGTGGTAGCAACCGGGTTTGGTTTCTCCATGGAAGGAACAGGACTGGCCGTGGTCATTTACACAATGCTGGTCTATTACTGAGGAGAGGATTTGTACAATCCAGGCCCATGTTACCTTTGCTCCTCTTTTCATGCTTTTGATGTGCTCAAGCGGACTGGTAATCCCTGAGACCCTGTGTATACCTGGGATTTGTGCAGACTGGGGAGCTGCCTTTCTTGCACAACTGCTCTGCAGATGTTTCTCCATCACAAATTATTCAGGGACTTTTCCCTAAGGGCAGTCACAACTACAGCGATGGCTAATGAATTCCGGTTGCTCTGGATAAGGCCAGATTTGGAGCTGTGACTTTGAGCTGCAGGATGACCTTTTTAGTATCTCTCCAGTCCTCCTACCTCTATGCCTTTTGTGCTTATATTGGTGCTTTCTCTAGTCCTTAAAGAATCATAGAATTGTTTTAGGTTGGAAAAGACTGTTGAGATCAACCGGTACAGCTGTTAATCCAGCACTGCCAAGTCCACCACTAACCATGTCCCCAAGTGCCACACCTACACATCTTTTAAATACCTTCATGATGGTGACTCCGTCACTGCCCTGGGCAGCCTGTGCCAGGGCTTGACAATTTTTTTGGTGAAGAAATTTTTTCCAATATCCAATCTAAAGCTCCCCTGGCACAATTTGAGGCCATTTGTTCTTGTTCTATCACTCGTTACTTGGAGAAGAGCTCTATCCTCACCTGGCTTCAACCTTCTTCCAGGGAGCTGTAGATAGTGATAAGGTCAGCTTAACCCTTGTGTGTGTTAAAGTGGTGTATCAGGTCACTGACCATTCCCCTTGTGTTAAGGGGGCTTCATTCTACTCCCCCTCCTCTCAGTCTTCCAGCTCAGGGGTCTGGGTACCTGCAGAACAATTGGTCTTGCCATTAAAAACTGAGGCAAAGAAGGCATTGAGTACCTCAGCTTTCTCCTTAGTCACTATATTGCCCCTCACATCCAGTGAAGGCTGGAGATTCTCCTTAGCCCTCCTGTTGCTGCTACTGTAGTTATAGAAAGGGTTTTTTAATTGTCTTTTATTGCAGTAGCCAGATTAATTTCTAGTCAGGCTTTGGCCCTTCTAATTTTCTCTCTGCATAACCTCACAATATTCTTGTAGTTCTCCCGAGTTGCCTGTCCCTTCTTCCAGAGGTCATAAACTTTTCTTTTTTTCCTGAATTCCAGCCAAAGCTCTCTGTTCAGCCAGGCCAGTCTTCTTCCCTGCCAGCTCGTTCTTTGATGGGGAAGATGGAGTGACAACTCCATGTATTCCAGGCATTTTTCTCTTGACCTCCCACAGTGGCTGTCAGGGTCACTTTGACTTTGCTGCAGATGGGGCTCTGTGCCTAGAAATCTCTTCCTAGCCCTAAAAGTTAAGTCCCACAGCTGCTGCTAAGGAAACTTGGCTGGATGGTGGGAAACTCATGTCAGGGCTGCATGGGAACCTTTCTCCCAGCTGCAGAGAGACAGCAGGCTGGTCTGTACCTCCCATTTCAGGCACAGAGTCCCATCCCTGCTCCTCTTGCTACCCATGAAGAGTTACTCACTGGCGAGACCAGCCTCACACTGCTGTCCTCCTGACCATGGGATGCAAGGATCCTCGTGCTGACCTAAAACAGTTGCCTCTGGTCTTGACCAATTGCATCTCAGGTTTTTATGTTCTGGTCAGTCATTTATTCCTGTTTCTGACCAATCCTGTCCTGCCACCCACCCCTGGAGAGTGTGGACACCTAAGCAGGGGCAGATATGTGCTGGATCTGCTACAGGCGGGGCCAGAATTTCTGTGGGTTTGGGGTCGGGCTTTAATCCTTCCTGATAAGTAGCTGTCAGTGTCCCATGCAGTTGTGCTTAGTGGTTCCTTGTTGGCTTTTCTCAGCAGGGGCTGCTTCCTCCTTGGGGATCACAGGAGGCAGCTTGGACAATCTCCAGTGTGCATCTGGAAGGCACCTGATGCACCAGGCCGGAGAGCCAGAGTGGGGTCACGGACAGACGGAAAATTATGATGTGATTTGGGAGCAGCCCCTGCTCTCTGATGAAATAGTGGGTGGAAAGAGGTTGTGGTTGAAGCCATAAAGAAAAATTCCTATGCATGTCAGTCGTGTGAGCTCCACGTCCAGCACACTCCTCAGGAAGAAGGCGGCTGGCTGTGTGTCCCATCAGCTGTAATGGGAAGTGAGGAGATAAATGGGGGAGGCAGGGGTTGTGCAGGCTCACCTCCTGGCCTGCCCTCGGTGGGATCACGTCAGTGAAAGCAGTTGAGTCACCTCTCCCTGGAGGTGTCTGATGGATGTTACGGCCAGGACTTGGCACTGAGGAGCGAGCTGGGCCTCGCTGCCCAGGCTGCATCCCCAGCTGAGGCACAGAGTAATGTCTTAGCCAAATGCTCGCTTGAGCACACCGTGGCTGCTTAGCTTCTCCTGTGCGAAAGAACTTCCTTCCCTTTGGGGTATTCCCTTGATTTTTAAAAAGTCAAGCAAATATTTAAGAGTGGATTAGAGTCTAGCTCAACATATCCATCATTCACCATCAATTATCCAGATCATTAGTATGATTACGCTCAGCTTGGGACTCCTCTGTGTCTGAATGTACCAAGAGCTAGGAGGAACTAAAGGTGGAAATTTATAGCAAGAACCTTTCCCTCCCCCACCTTATTTAATGGCACACAGGCTTTGACCTGAAGTATAATTTTCTGCAACATTTAAGGCAGATAAAGTGTCTTTAGCAGCCAAAGGAAAGCTCAAAGGTAACATTATCTAACTAGCAAACAGATGGAGGATTTAACATTCTTGGTAGCTGAAATTTTGGACTCTGGCCAAACCATGCTAATGGATTTTTTAGCAGTCGTTCTTTTGCTATGGAAGTGCTGGACAGGGTTTAAAAAAAAATCCAAGGGAAATATCTAACAGTACAGGCAGGAAAAAGGAAAGGTTCCTGCTTGATCACAAGCAATATGGGGAGAAAATCAAAGTTTTTGTATCGTAAACTGGGCCATGACTTGTAGGATTCAGTTAAAGAAATAAGATAAACCACCACAGAAGCCCCAAATCTTTGCCTTGATGGAGAAGCCTGTTGAGTAGTTGGAGGGATTGTCGTTCGGCGTTAACTTTGCCTTGCTATGAAAACTGAAGAGAAAGAAGATGTCCTTTGGAGAGCTCTTGTTCCAGCTGAGTTGCAGGAAACAAAGCAAAGTCTCAACTCCCTGGTGCACAGGCACATCCAGTTCCTTGTACGCTTGTGGCAAGCCCTGGTGTTGTGTTACTCTCCTGGTGTTCTGCTGTGTGCCAGAGGGCTTTCCAGATTACCACAGCCATAAGCTTTCTTGCTCCATCACATATTCTCTCTGGGTTATAAACATGACAGATTGGGCCTTGAAAAAGCTATGTAATGGAGACCACAGAGCTCAGGAGACAAGAACGTGTTTTCCAGGAATTATTGGTGAAAATTCTGTGGTGTGCGGAAGGCAACTGAGAAGGCAGGGGGCCCTGGAAAACCCTGATGATTTTAGGATCCACGAAATCCTGTTATTTACTGTCAGTGAATCTTCAAAACCCTTTGAACTTGGTGAATTTTTCACAAAATGTCCATATTTCCTGATCATAGCTCTCATCTCAACACCTGTTGGGTTAAGTTTGGCTGATACGCTTGATAAAAAATGTCAGTGTGTTTTTGTCAGGAACATGTCAGGGAAGCATGTGGCTGAACCGATTAATTATCAATATGAATAAGAAATTCTAATTGTGAGGAGAGGATTAAACTGCCAGACAACTCTACAGAGATCTGGAACCACTCATTTCACAAAGAAAAGAGGCTGACATTAGAAGGTTTGGAGCCATTTGCTTTGAGTAGCCTTGCTCTTTTCCAAGCCGAGGTTTGAGAGCAAATGGATGACATTAGCACTCTACACTGATTACAAAACACGGAATAAATCATAAAGATGTCTAATTTCACCAGATCTCATTACCACTGGATTGAGCTTTTCACTAACTTGCTTGTCTCGAGTGATCTGAGTCAGCACATCGGCTCTGAGCATCCCAGGATTTGGGAATGCTGGAAACAGCTCTGGTTCCAAACACTGGCACTGGAGAGCATTCTTACAAGTCATTTTCCAGCAGGCAAACCCTAGAATATTACAAAGAGAGAGCTGGAGGCCAGCAGAAACTCCAGCTGAGAGCTCAGAGCTGGTCCAATGCCAGAGCATCCATCTTTCGAAAGTTTAATGAGATGAGTTTCCATCAGGCGTTTTCACAGCCGGGCCACCAGCAGTGGCCTTGGACGTGGTGTCTCGCTCCCCATGGTGTCTGGACAGCAGGAGCTGTGGTTCAGACCTCAGTGAGAAAGCTGGATGGTGAAAATTTGTGAGAGCTAATTAAACAAGACAAGATTTTTGCCTGGCAGGGATTCGTGCCAGATATACTACATCCCGGGAAACCCTTTCAGGCTTTGCCATAAAGTACTTGTGGAGAGAGAGCAGGACGTCTTGCCAGACTTCACTTCAAATATAGTACTGCAGCTTTTCCTTTTCTTTTTTGGAATTGGTATGGTCATAAATTATCTGCTTAGCTCAAGGTTAAACACAGGACAGCGAGAGCTGTGAAGTCTCAGAGATTAAAGGCCCCAGCATAAGCAGGGAAATGGTCATACGTAATGTTATCAGGCCATGCTTCATCTGGGCGTGCAGAGCATCCTCTGGGAGCTCAGGACATCAGTCTCAGGAGAGCTGTATTCCTACTTCTGCTCTGCTACTGGCCACCTGTTGGTCCTGGGCCAAGTTTTTAGCTTCTTTATGCTTTGGGTAAATGAGGATAGTTTATTTCCCTCCTCTTCTGTAAAAAAAAAAAAAAAAAACGCATGAATGGCACGGTAGTGTTTGGAAACTGCATTAAGGAGGGTGGCAGGGAGATACCTAGTGCTTCTGTCCTGCCATGGAGATCTCCCCACCAGCAAGTCCCACCTCTGATCTGGAGGTTGCAAGGTCTTGGGCAATGATCCCAGCAATGACTGGCAGGTGAAAGGCCAGATCATTTCTTCAGAAGCAACCTGGCCCTGGCATCCCAACCAAAGAAGAGTTTGCAGTAGCACCGTCAGCTGAGCTCAGGTGAAAGAACAAGCCATTAGCAGGAGTTGGTCTCTTCTTTAAGTTGAAAACAGCAGTGGGGTGTGAGGAGTAGGTGATGTTCCCTCAGAGCTCCTGGGTTACAGACCGGGCTTTTTCCAAACCCAGCCTCTGGGCTGGCGCCTGCAGTCTGGAAGTGGGAAGGGACAGTGTTTGCAGTTTAGGTCTATTTTCATACCTCGACAGATCTGGGACTTAGGGAGGAGTCACCAAAGTGATTCCTTGGCTCAAAGCTGAGCAGAGATGTCGCTGATATTAAGGATTGTTGCGGTTGTGGTAGGCAGTAACTGAGCTTTCCAGAGAAATGACACTAATGCTGGTACAGACTTTTAGAGTCAGATACTACTTAAAGGTTGTGGCAATTAGGGATATACTGCAGTTGTACTTGTATCATCTGGATATTGTTTCTGTGCAGAACTGTATCACATTCCTCACCTACATTCAGCATTTGGAGATTGCTGTAGATCCTGTCTTTCTCTGTTAAGAGTCAAGTTACCTTAATTACTGTATTTTTAACTTCACTTGTTTCTACATCACATATAATACAATTTCATTAAAGTCAGAGCTAAGAAGAGACTTCCAGAGAAAGAAACTTGAATACTTTGGAGTACTTGAATGCTTCTGGACTGTATTTCAGAGGGAGCAGTAAGCAGGTGTCAGGAAAAGAGAGATGAGTTCTGAGAATAGAAAAACAAAGAGCATTGTTCTGGAAGAGTAGTAGCCTACAGATGTGTTTGATGATTCACTGGAAATTAAAAGCAGATAAAAACAGTTTGGGGGAAAAGTTCTGCCACACCAGGTCTGCCTCCATGTACAAACACTTAAGATATTGTTCCCCCATTCAGGAAGGAGAGGTTTTTGGTGTTGTATGCCAGTCCAGTCTCATCCAGCCCGGAATTCAGTCTCTTGTGGGTAGACATCAGTCGTAAACAAATTGGAAAACTTAGACTCTTTTCTTGGAAGGAAGCGTAGGGGTTTTTGTGTTGTGTGGGTTTTTCTTTCAGTGCACCGCTGATTTCAAAGTTGTGTGGTTTGGGCAATAGCCCAGAATTCTTGGTTTTCTCTTCTCCTTGTTCATCTTTTAAAGCATAAATACCATATTTCCTCTACAGGAAAATGTGTACATGCTTCTATCTGTGTGTATAGTACATCTGCATTTGTGTGGATGTGGAATTGTTAGTATTATTCGTTTTCAGGACCCAGGTATTGGATGCTGAATAAAGCAAAGCAGTGTTACGGAAAAGGAGCTCAGCAATGGAAAGGAAACCAACCCTTGTTGTGACAGTCCTGTCCTTGCATCTCACTTCTGACACTCCAGGGCCGTGGGCTGGCAAATCTCTTTAATGTTGCTCATTAACTGCTCTCAGCTGGCACAAGACACAGATGGAAGGAAGCCATGGCAGGGAAAACCAAGTGCTGGTGGAGCTCTTGGCAGCTCAGGAGTCATTCTTTACCTTGTACATCTGCACTGGCCGTCCCCTCGTGCGCTGTCAGGGGACGGTGAGATCCCTCCTCTCTTTGGTGGTGACTCACAAGCCTTGGGCAGGGGTTGCTGTGACTAATGCTCCAGTAGCAGGCTTAGCAGAGAGACTCTCTCTGCTCTGATGTCCTGGCCAAATTCTTTCCTGGAAAATTGGATGAGATGCATTTCCACTGCGATTCCAGATGCACAGAATATTCCTTGCTGCTTACTGTCATAGACTGTCAGCTAGTCAGCATTAAGGTGTGCTTTCTTTTCTGTGATCGGCTAAGGGATTCCATGAATATATCAACTAGAGTAATAATGTTCAGAGACAAGAACAAAAAGGAAGCTTGATTTGCTACTGCACAGCAATGCTGTACTCAGGATCTGTTGGTAAAGAGAATGTGCTGTATTTATTAGTTACTGAAAGGTAGTCTCACTCCTGTCTGCAGAAGAAGCATTCTGCAAACTGCATGTTGCAGTTCCCTGAAATCAGTGAAAAAGAAAAGTGAGTTCTGATCTTTCCCGCAAGCGTAGTATTTACAGAAAAGCTCTATTTTTTAAAAAAAGGAGCAATAACCACCCAACTCATTGACTTTCAGCTGAGAACTGGACTGAAAAAGACGATCTTTCCTTCTTTGACTGTGCTGTGTGCTTGGAGAGGGCTGGAGTTGGGCTTTGTCCAAATGGCAGTCAAGTGATCAGAAAGTGGGCTCGGTGAGTGATGGGGCAGAGGGTGCCCGAGCAGGGTGTAGCGTAACGCACAAGTGCAATGCAAACACTCTCACCGAGCCCTTGCGCTCGAGGCAGACTTCAGATAACGTGTTGACAGCATCAGTCAAAGGAAAATAAAATTGCCTAGGGGCTGTGAAAGGCGCTCTCTGTTCCAATGGAACGGTGTGTATAACCTCTGCTTTCTGCGAGCAGTCGCAGTGACACGTGAGGGAAGGGATGCATGATAACACCAGCAGAAAATCCCAGCAGCTCTGGTCACAGCAGAAATTATACTGAACAACAGTAGCTTAATAAGGCTCATTGCTGTAGGGATTTTACTTAAAAGGCTTTCGTTCAAATCCTGCTCTTTCTCACGAGCAAGTTACGTTGCCTGTTGGTTCAGGCGAGGTTGTGTGCAGCGGAAGTTCTGGTTCAGCTATTGAGTTGTGGGAACTTAGGCCACTTACCCAAACATAAGTGTATTGTAGGTTGCCTGAAGATCTGGAGAAACGATTATTTGTGGGTTCCAAAGTAACTGTGTTACTGACCAGGAATGGGGTTTTCTTGAATAGGAATGCTCCATATTTCTGTCACTTTGGTACAGCACCAAGGGGATATAGTAGAACTGTGGCTTTGAGAAACAACCCCAGTGTAAGTAATTCTTTTATTTTCATTTTTTAAATTGCCCAGCTGCGCATTAAACAGACTTCTTCGAGGAACTCTGCTTATTTCAATGGGACAGCTTTCTAATTAGCTCACACTTGGTGAGAAAGGGTCACAGCTTTGGACCTGATTTCTGTCCTTAAGCTGCTCTGAGATCTTTGGGAGCTGCACACGAAATAACAGTGCTGTGTACAATTTACAGGGTGTTGTCAGTTGAAAGCTTCTCTGCATTTCATGTATCCAGCACCGTTCAGGCCAGCTGGCAGTCGGCTCAAGATAACGATGCCATGATAGGAAAGATAGTCAGAAGTTGCCAAAACTATTAGACAGCACATCTGCCTGCTGTATGCTGGGATCTGCGCTGAGCTGCCAGCACCAGTCTCTTGGGTGGAGATGGAAACACCTTCCAGTGTAATCCATGTGTGTCACAGCTCTTCAGAGACACAAACAATTGCTTCAGGTGGCCTTGGGGCATTTCCACTGTGCTTCATCTTGCTCAGGTCAGTATCACTAGTAACAGCAGTAATATGTGCTGGATGCACCAAAAAAGATCAAGACCGTGGCAAACCTGAAGTGTAGATTTATTCTTAAGAGCATTTCCTTCAAAACGTTTCAAAGACATTTTGATGTCTTCTGCTTGGCTGTTGGCACTGAGAGCAGAGCAAGTGTAAGGCACTGAATGAGAGCTGGTTTTCACAGAGAAAAATAGCTGTTTTCTGCTTTTATGTTGATAATACAAGTTCCCAGCACTGGTTGTTAGAATAATACTGCTGGCAGAGTGAGAGACGTGGAGAGACAAGAGGGATCATGTTTCATGGGCCATAAACTGGGGCACACTAAAATAATCCTCTCAGATATGGTCAACTGAATATGAATCCGTGTAATCTTGAACACACTCTACGTGAACTCAGAATTAATCATCAGAAAAAATGAACCCATGAACACAGAGCTAGATGTCAGGAGGAATATTTTGTTCTTATGGTGAAATACTCAAGACCAACTCGTGGCATTGTCCTACAAAGAGCGTCATAAAATCTAACCCATAAGATGTCATTATGAATTATTTGCTGGGAGCCTGACTGTCCATTGCTCAGTATATTAAGATGCCATGTGGCATTTATTTTCCAAACAGATTAGGAAGTGCAAAGTCTGTCATTAAATAAAGCTCAGCTGGAAACCAGTGATTTTTTTCCCCCCTATAGAAGCCTTATGCCTTCTAAGACTGATATTTAGTAATCCTTTGAATTCATACTTCAAACAGCTTGAAGGGTGAGCTTTGGTTCTAATACTGACAAGTCTGTGAGTCTGATGTCTCCAAGTCTGGAAAAAAGAGGTGTCTGCTGCTCTGATGGGGCTTCTTATCCTGAACGTGGAGTCAGTGATGAGCATTGTGGTGATGGTGGGAAAGGCAGAGGTTGCAGTATCCTGAAGTTCATTCCAAAGTTCAGTCATCACCAAATTTGTCAGTATACAGGCACGTAATGGGACAAATATGTCCTTCTGGGAGGAAAATGGCTTATGCTTCTTTTAAGGATGGAGCAGCAGGGGCACAAACCAGTTACTTTGCAAGGAACCCAAGTGAGTTTCTTGAGAGAAAGAGTCCCAGTATCTCATCCACAAAGAAAATAGAATATTGATTTCTTTTGTTTTATCCCCCAAAATTGTTGTAGGATTCCCTAAACCTTGGTTCATTGTGACTTTGAATGTCTGGGACCACTGTACTGATCTCTTACTGTCCTCTGTATGATAATGGGTGGATGATGTACAGACTTATCATCCTCTTTCTGGAGCCCCATGATGTACCTCGGAAAGGAATGAGACAGAGGGGAGAGTGAGACTTCTTAATGTGCTTCGGGAATTCATGACAGATCTCGAAGCTCTCAAGGAATGTTTTTCTTGTTTCACTCCATTGGGAATCGGCTCTGACATAGTCAAAAACATTTTCAAAACAAGTCCCTTTCATTTTCTTGGCCTCTCTATTGCTCTTGTCACTGACCCAAAGCCTTTTGATTTTTTTTTTTTCTTTTGACGTTCTTGAGCTAATTGGTCTCAATGAAAAGTGGTTTGTTTCCTGCAGAAACTTGGCTGTGACAAAAAGTGTGGAGGTTGGGGGAAATCTGGGATAGGCCAGTGCCAAAGGGCTTATATGATAGCCCAGAGCAGTCAGCCAAAATATAGTGTGAGAGCTTCATAGGTGGAGTTCGGTTGACTGAAAAGTTCTGCAGGGTTTGGACATAAAGACGCCAAGAGGGCCAGCCATGGATTTCTTATTTCAGTCAGGATTATTGCAGTTTCGTCCAGTGAAAGGAGCAGATAATTATTTAACTGGATAATTATGGGCTGGATTCCTTCAAGAAGGCACATTCTCTTGGTGCTTTTGCTTATTAACATCGGCCTCTCTTTAGACAGGAGGATCTTGACTGCTGTTCATGTTTTGCTCACCTGTAATTGTGTGTGCTCAGTGCTCTGGAGCTCTGGTGTCTTCAAACCAGCTGGAAGTTAGAACCCCAGACTGCACAGGAGATACCTTCTAGGCATTTTTCATTGATTTCAGTGAGCTTCTGACCAGGTTGCACACAGGAGAAACTTGTAAGCATTGTAAATGAAAGTAAAGAGCTAGACTGGACAGGTTTGCAGCCCTAGAAGCAAATTGAGTGCCATGAGTTGAAGGACAGAAGGAAGCAGTTTCCTCATGTACTTTTCTGCAGCATAAATCTCTGATCAGTTCCCTTGGATTCAGTGGGAGTCTCGTTACTGACTTTAAGGGAAGAAGATGGAACACTGCAAAGAGGTATTTTGGCTCTGAACCTCTTGTCCTCATGACTTCAACAGCCAGGGAAGGTCCCACCACCATGTTCAGGCTTTGAGGTACTGCACATACATCCCAAGAAAAAGAGGGTTGCCAGGGATCAGGAATTCATCCCCATTAACAAGACCTGGACTCGGTCTAGAGCAGGGGAAATGATTTATGTCTTGTTTTGTCGGCTGAACCAGATGATTGAAGGAAAAGTTATATTGGGTCAATGCCGAACAAAAACGTTTTCATTTTCTCACCAAAACAAAAGCCTGGAAGAAAATTCAGGCTCTGCAAAGTGTTTAATTTAATGTCCATGTTTGTGTTCTTTTTGAAATTAAATGTACGCATATTCCATTTCAGTAAATCATTGCTGCATGCTTTGAAATAAAATGGTGCTTTTTAAGAA
Source organism: Oriolus oriolus (assembly GCA_013400235.1). Classification (NCBI taxonomy): domain Eukaryota; kingdom Metazoa; phylum Chordata; class Aves; order Passeriformes; family Corvidae; genus Oriolus; species Oriolus oriolus. The sequence continues at coordinate 2,646,594 of VXBT01004570.1, forward strand.
TTTTTTGTTTTGTTTTGGAAACAGCAAAGGACAGTATTCCAGTACTCTCAAATTCCTCATCAGTATTCCTCAGTTAATGTAATTTGGGAACTGTGTTGGCTATCACAAATATGATTTTTTGGCAGATAAATTACAGAGTCGAAACCATCTCCCCCCTCCTGTGTGCATCTAGATACCAGTTCTGTCATGAACTCTCTGTTTAATCCTCAGATCCACTGATTTATATGTGGAGCTGGTACTTAATACACAGACACTCAGCTTGAGGACATAGCCAACAGAGATGAGGGAAAGAGAAGATGGGAATATTCAGTTTGTCCTTAAGGAAGCTTTCCTTTTCCAAAAGTAAAGTAAAGTCTTAGTTGGGGAGGGATTATTTTTCTGTTATATATGTATATCTATCTATCTATCTTTTTTCCCCTTAAAAATTCAGTAATTCTTCTTCCTCTTCCTTTGTGAACTGTCTTTTGTAATCTTTGGGCCAGTTGCAGTGATGGTTTAAATCAGTGTGACTCAGCTAACACTATTTAGCTTCTAACCCACAAAGCTTCAGAACACACGAGCCCTGACTTATCTCAAGCAAACGACTGCTTCCCTGGAGCCGGCTGAGGCTGCTGGTGTTATTAAAGTTAAGCAGGAGTCTCTGTGTTCTGCTGTGTTCAGGTTTAAACAGTAAGGTGATGACACTTCTCTTTTGCTTTTGTAATTTCTTGGAGTTGTTCTCCTTCCCTTCGGTATGTGTGGTTTAAAAGCAGTCCATCATGTTGCAGACTCTGTAAACTGTGGGTTGCTTAATTTGTGTGATTCATAACACAAGGAAAAATAAAAAAAGAGCCATCATCATTCTTGGTATTACATCCAGCTCTGTTACCCAGAGCATTGACCTTGACCAGCTAATGATAGGTATTTAATATATGTGCGTGTCTGTATATACAGATATAAATATTCATTATGTGAGGTCTGAGATCGTAAGGGAATGCTGGCAGTGCCAAGTTTTGTTCGACGGTTCAGGCCTCCAGCTGCGCCAAACTCTGGGTTCCCTTAATGTACCATTAAAAAAAACCCCAGGCTTTGCTTGAATGTCATCCAGCTTTATTAAGAGAAAGATCAAGCGTAATCTTATTAAGCCTGTCACTCACAAACCATGAGGGTGCAGCCTTGGTGTGTCTGTTTGGTCCACATGTGCGAACAATTTTGCCTCGTGATACTCAAACAGGGGCTGTTATTCTTTAATGAAGGCTGTGAATAACAGAGCTACAAATTGCGAGCTTGGTGATGTGCTCGCACACTCGTGTGTTAACAGAGAGGGGTGAAGGCGGGGATTGTTTGTTTGCATTTTAACATGTTCCTCAAGCACGCTCGAAGCCACACAACCACAATGTTTTTCAAAATCTGTTGTGTATATTTTGAGGTTTCTGAACTTCCATAGTAACTTACTCAGCTTTTGAATGTGACCATGTGTCAGAGTGGACAGCTGTGTCAGGAAAACTTCACAGGAGCACTGAATCTCCCTCTTTTTGGTTTCACTAGAAGTCTGCTCCCTGGGCCAGTATTATGAGGGAATGTTCAGATAAATTGTGCTTGCCTTCATTGTTGCTCTTTTTCCCCAGTGTTAACAGCTGGGCAGCAGGAGATAACAGTGGAAACCACTACTGTTTATACCAGTGTAAAACCAGAGTAGTGCAGCGGGGACTCAAATCAAATATTTCTGCTTGCTCAAAACATGGATGTATATAGAAATTCTGTGTATTTATATAGAAAAAAAACCCCTAAATTGAAATTACTCAGGATGTTTGGCCATGTGGCTGAGAATAGATCTGTGTGGGTGAAACTCACAAAAATAACTAGTGATGAGTGGAATGTAGAGACACATTTGATAGTCTAATTGGGAATAAATCCATAATAAGAAGAACTTCTCCACAGACATAGCATATACAAATTAGTACCTGAGGAATACAGCTTTCCAAGGCTTTTAGTCAATTAAATTTTAAATTTTTGAGCAAGATACCCTTTGTCCATGGGGATGTGGGGGCTTGATACAACTGTTTGCATGCCCAGAGTAGTTTACAAATGGAAGTATTTGCAGGATGAAGCTCATCTCTGCTGGGTTGTGATAGGTGTTCATACAGTACCTTTGCAGCTGAGAATCTCTAAATACTGCAGGACTATGTTCTGTTCTTTTCCCACTACACAGATGGTCTCTCTGACAGATAAGATTTACTGACCCTTCTGGTAGAGCATTTGCCATTGCTGGCTGGAAACTCCCCCTCCTTCCACCACAGGACCTTTAGCCAAAGGACTGTCTGTCCTTCACAAAGCATTTCTTTCTTCTCTTTTGCTTTTAAGAAGGAAAAAAGTAATTAATAAAAGACACAGCCATGGAATCTCCTAGTGCTGTCAAGTGTCCTCTGGAGGTCCTTTTTCTGATTTATACCAACATCCTTAGTGTCAAAGCTGATCTGATCCATCATGCCCAGGCAGAGCTGATCCTGGTTTGTGACATTCAGATGCACTAAAATGGGTACATTTTAGCCCAGATTTCTATTATTCCACATCTTTGGCATGGTTTGCATTTCAGAGGAGACAGAACTCCAGATGTAGGTGCTCTAGATCTCTTCCCACACCGCATGTATCTCAGGGTCTTGTAATACCATATTCAGCAGCTTAACAAATGTCTGCAGTGTGTTCCTGCCTTCCCTTTCTCCTCAGGGGCAGTAGTGTGTTGGTTTGATCTGCCCTGTTTTGGGGGTTTGCTTCCCAGTGTCAGGACAACCATGAATCAAACAGCAAGCCTTGGGCTTGGAATGTAAGGTGGGAAACAAGTCCCAGTTTGCACCTCTTGGAATGCCACAGCAGCAGCATCTGACCCCAATCTGAGAGTGTTTTGTGGACTCCTGGTGCTTATTTCTGCTGCTGTCCCTCTGTGGGAAGGACCTCAGCCTAGGGCCTCAGAGCCCTCCTTGAAAAAGCCCCTTGCCTGCACTGGAAAGGTTCGCTATAACGCTGCAAAGGAATCCTCAGCTGAATTTTGAGACTGAGGATGGTCTTTTAGGGCAGGCTTCCTCTGTGTGGTTGAATGGATTTGGAGATGCCTGGTGTAACCTGTGAGGTGGCAAATGATCTACGTAGCACAGAGCAGTTTTCGATGGAGCAATTAGCTCAAACCCTGCGAGCGGCGCAGCTGCGCCGAGCTGCCTTTAGAGCAGCGCCAGCTAAAACCACAGAGCAGCACTACAGGTAATTGCTTTTAATCCGTGATCAAGGACAAGCTTGGAAGCGTGCCTGCTGCGGTGTGCTCTGCTGGATGGCAGAAGAGAAAGGGTTGAGTCCAAACTGGAGACCAGGTCGGATGTGTTGTGCTCAGCAGGGACGTGTCTCAGCAAAACCAGAGGGGATCCAGCAAGAGGAGGGGACACGCGCCTGGGCACGGGTGAATCAGGGTCCATGAGCTCCCTGGAGGGCTCGCCCTCAGCTGCTGATGGAGACCATCAGGGATGTCCTGCCTCCAGGTGTTGCACTGGCCGGGCAGCCTCCAGATGGTACCAGAGCTGTGCTGATTAACCTGGAAGAAAAGGCCATTTCCAGGTTGGAGTGACACCTCACCTTATTCTCAGCCTCATTTGTGAACCTTTGGGGGTGTTTTTCTGCAACAACAGTGACATCCAGTGGCCAGCTGGATTTTTCTGGGAAGAGCACGACCCACAGACAGTTTTAACAATGTGAAGTTTTTTATAGATAAAAAAGTCCTGACTAAGGAGGCTTAGTTTTGGTTTCCTTGAAGAGTTCCCTTTTTAAAAAAGTCTGGTGAAAGGGTTTCTGCTTTTCTATGTCCACAGGGTAGAAAGCATCAGTATTCTCTCCTCCAGCAAGGAGTTTGTCCGGTGTCCATAAACTCTAGGGGGCTGGCAGTTTGCTGAGGAATCACTGTGTTTTGTGCTAAGGCATCACCACATTTTTCGCTTCTGAGACATCCACAATCCAAATAAACCACCAGAAAGGGGCTCCTGGAATAGATGAAGAAAGCCGTGTAGTCTGTAGAATAACTGACTGAGAGGTCAAAACCAGAAAGAACAAGCAAGGATCCGTATCCTGCCAACTGGGAGCTTTGATTTGTTGTTTTCAAACTGCTTTTCAAACAGAAAATGACAGCTCATCTTGTAGTCTTTTGAAGTAATTTCACAGATTTGACAGACGTTGCCCCCATCTAACTTTCCTGGAATGGTTTGATCTCACACTAGAGCAAGATTACAGTTTTGTTTAATTCAGTTTAGAGCTGTCTTGTGCAAACTAGAGGAACTGGGGGAAACAGGTTCAAAGCAAACACAGTGAAGTGCTGTTTCACACCAGGCTTGATTACATTATGGACACAGTGTATTGTAGGAGCCAAATGCATCCATGAGGCCAAAAAAGGATAGACTCAACAGTCCAGCTCGCTACTGAGCCTGCAATGATAGACCGTGGCCCTCGCCCCTATTTATTTCCTATAAGAAGCCATTAAGTGCTTAAAATGCACTTAAATCCTTATTACCTGCCAGAAGCCTTTGCCAAAGGGCAGGCAAAGGTGCTGAATTTCATAATGCTGGCTGTGTCCTGGGAACAGCTGAGGTCCCACATGGTCTGGTCCTTGCTGGGCCTCAGAGATGCCTCCACAAGTTCATCAGAGATACTGTGCATGCAAAAAGCTGTTTTCCTGACCGAGGAGCTTTCCAAGGCCCGAAGCTGCCCTGAGCTCAGACTCCACCAAGTTCTTGAGGTGTTTTAGCACCACATTCTCAGCCACCTCCTTTACAAAAACGGCAGGAATTTCAGAATCTAGTTTCTCTCCCCTACCCCGACCTTTGCCTGGCTTTGGCAAGCAGGTCCATGTGCATTCCAGACTAGCTGGGGGTGGCTCAGGGGATTTGCGATGGGATATGAAACACTTCTCTCGGAGGCTGCTTGCCCTGCGCCGGCTGCCCAGGAGGCCGGCAGCAGCTTCCATGGAAAGAGCTGATAACTGTGGTTCAGGTGGGAGAGGGTTGTCTACTTCAGCAAGGCTGTACCTGCACTAATAAGGCACCTTGGGTAAAAAAGCTGCATTTCCTCACCAATTTCCTCACTGCTTGAGGCACTGATGACAACTGGCAAAGAATGTTAAGACAGCACATTTCACGCCAGACTATCTGCACTTGGGGGATCTGATGATCCCAAAGATGCCTCCAGCACCCTAGGAAGACTCTTAGAGATGCTGGGTTTTCTCTAGATTTTCCTCAGACTCGTCTCCTTCTCTTCTGCCGCAGTGTTAGGGATGGTGAAGTTCCCGAGATTTTGTACATTGACCCTGTCCATCAGAGAGGATCCCGTGAGGGACACAGAGACATGTTCCCTGTGACACAGCTCCAGTCACACCCTTGTGTAGAAAGGCATATTCCCAACAATATGGTTCAGTAAGGAGCATGTGTCTTAAAAAAAATAAAATAAAAACAATGAAAAAAGAAAATCACATCTAGTCATGGCATTCTGCTAGAGGGGAAAATGCCAGTAACCATCCTCTGTGCAGAATCTCAGACTGAGCAAGCCCTGCCTTTACTCACAGTAAAACCTGGGGACAAAGTAAATGAAACTTTTATTTCAGCCCTGCCCACACAATTTTCCTCCTACATATTTCTTATACCAGCAAACACAACCAATACATTTTACAGAATGAACACATCAAATCTTCAGGCTTTGTTGTTTGACTCTCAAGGGATCCTATGTTTTCTGTAAGAATATATACTGGAAGAGTCATCCTCTGCTGGACCTTCACTCTGGGGAAAACTCCTCTAATGCCACATAAGTGAAGGAAGAACACAAAATAGCCCAAATGGCCCTATAACCAACCAAAGCTCTGATCAACACAGCTCCCTGTCCCGTGCAAACTCTGGCATGACAAGAAAGGTGGGGGACAAGGCAGAAAAGGGAATGATGGGGAAGAAGGATGGGCTGTGTGCAGCGTTCAGGAGCTTCTGAGCAGTGTCAGGGTGGCTTGGTGGGCCACCATGCCATGTCTGACAGACACCGAGGCTAAAGGAGCTCCCTAAGCTCACGTGGTCGATGGAGAGAGACTTGCACAGAGGGCTCATGTTCTTCCCAAACCTGGTATGTGAGAGGTTGGAATGAATTGTTCTGTGGCGGTGCCATCCTCTCCAGTGAGACTCGCTAGCACAGACCAGTCACTTCATCTGGAAATGTCTGAGACAGCTACACACTGACACAGAGGCCAGAGGAGATGCTTGGGAGGTGACCTCACTTCAGCTCTTGCTTGTGTTGTTTTTCTTAACCTAAGTGAAACAACTGGTTTAGACTTGGAAGAAAATGGAGCTTTTTTTTTAAAAAAAATCATTTTATTGTTTGCCACATATGTTTAGGGCAAGTCTGCAAGGGAAAGTGCTCCGAGACTTCGAAGACAGCAGAGAACTGAGTTGCTGAGCTCACATTATGTCACTGCATTGAGTGCTGCACAGAGAGCTGTACCAGCAAGGAGCCAGTTCCAAACTGGTAAACTCTGTCCCACCTCATGCTGAGCCTGTTGAGGACTGTACATTGCACTCCAAGCTGCTTCTAGAGAAGGATTTCCATGGTGTGGCATTTGAGTGCCTCAACATCTCCATACCTTTAACAGGAGGGCTGCTCAGAAAGGAAGATCAGAAACAGAGAGACATAGGGGGAGTTTATTATACTTGGGGACAGCAAGGAAATAGAAGTCTGTGGGAATCTGTCTGTCCTTCAGATTGAGATGCTCCAAGTATAGAATTGCACTGCAGATCTCAGAGACACCCCAGGGAAGCACAAATCTGTGCTCTATTAGCCTGGCGTCAATCTGGAATAACCCCCTCAACTTTTGGCCCCTGGTCACTCCATTCTCCCTCCGGCTACGGTGTGGCCTTTCTCCAGAGCTTGTTCTGTAAGCACACTCGGGTGAGAGGGGAGAGAGGTGATTACATGCAAGAAAAGAATGAAGGGGAGCCATGGGAGGGTTGCTGGACATTGGAAATGCTGCACGCTTTGGCTTTTTATGTGTTATTGCTCTGGTTCCCGTGACTGTCCAAAAGTGACTGTGAGTCAGTTCCTCACAACTGCATAGAATAACAACATCAAACGAGAGGGAAAATGATTTCTCCATCTGCTTGGAGAAGGGGTGGCATGATGTAAGGAGTCTATGATGAAAGCCTGCTTTACAAGACCATTGCACGTGGCTTGTGCAAAGTATTTTTTAAGGCATGGTTTGGGCTCGGATACTCCTGCCAAACAGGGGAGGAGGAAAGCTCGCTCCCTGCGTCTCTAGCTCTCCTTCACAGCTTTTTGCATAATGCTGCAATTTCCAAGTGCAAAACCGTGTCTTGAAGCAGAGCAAAAGCCAGCAACCTGGGGTGACAGACTTTTCTGGAAGGTGAGGTCTTTGATAGTCCCTTTTTCTTCGGAAAGCCCACAGAGCTCTTGTTTCAAACCTGAATACCAGCCTCTAGGAAGCTTTTGTCAGATCTGGTCAGTCTGAGGTGTGATAGGGCTTCATGTCTCATCCTCTGGCATGGTGTGGCTCTCATTATTTCGTGCTAACTGGGGTAGACTGGGATCCTTCAAGCTATTTCCGGAAAATTCCCCTGTTGGATCCCCACAAGCATGAATTTTGTTCGTGTTATCAGTAAAATTTAAAATTGAAATATTCAGGCAGTCCTAACATCATACTCATGCCTAGGTGCTGCCTATCACCCATGACCTGGTGTCATTCCTTGATAAGACACTTCACATCAGAGGGGTACTCAGGCTGGGGGAATCTTCCAGATGCATCTAGATCCAACTTGCAAAAGCAAGATCTGCACAAATCCAGCATTTGCTTCTTGTGAAAGTGCATTCAAGATACTTATTCAAGACCATCCTTACCACTAGAGTGAGATTTTAAGGAAGAAAGTGTTTCAGGAACAAAGAGGAGCAATTGTGTGGCAGTGGTTTAAACCTGGGTCACCACGGAAAGGCTGAAGAGCCTCCTGTTTTTAAAACATGTTATTTATTAGCAAAGAAAGGTGCTGGACAAGGAGCGAAAGGGAATTAAAAATTTGGAGGGTTTATCCACAAAACTGATTCCCCACCATGGGTCTGGGACATCTGTCATGTCAGGAGAGAGTAATGTGATGGCATGTGGTTCCCAGTAAATTCCTGCTGTTACCCAGAGACCGCTGGGTCAGACTGGAATGCTATAGTGGAGAAATTAGCAAACTCAGATAAAAGTCGTTGCCTAGAGTGTTTGCTCTAGCTCCTTACTACAGCCTCATCTTGACAAATTCATCATTCAGCTTCCAAAATACTCATTTTGACCACTGTGAGAATTAGAGAAATGGAGATGCAGTTTTGGAGGCAGCAGGCAAAGGAACCATGAAGTATTCGCCCCGACTGTGAGGGGGCAGCTCTCAGCCCTTTGCATTTTTCCCTACACTAATTCTTGTGTAGCCTTCCTACCATAAACATTGTGGTGCTGCCAAGGGGCTTGAGAATCAGCATCGAGGGAGAAGGAGGAATAGAGGCTGCCGCCTCCTGATTGCCGAGCGGCCCAAGGTCTAAATGGCAACAAAACGTTATACATAATGTCTGATTCACTGTGTGGAGAATGTAAAGAATTGAGACCTCCCGACACAGTTTACATTGGCCCTTTTTATGACTAATTGTGCAGAAAATAACTCTGCTTGTAGTGTGCATGGAAACAGTTCAGATTTCTGCTGTGTGTCAGCTAATGGGCTAGCAAGGCTTTTTTAGCACAACTTCAAAGGCTCTGGCAATGGAGGTCCTTTGTGAGGGAATTATCTCCTGCTCCTTTGTACCCCGTCATCCTTCTAAGCCGTGGAACAAAGAATTGCGAAACGAATAGACAAAGTAATTTGTAGTAGATCTCTAAACCTAGATAAAGTACGTATCATTTGCTTAAAAACATTTTTTCTGCTTCTGTCATCAAAACACGGTTATAATTTTTCTGTGTAGGAACACCCAAGTTCATCTAACTTTTGAGGGATGCAACCTGATGCTTAGGTTACAGATGAGGGTCACTAGGATGTCTGAAATGGAAAAGGAGAGCTTTAGTTTATGTGGTCAGTTAGAAAATACATGCCTCTCAAGAGCTGGCTGAGAAGTGTCTGTCTGCCTCAGGATATTCCACTAAGAAAGGAAGAAAATACATTTTTTCAGCAGTGTGTTTGTGCATGCTTTAAGGAAACCACGTATATATTTTTTTGTATGTTTTTTAATAAAAAAACCCAAAGTGAGGGTTTATTCTTTCTTTCTTCCAGTGAAAAATGAAACCTTGGGGAGATAAGGAAACACATTATATGGATCTGCTTTGTGTAGTCCAAAGCCCAGTTCTTAATTAAAAATAAAAAAGCAAACCAGGGATGGAAGGTCTATGATTAATTTTAGCAACCATGTTGTATAATGTGTTCCTCCACTGTCTCCAGATCCTCTGTCTCAAAAAAACAAGGCATGAGTGAAATGAGAATAATCTTGGCCTCATCAAATTTAATAAGAAACCCCCTCCTAAGTGCAGCAGCCAAACTGACCACTCCACTGTGTTTGTGTTTGTGTTCAAACTACAGAATGACTGTGTTTAGCACTGGGTCTTGTCCTCAAGCAAATCCCATGAGTATCTCCTTATCCTCAGAGGGTGGAAGGATTGCATCCACACCTGGGTTTTTTTAATCTTAAGCTGTTAGTGGTGGCTGCTCTGCATATCTCCATGCCCAAGTACAGACTTTCTCTTCAGGTCCCTATCTAGAAAATCTTTTATGTCTGCTTTCTCTCCTTTTCCACTTCCATGGATTTCCCAAGGCAGCTGATGTTCTGACCTCTTAGATCCAGTTTTCATCAGCTGTCAAGATAAATTTGGTTAATACTCCAGGAGTGGTTTATTCAGGTTTAGACTGAAGAGGGAATAGTGATGGAAATGCAAGATCATTCCCCTGTCTCTCTAACCTGTCTGATATGTCTCTAGATGCACTAAATTTTCAGTAGTTATACTTTCTTGAGGTTTTTCCCAGGCCAGGAAGAGAAATTTTGTAAATCTTTTAGCAGAAGCATACATGCAAACACACACACACATATATATATAAAGCTCATTTGTTTTGTATCTAGAAATAAAAATTAAATCCATTGATGTTATAAAAAATGCTACAATTACTACATAGTCTTATTTGCACATATGGGCAGCCAGAGGCAGGGATTTGTTATTTTTCACCGATGCTGAGCTTAATTGTCTCTAATATTTTAGTACGTGTTGGATTGTGGATGTACTGTGAAATAACCATGATGTTCACATCGAAATTTGTAATGAAGATTTAAATTTATTCAGGAATTTGAAGTTGAGGGGTTTTTAATGGAAGCTGGTATTCCTTCCAGTTAGAAAAGGCAAAAGTCAAAGAACAAGCCTGATTGCCATGCTGCACAGCAGATCACCAGTCCCAGGGGCTGGCGGCTTTCAGCATGGTATCCACACAGAGGGCAGGAGTCCAGGAAGTGTCACCTTTTGGTCCTCAGCCATCACCTGAAGGGACTTGCAGGCTCTGCTGAGGAGCTGATGTTGTTGACAGACCTACCCCTGTGTGGATGAGGAGCCAGAGCTTTTGCATAGTTACTTTTTTCCCTGGGTTTAAAAGAGTTAAAGTTGGTTTCTCCTGTGCTGTCATGGTGTCAAAGATTTGCTGGATTCTGGTCAATTATTTACATTAAGAAATCTTTTGGCATTTAAGACTCTGGTTAAGGGAAAATAGAGTGGACTCGGAAACATCTTAGATTCTGATACCTTTGACTTCAGTTCCTCAGTGTCACTTTGCCAGTGACAGAATGGGGACCTTTGTTTGCCTTGGCCACTGCATAAAAAAACAGGATATGATCAAATCCAGTTAATCGTTCACAAATGTCTCATTTCTTGAATCTCTGAGGGTGTATAACACATTTTTGGGACTGTTCTTTGCTGCTTTGGCTTTTGTTATAAGTAAGTTAGTAAGGGGAAAATCAAATTTTGAGTTTTCTTAAAAGGAAGTGGAGGAATCCTGGAACACTCTAGGGCTCTGCAAATGTACATTTAATCATTTAAAGAAATGTCTTTTGGCTAAAAGCTCTTACCAACGCTTGCAAGTTGCACTCAAAGCCATACAGCTACATCGTTCCAACAACTGAGGCGAGTTAGCGCCCTTGTTGGCAGCGGGAGCAGGGAGATGCAGGCTGAGCAAATCCTGGGGGCTGAATGCGCTCAAATTCATTGGAACTGTGTGCAGTGTGGGTGAAGAATCCCGGGGGTGGCTCTGCACAGCAGTGTCCATGGAGGGGGACTCAGGCACATCTTGCCTGCCTCGGTGTTTTCAGTGCAAAGCATTTGGCTCTGCTGTGGAGCCGGGCAGTCAGAAACATCTCCTGCAAACGCTTTCACTGTGTTAAGGCGAGCACATGCTCTCCAAGCAGCAGCAGCAAACCAGAGGAGTGAGTTCTCGCACCCAGCACCGTGGTGGAACTCCCTGCTCCAAGATGGCACAGGGCACATGGAGGCCTGAGCACATTCCTGGTGAACTGGTCTGTTCAGAGCAGGCAGTGAGATACAATGTCCTGGGTGTAAACGGGGGTCGCCCAGCCCTGCAGAGCTGGAAGCTAATGGATATAACAGGAGGATTGTTCTGTCCTTCCTCAGTGTCAGTCATGGCTGCAGCTGGAGACAGGTTACAGTGCTGTGCTATGTGGATTTTAATAAACCTGTTCATGGACTTCTTGCTTCCTTACTTTATATATCCAACGCATCCTGCAAACAGTGTGGGACTCTGACAATAAGTTGAAAGCTTTGGCTGGATTACACTGCCTTATTGAGTCTGAGCCCAAAGCTCTTTGAGGGCTCCCATTGACTCCGGTGGGATTTGGTTCAGACTTCAAGTATATGGGACTCCCTTAAGTAAACTCTTTCAAGGCCTGTACACGCTGCAGTACTTACTGGGCTCTTTGTTACTTCTGTGAATAGGAATGTGACCTTTACACTTCTAACAAAGAGCCCTGAATTACAGGACTAAATCTTCATGTTTTGGGAGAGATAAGGTTACCATCCCAGCTCCTCCCAGCCCTGCTGTGCAGGTGGCTGAATGGCTGATGAGGCAGTTCCTGAACCACTGTGGTTTTACTCAGACGAGTGCTGAACATGCAGTACAGCAGCTTCGGAGTCTCTTCATTAGCAGATATCCATGAACAGTGATGGCCAGGGTTGTAAGTTCTTCCATTCCACGAGTTAAAGGCCCAGTAATGTCCATTTGCCACTGCAGGGTCATTCTGCTATCCATGCTGGAAGTTTATTTAATCAGTGTACATACTAAAAATGGCCACAGTGGAAGGAAAGACTAGCAACCCATCTAGATTTTCTGTTATCCACCCAGTCCCTTGGCCATGTGAGGGGAGGGAGGGATAAATAAGATGGAAGAAGAAAGTGTTTGGGCTGTATGCTGTTCCCTCCTCTGGTCTAGTTTTTGGTACCCTTGCCTCCCAAACCTGCTGTTCCAACAGGAGAAACTCAAGTGAGTGAGAGTAGTAGTTTGATTGACAGTGCTATTTTCTACCTGTATTTTAGGTCACTTCCTGGGTAACAACACTGTGATTGATGTACTGAGACAAGCAGGATTTGAAGTGGAGCACACTCCTCCTGGACAACCAATTGGAAAGTAAGCAGCTGCCCACAGATTATTAATCGCTTTCTCTCCTTTTTTCTCTCCCTTTTTCTGTGACTAAGCTAGATTATTGCATTAGTATAGGAGGTGGGTGAGGAACCTCCCTTTCCCACTCAATTCCCAGACAAAAAGTTCATTGTAAAGCATCCATTGTGTGAGTGTGGAAGCATATGGAGCCTGAATGGCTGGTGTTTTTGTGGGTTTTTTCCACTTGGGGACATTATTTATATCACAGCTGCTTCATTATACCAGCTCAGAAGTGCCATGGTTTCTTTAAAGAAACATCCCATTCAGCTCATTTTCCTCCAGAGCTGTTTTTCCTTTTGCTCTCCATGGGGTTTTTTGTTGCTTCTTCATTGCAGACCTCTCTGTCAGGCTGCTGTTCTTCAGGTGGAATTTCAGTTTTTCCTGAAGGACCACATTTAATGTAGCAGATGCACTTTTGAAAGTGTGTTGGGCAGGTAGAGAGCAATTCAGTATTCCCTGAGCTTATGCATCTATCTGGTCAAGTAAAGCAGGCAAGAAGGACTGATCAACAGGCTCTTGGCATTCTTCATTAGTGTAAAGTAAAATATGGCACAAAATTGTCCTTAGCTGGCAAAACAGACTTCCTTCATCCCATAGACTTTCCTGGCCGTTTAAATGAGGTCTCTGTCTGAAGAAATCGCAGACAATAAAACCATGAGGGATGGTGAGAGACCATCTAGCTTTGCAAAATCAGCCTTTCCCCTACATTCTGCAGATAAAATTTGGCCAAGGCTACTCTGTCATAGGATTGTTATCCTCATTTGGAGAAAGTGTTAGCAGCATGCTCCTGTCCCTGGTGGGCAGACATGACACGGTCCAAAACCGAGGTGAGTCTCAATGAGGAGGATTAATGGCAGAGGTAGCAGACCATGTCTGAAAAAGCTGTGTGTAATCTAGTTGGAAAATCTGGCTGATCTAACCTTGTTTGGGAAACATCCGCAGTGATTCATATAGAATATAATATGGCTCAACTGTACATAAGTGTTCTTTGACAGAGCATTTATCCTAAATGCTTCTTGGAATCTGTTAAGCAATAAAAGCATCGTCTTAAATAACAATGGGGGAAAGAGGAAGAAAAGGCTGTTAAACACCACCAGGAAGAGCATATATTCAGAGGAGGTTTAAGAAGCACTTTGGCAGGGGGAGAAAAGTCAACATGGTGCAGGGAAGAGCGGTAAACACTGAAACAGGCTGGAGCTGGAAATTTTTGACTAAAACCAACCAAAGAAAAAAAATAGCAAAACAGAAAAACCAGGCAAACTGTAGCAGAACAGCTGAGGTGTACCATTCCTCGGTTTCTGACAAAGAAACTTTCCACTCAGGGAAGCAGACACTTTCTTCAGCAATTTGCATTTAGCTGAAAGTATCATCTTCCCATGAAAAGTGTTTCAACTGGAAATTGTGAAACGATTAATTTATTGGCTGTTGCGAGCCCTGGAGAAGAGCTAAAGACGCAGTAGTGTGAGAGAAGTCCAAGAATAGTCTCTGCTCTCTGGTGTTGGGCTATGTCTGTACACATCATCACAGACTGGAAATAAAGGATGGGGCAGGAAACTTGACTCAAAGCCAGTGCTTAATGTTGACTTATTTGCAGAGTGGGGCACCTCTCTGCATTCCCCTACCTTGTCAGCAGTGTCTCCTGTTCACGATGTCTTCCCTAAAATTCTCAGTCCCTGGGGAAAACGTACCTGAAAGCAAGAGGGTTTGGACTCTGCCTAGGTCGATGTGTGTGTCCTCAGCTGAATGCTCCCACTCTGGATAACTTCTGTTCCCAGCTCCAGAACATTGTGTTGGGCAGGTTTGCCTGGACTAGAACCCTAATTCCAGTGGGGTCTGCTCTGAACACTGAACATGAAAAACTTTATTAAAGGGTAAACTACTGTTCAGGAATACCAGATGGAGTCAAGAGAGCACATGGTTCCACCCCATAAAGATTAGATGCTCTGTGAATTTTCCTATGGTCTGATGATAAGGTAGATCTGCCGGTTCTAGATAGGAATAAAGAAAGAAAAATAAATTGCATGGTAAAAAAGTCCAGAGTTGCCACTAGACTGAATTACTCAAGGTGCAGAAACAGCAGAAAACGATAGGAACTCTGAATAGAGAGCATTTAAATATATTCTCAGGAAGCAGCTTTCTGCCTTTAGAAATAAAAAAGACTCTCAGAACTCCACACCAGGGACTGTATTGTCATACAGCTGTCAGAAGTCCTTGGGACTCCCCCTTAGAAATGAGGAGGCTGCTGCCAACCATGTTGTCTCTTTTTTTTAGAATAGCTTGCATTTTATGATTTCTGGGCGAGCTGCAGAAGAGAGTCTAGCCAAACACAGTATGACAAAACTTGATAGCATGACAACTTAATAGTTGTTGTGTTGTTTAGATTATGTTGCTGTAATTGAGAGTCTTAAGGAACTTTGCATTTTTGTCTAGCCTTCCTTTTTTTACCCTTCTCTTTCCTTTTTAAAAGATGAAATAAAAACAATCAAAAGGCCCAGAAGAGGAACCATTTTGCTGTAGTGACTGTAGTAACAAAACGTATACATAGAATAAACAAATAGAAGCTCAATGAATTTTGAGCTGCTTGCAAAGCAGAAATTGTTTTCTGGGTTACAGAGGTGCAGGTGTATTCATCTTGATTCTTGTGGAGACATACATGAAGAGATATTTCTCTCCTGTGCTGAAGCCCAAAAGAGACATTTCTGCTTTACTTCCAGATAAGTTCTATAACAGAGTCAAGCCCACTGCGCTGCATTCTGGCATTGACAACTGAAAAATTGGACAGTGTTCAGGGAAGATCAGCTGGATTCTAATGTAGAGTTTGGGGAGGTGGACAGCACATGGAAAAAATGCAAGGGTTGAAAAAAAAAAGTGAAGCAGCTGCATGCTTATGTTTTGGCAAAGGGGATTCAAAAAAAGGAGTGTTGTGGACAGATTATATGCAGAAGAATGAAGAGGAACAAGTTGAGCTGGCACCTAGGAATGTTTGAAAGTATATCAGACTGAAATTAAGGCTGGGTTTGGATGAATATCAATGATTCCTTGACAGTGATTTGCAGGACAATTTTTCTCAGGTTAAGTACGAAGCCCCATTATATGGAAGTAACTTCAGCAAAACACTCATGCTATGTCCTAATTACTACCAGTGCTGCCTTGCCAAAATAGCAAATAGTCTTCTTCTTTAACCTCTCTGTTCCTAGAACAGTATGATTATTACTATTATTAACATGATTAATAGTCTGATCTTTATTGTTCAACAGTAATTAAACAGCATTACCATAAATAGGTGGAGTATAGTCTGGTATGATGTTTAAACTCTGCCATCCATTTCAGTTTTAGAAAGGACAAGAGAATGCCTTCTTTAGAAAATAACTACCACTGTTCCTGGGTATCAAAAAAAAAAAAAAGAAGAGTGAAACAGGACAAAGACCAAAGCTATTTATGCCTTCAGTTGCACACAGACTGGGTAAAGCCAGAAGATTGTTGGCTTCCTCTGTCCAAAATGCTAAGCATGGGTTGTGAAATGGCCGCTCTTTAAGCCAACCAAACTGAATACCTAGAGTCTCACATTTCTGTTGTCTAGTGACAAGCACAAATTTGAGCCAAATCCTCCCTTTCTTAAGGTACTGGGGAAAAATAAAGTGAGATCTTGTCTGGCTAGAAGAGATAGCCAAGACATGGAGGAGTTTGATGGCCCCACAATCAGTGAACTGGCAAAGAAGAGTTTATATAAAGTACATTTAGCTGGTGTGGAGCTATTTGGGAACTCTCACTGACTGGATTTCTGAAATCTGGCTCCTCCTGTTGATCTGCCTGGTGGCCCAGTGTTGACCTTCCTGTGCCTCTTCCAGAATTCCACCAGCTGACTATTGAAAACACCTTCTTTAAAGCTCGATGTCTTTCTGTAAAAGAAACCCTGTTGTATTCATCATGCAGAACAATGCCATAAACACTTGAGAACTTACTCTCACATTGGCTTAACTTGTTCGTTTTATTGCCTGAGGGAAAGAGTCCTGGATCTGTTTGCGTGACAGCCTTCAGCAGCGTTCATATTTCCTTCTTATTTTTCTGGCTGTCGTCCTTGTCCCCAAATAAAGGCATTGGAAAGTGAGTGGCTGAATCAATATCTCATTGCTTTGCCCTGAGATAAGAAAGGTAACTATTTTTTTTTTTGTGGGGTTCTGCCAACTGGCTGTCCCTGCTCCTCTCTGTCTTCAGAAAACAGAGCACGTGCTTGGGGTTGGGAGAGAGGAGGAGATGGGAGAAAGTTTCCCTTCAGATGGATTCCAGTGACTTGAGCAGATAAAGGGCCACAGCTGCTTCACATTTAACTGGAAACGGCCAAGCTGCAAGATCAATCCAGGAAGCACCTGTGTCCGTGATGACTCTGTTGTTGCTGGGTTCTCAGAATCAGCTCTGACCTTCTGCCATGTGCCAAGCCCTGACGTGCTGCACACCGTCCTCTTGGCCAGAAGAACACGCAGCAGTGCTCAGGCTGCTCTCTCCAAGGATGTGATCAGTACTTCTTTCAGAATTGGAGAATTCAGGATGAATCAAAGAATTCAGCACAAGCTTTTATGTCTGCTTGTCTGAGAGTTTGAGAGTTTATTGTAAACTCTCAGAGCTCTGCTGGAGAAATTAATTGTCCTTGCTCCTTATGACTGAGCTTCCTGGCCCAGTTGAAGCAACGTCTCTTTGGTGCTGTAACTTACTCCTGTCCTTCTGTCTGAAGCAAAGAGCTTCCTCCCTCCCTTCTTGTATGGCATCCTACAGGTGTGACCCTGGTTCTGCTACTCATTGTTGTCTCAGGGTGGAAGTCTTTGCTCTCCTAGCAATGCTCTCTCCTTCCCCAGGGGATGAAAGCACACTCCATCCACACAGTGATGCAGCCATTTCACTCCATCAGGGTCCCTAACCCTCTCAAGGTGGTGGACAGAAATGGGAAAATGTTTGACTTAACATTCCCCACAGCCCCACTTCAGTAAACCCAGTTTAGGAGATGACAGAAAATTACAGATGCCCTCAGAGCCCTCAGGAATCTCCCGGTAGTTGCCAACTTTGGGATGTGTACACAGCTTCAGCTTTCTGGTGCCTGCTAGTCAGGGTTGCTCCACTCTGCATAGCTGCTAATTTTTGGGATGTGTTAGGGAGGATGTTAAAATTGTTGTGAAATAAGTAAAAGTTTATTTAGAAAATTGAAAATGGAAAAAAAAATATTACTAGAGCTGTGAGACTTTAATTGGAAACAACTGAATTAATTGAGGAAAAAAGAACCGAGAAAGGTAGATTCTGGATCCCGTCTCCTCTGAGACAGGGAAAAATGCACCCCTTTTTTTATGTAGGTGGAATCTCCCCATTGGGATGCTGCAGTTCTTCTTAAACCTCTTGTAAACCTTTGGATCTTTCACTTGATGTGAGTCTGAGGATCATCCTCCCATCACTAGCTCCCTTCCCTGAGAAGAAAAGCAAATCCATTATTTAGGGGGGTTCTCTGACAGCATAATTTACAGTAAGAGGTGCATAGGGATTAAATGGGGTTCGTCCACATGCACTGGTGAATTTACTGCCTCATCTAACATTGAAGAATATGACTTCTCAATGCTTAAAATACTTAGCCGTGAAAATATGCACATTACATTTTCATGTTCCCGTGTGCCTCCTTTGCTCTTTGTCTCTGTGTCTACCTTAGAGCCCCAAAGTCTGAGCCAGCCAAAGTAACTCTTAGGGGGAAACACGTGGTAGAAGGTCTCCAAAATGTGGTAGAGAAGCAAAATCAACTTAAAAATTCTCAGCCATAGAAATTTAATTATCCTGTCACTTCTTGAGCAGCACAGTACTTGGGGACAGAGTATCTGCATGTTCTTTAGTCCACCTTTAGACACTGAACACCTTCTGAGAGAATGGAATTTAGCAACTTGCTACAAAAAAAAATCTGGGAAAGAACAACATAATTCATGGTGTTGGAATAAGAATACAGAGCAGAACTTCTCAGGAATTTAATGCTTGACTAGTTCTCCCAGTGGGACATTCACTTTGCTCTATAATCAGATTTTATCCTTGGCAAAATTTCTGGTTTCTTTTGAAAAAATTGTTCCATATTCCATATAATTCTGTTCCTTGGGAATGAGGCCACTGGGGAAACCTGGGCTTGCTTCTTCTTGCTCAAGGGCAGCTTGCTCGCTGAGCTGTCCTGAAGCCAGTACTAAGGTTTCTAGGGTTTTTTGCTGATCTGCAGCCTATCAGTTTTAGGAGATCTGTATCTCATACTCTATAAACTCTCTAATAGTAAACTTACAGAGCCTTGGAGACTTCAAAAGTTCAGAGCTAGTTCTTACCTTATTTCCTAGCCAAATTTCAGAGTTCTTGTTTCCACAGGAGATGCTGATTTTTCATCCTCTTTCTGCTTCCAGCCAACTCTAACGCAGATCTTTTCACCTCAGGTCATAAGTATGAGATGAAAATTGTGGTTTATAGTTACTAGAGATAAAGCTGATCCAGCTTGCACTGAGGTTGTTGGCTTCCATCAGTGCCAGTAGCTTTTAGAGGTCATCGTTAATATGAGATGGTTGCTGATCCTCTCCCATCTTTGGTTGTGAGGAGCCGTGAGGGAGTTGGTGGAAAACTCAGAGTATGTTCACACAGTTGTGCAGATGCCTTCTATAGTCAAAGTAAAAAGACTGGATTTTCCAGGGTAGTGCTCATGGGTGTCTTAGACAACTGAGCCAGCTTGCTTGCAGGAGGTGTCTGGCTGGTTTTAGGTGGCTAATCAAGTTTTAGATGTGAAGTCATTTTGTGAGATGTGTCACTAGGCTCATTTAAGCCTTTGGAAAAACCTCACCATCCCCTCCCCAGCGCTGTAGTGAAACAGTGAGGTTGTGTGGCTTTGTTTATGTATTCAGCCTGCTCTTGTCTTGTGGATTGATGGCCTCCACCCCAGGCGATATCAATCTGGGCTGAAGTGCAGCTGCACTTTGTAACTGCTCAAGGGGCACAAAGGTATCAAGTGGTATTGTGTGCTTGGAAAGATGTCGTTTATCTAAGGAAGTTTGTGGTCTGTTTGCTGTCACTCTGTCTTTGCGGTGCCGACTTCCTTTACCTTCAGTGTCACGTTGTCAGGCAAAGAGACCTCACACATTAGGACAGATAGCTTTTCCACATCCAGAGCTGACTTCCTTTCCTTCAGCAAGAGGTCTGTGGGCTGTGCTGCAATCGATAGAGCTGATTCATTCAGCATGAGTGTAATTGCTAATAATTTAGCTTGCAGGGAGCTCTTTACAATGCACAAGGTCCTAAAAAAGGAACAGGGAGAAAGGAAGTCAGTGACTTTTCTCACTGACACTTTCACTTAAAGTTCCCTAGGAGAACAGTCCCTTAGGAGAAAAACAATCAAGGATACAGTGTTCTACAGAGGATTTTGCTGAGAAGCATGTTTCATCTTTCATGAGTGATCAGGTGTTCGTGAGGACATTCTTTGGAGTTTAAATGGGTTAGAAGCCCTCCAGAACACTATTATGGGACTGATGGCATGGCCAAATGACTCCGTGTGGATGGATCTTGTTGTGGCAAGCTGTGAAATTTACTGAAACCTCTTTGAATTGCCCCCACAAGTAGAAAGTCACTCTAATGTACATATGAGATGTGATTTTGTGTCATTTCTCGCCCATTTTGGTGCAAAATAATCTCACTTTTAACAACTCATGGTATCTCAGCCAAGCCAGGTGACTTCATGCTGGCCACAACCCAGCTTTGGGTCTGAAATGACAGTGTGGGTGTCCCTTTAGGAGAACATGGTGAAGAGTCAGGCAGAGATCCATGTATATCAGCCCCTCCTCCTAGTTAGGTGCTAGTAGAAGGAGCAGGAATGCCAAAAAGAGTAAGTTCTTATAACAGTAAATTAAGGATGGTGAATTTATGAAGCACTTGTCACAGTAAATACCTTAGAAGCCAGAATGCATTTTTGTGTCATGATCATTGAATCATTTTTATGAGAAGTCAAAGTAAATTCATATGAAATCTGTAAAGTTTGTAAAGAGTTTAATTCATCCAGGAAATCATGTGTTGGGAATACTGTACCCAGATCCAGATCAGATACACTTCAGAGAAGCATTTAGGTTTTAAAATCCTTCTGCAAGCTAAACTGATCTCCAGAATCTTTGGAGTTTCACCCTTCTCTGGACCTCATGCTCCATACAAGTGAACATCATGCCAATGTGTTTCCCATTTCCTGGGGATTAAACTGCTGTGTTTGATGACTCAGGACTTTCCAAGGAAGCAGCTCAGTCACTCATTCTGTCTGAAGTGGCCTCAGGTGCCTCAGAGGACATGTTTTCTCTTCTACTGTGATTCATGGTTTCAGAGCAGAGGATCAGCTCTCTCTCTTTTTTTTTTTTTCTTTCCACAAAGTTAATTAATAAAACAAATTTCTATTAGTGGGTGTTGAAAGATTTTAGTTTTCCACCTACACTCCCAAATGCTCTGCATTCCAGGAAGAATGAAAAATGGACCTGTGAACAGAAACAGGAGGGAGGAAAAATGGATCAGATGCTGTGGATGGATGTAGGTACAGTGCCTGTCACGTGATATGGTGGAAGAACTTCCTGAATGAAGACAGTTTCTTGCAATCATTAATCCTAAAAACACCACTGCAGTAATCCAATATTGGGATTCATAGGTGCAAATTTAGAAAGTTTGGGGCACAGGGAGTGTCTGGCAGAAACTGAACTGTCTGGGCCTCCCCACTGACCTCTTGCTTAGGCGGGCGGCCGCACGGAACACAGTTGTTCTGCTTGTGAAAACTGGATCTTCTGCCGCTGTCAGAGGCTCCTGTTGGCCAGGAGAAGCACCTGGAGAATTCACCCCCTCGTGGCCACTGTGGACCTGGCTATGCCCATCTGTCTGCCTCATGTAGCCCCACCATAGTACAGAATTTTTCATTAGCATCAAGAATTAAGTGTAAATTCACACTCAGCATGTTCGTAACTTTTGTCACTTAAGCAGGAAAACTTTTGGTCCTACAGAGAGCCAGCGTTGACAAAAGAACTAAATTTGGGATATTTCCCCTTCCCACTGATGTATGGGACATCAGAGCAGTTCACAATTCCATAGTGCCCCTCTCTGCTGGTGGCAGCTTGCAGAGGAAGAGACCTAATATGGTGCTCTCATTTGTGGGGAAGAGCACACTGAAGTCTCATTCTCCATTGATTTCCGGTCAATCAGGAGGAGTAAGATTTTTCTGCTAACCTGTAGCACTTCAGCAGCAAAGTCTTAGACAGGATCCAAGTGCTTTAGTACCAGTGCCCTGTCTGGCAACTAGATTTGCATCTCCTGTCATATGACCCCAGCTTCACATTTCCAAATTACTCTTGCTAAAATAAAGGCAGTCCCAGGAATTCTTCTGTCAGGACAGCACATCCCTGTTTTTGTTTGAAGGGCCGATACCAATCTGGAGTCCCCAGTGATCAAAGTGCGTGTTCAGAGATGAGCCGTGCTGTGTTTGAAGTGAGTGCAGCGCTTTAAAATGAGGATGAAGCAGGAATAAATCAGGATGAAGGATGTGGGGCATTACCTACTTTACATGAAAACCCTGCTGGAAAGACGTGGCCAGTGTTTCCAAGTTTTCCTTGGAGAGTGCTCGGAAGTTGCACACCAGCCTGTTTGTGGAAAGCTGAACAGTTTCCTATTGTCCGAGATGTGAAACGCTTCCCAGATAAACACTTTCCTCCTCCACTGAAGAAAAACGATAAAGCCTCGGCAGAGTTGCTGGTTTCTGTTGGCATAGAGCTCTGCTAAACACTATAGCTCATATCCATGCCAGAGCTGTTAAGGAAAGGCTCCATTATTGAGTGAGACTGGAATAATCTTCAAGGGTTTAATAACATCGTGCGCCCACATCTTTGCGTCTCTGAGTTCATTATACCCCTGGAATGTAAATCCCAATCCACAGTGGATAAACAAGGTTCACATGGATCTTAAATACTTTTGTGGTATTGTCTCCTCCTAATTTCTGAAAGGGAAAGAAAACATTGCTAGAAATAAACTCACTGGAGTTGTTTAGCTTGGAGAACAGGAGGCTCAGGGGGGACTTTATCGCTTTCTACAGCTACCTGAAAGGGGGTTGTAGTGAGGTGGGAGTCGGTCTCTTATCCCAAATAACAAGCAGTAGGAGAGCAAGAAATAGCCTCAAGTTGTGCCAGGGAGGTTTAGATTGGATATTAGGAAAAGTTTCTTCACGGAAAGGGTTGCCACGCATCAGAACAGGCTACCCAGGGAAGCGGCGGAGTTACCATCCCGAAAGAGATTTAAAGGGTGTGTGGATGTGGCATTTAGGGGCATGGTTTAGTGGTGAACATGGCTGTGCTGGATTAACTCGATGATCTTAAAGGTCTTTTCCAGCCTAAACAATTCTGTGATTCTACAAAGAGAGCAGTAAATCTCTGCTGCTGTAGTGGGTTTAGGTTGTAACACTGCCTGCATTTGGGGCATTTTAAGTAATTTTAAGGAATTATTCCTAACACCCACAGAGTCAAGGTATCATATTCCATCACAGGGAAGATCCAGAAGTCCCTCCGTGAACTTTGGAGAGAAAAAGCTGATTTTTGAAATCGGCAATGCTAACAACCAAGGCTGTGTAACACAGGGGTGATACTGGTGGTGGTTTGGTCCATATCAGTGGGTGGCTCTCCCTCTGCTTCTCTTGTCCTGGCAGCTGCAGGTCTGAAGGACCTCGTTGTGTCCTCACCTCTGACTCCAGTTTGGTTTTGCTGGGTGCCTCTATCCTTCCTCCATGGTGCTTCCTAGGCAGAAGACCTCTTCCCAGGAGCATCGAGTGGTTCCACTTGTTGACCTACAGTCAGTGGATGCAGTAGACACAGATTCACTTTTTGCCACCATTTTGTCAAATCAAACATTGCTCTGAGTTTGTGACAAAGGAATCATCTTTCTTCCCTGGAGGCGTGGGGTTTCTTGCATACGTCAAGTGAGAATTTTGCACTTGTATCAAATTTGTATGCAGATGAGGTTTTAGGTGGGAATTGCAGCTTCCATTGACATTTAGCAGGCACTGAGGTTTTAAATCGCTGAGGCAATTTTAGGCGCATTCCCCTCAAGGAGAAAGGATATTGACTTGAAAGAAAGCAGAGGTAACAGGGGTTTCATTTGTTTGTTTTACAAATGCAGCCATGAATTTAGGGCGATTTCCATGTATTCAAGCATTCATACTGATTGCAGTCATTGCTGAATGGTCAGCAATTCCCACTCATGTCAATGAAAGGCAGCAAATGAAATCCACAGGCAACCAGAAGTGGTTTAAATGAGGTGATGGAGCCGGAGACTGATTTTGTTTTCTTCTTCTTTCATTACTGGAGTGCACTGTCCCACTTGCCTCCCTCTTTACCTCTCCTGCCTTTCCAAGAAGCCCTGGTCAGTCTGTGAACAACAGATCTGATGAGGTCTAGGAGACCTATGGGTTCCCTAATTACTGGACTGTGGTGTATAGAAAAGGGATGAACCTTTCCTCATAAATCCTGACTCCATCATGCTTATTTTCACATAAATAAGGACATACACTCTTTTTTGATCTGTGTGCCACTTGGGATAATTCAGTTCCAACTGGCTGTCAGGTGAATTCTTACTAGAAAAGGAAGGAGACAGAGGGACAGAGTAGCCTCCCTTCTGTTCAAAATTAACAGGCTGGTGGGGCAGCCCCAAGCACTCAGTCTCATTGTACACAGAGAGTCAGATGAGTCGTCCTGCAGTTTTAATGAAAACATCTCATGTGGGCAGCATTTCAGCAGCACTGACTTTCCTGCAGTTTGAGCTCTGTTACAGCACCGCCTC
The DNA here is from genome assembly GCA_013400235.1 of Oriolus oriolus. NCBI lineage: Eukaryota > Metazoa > Chordata > Aves > Passeriformes > Corvidae > Oriolus > Oriolus oriolus. The sequence goes on from VXBT01004570.1 coordinate 2,671,145, forward strand.
ATGAGAAGTCCTGGTTTGGTCACTCTCAGTGTTCCAGCTTTGTGTAGTGATAAGAAGCTAATGTGACTGCTGGAATCTGTGCCAGATGCCAGGCATAGTTCTGATGAGTCTCTGACGTCTGCTACACTTGTGATATTCCATGTTTTTCCATAGCTAGGCATGCTACAAGTACTCAGCTGTGATACCCTATCAGACAACTGGCACTTAGATAAAGCATTTCAAGGCAAACAAACAAACAAACAGACAGATGTGCAGATACAGTGGAGGTAGGTGAGCTCCTAGAGCTCCTGTGCAATGAGGTCTCCAGCAGAGAGGGAGGCTGCAGGGGCTGTCACCTTTGTGCTGTCTGTCATTGTCTCACAGCCTTCGCCTGTCAGCCTGCTGAGATGGAGCTCTTTAATGAACGCATAATTTAATTCTGGGATTCTTTAGTGAACCAATCAAAACAAAAATCATGCATAATTTAATTCTGGGATCCTTAAGTGCACCAATAAAAATAATAATCATAGACATTTCAGTGAAGGAGAGATATTTTCTGGGGTCAGTGCAAGTTTTCCTGTTTTAAGGAGGAAAGACCTGGAGCTTGTTCTTTATAACTAGACAGTGAGATTTGCCTGAGTTCTTTAAAAATCAGTCTCTCCTATGGCCTCAGATGGCTCCTGGATATTCAAGGTCTCATAAGTTTCAATTAGCAACCAAAAAAAGCAAATAGAAAACCTTCTTTCCTTCATTTAGGTTTCAGCAGCAGTGTGCATGATTTGTTAATGAAGAATTTTGGTGAAGGATGGCTTTGTCGGACAGAAATGAGCATTCGATACAAGCGGTTTCATCAGCATGACTTGATACAGAGAGGGAACCTGGGTGAAACCAGGCTAATACATAGAGAGACATTATGAGAAGTCCATTAGCATTGGAGTTGACAGAACAGCGTTAGACATTAAAGCAAGTGGGGTTTGGAGGGAGAACTCTTCTGCCTTCGTCACATTTTGAGGGCTCTGTCCATTACTGTGCAGTGAAAATGACCACAGACAGGCTGAAGTGTTGCCTGAATAGGGATTCTGACAACTGTCTTGTTCTTTTCTGGGAAACACTCAGGCACTGTGATATGGGCAAGGCCAATGGGCTCTAACAATGTTTTGGAGAAAGTCAGAGTGTCTCTGCGTTCCTTTTTTTAGCTCAGCAGCCATCAATGGCTGAGCAGATCAGATGTTTTACAGTGGCGGCTACAGAGAAGAAAAGTGGATTTAGTGTCACAGAGATGTGGAGTCTCTTGCAGACATGGTCTTCTTATTGCTCTTTGGTTCCACACTTGTGCCTGCTGCTGGATTTAAGTGGTCTGTGTCTCTCTCCTTCTCGTGATAGCAGCTACTTACGAGCCCACGTTATCTGTGTCTTGCAATTGTGAGAGCCTCAACTGAATGAGGCACTTCAGGAACACAAGTTGCTGTGCTTGTACAGATCTGTGATCCACCCAGTACCTCATTTTTGCCAGGACCCAGCTTCCAGAGCAGCAGAGCTAAGTGCAGGAACAGCACCAGGCAAACAGAATAATCTGCCCTTAGTTTGAGTCTGAAGTCAGTGAAAATGTTGTAGTCTCTCAAGCTGAGCATTTGTTGCCTTGCTCAGCTGTGTCTCTGTCGAGAGATTTAAGATATGATAGAAAATATGGACTCCTGCAGATATATCTTCTCTGTGGAGGATCCAGCAAAGAAGAGAAACTAATTCCCAGTGGAGACGACCTGGGAGCAGAACTCAATTTGGATTGTAAATGAGCAAGATACAAACAGTTGTGTATTAGCTGTAATTCTACTGTGGAGTCAAATCAAGCAGCCACTTCGGGGGGTTTTTTGTCAGTCACCTCCTTAAAATTCATTGCAAACTCAGCACTCAAAATGTTACTATAAGACACTAAAACATTTTATTTAACTTTATATGCCAAGTCTTTGGGTGCTGCATGGACATACAGAGTTGTAATTTGAATGTGAAGGCCTCTCTCTCTTCTGTGAAGGAGACTTCCAGGTGTCCCAGGACAGCTGCATATCTCTGTGCTCCCATGTTGAACCAGGATGCCTGAGCAGGAAAAAAGCCCACCCTGACCTATGGGATAGGGATTGTATCCAAGGAGCTTTAAGTATCGCTTCCATAAGACAGCGAAGCACCAAAGACAGCCGTGTTGTGAATATGTTGCTTAAGCCAAGCTAGCTAGGCAGAAACAGCTTAGCACTAAATTGGTATGATGGTAATAAGACAGTGGAGATTTAGGGAATAGAGCCTGAGGTGTGGCTTGTGTACCATAAGTAGAGAAGGTTCTTATTTGCTCTTAATGTGGAAAATGGAAACAAGACTGGAGGGTCAACCCATCCTTCCTCTGGGGGCACAGCCCGTCCTCTGAGGCTGGAGTCTGCAGCTCTCAGAGTTTTCATGAAAGATGCATAAACAAAGGATTATTCAGTTCAAGAACTGAACCAAAAAACTGAGAAGGGAAAATAAGTTCAGAGCAATTGGAAATGGAACGTTTTGAGGATGCTTTTGAAGGCAGGAATTGGGTTTTGTTGGGTTTTGTCATTTTTATATATTAGTTGGGTTTTTCTTTTTAATTGAGATCAATTTCTGAACAAAAAAGGGCACTTTGTAGCATGTAAGTCTTTGAAAACAGAAGACTGAAAAAAAATTTGAAGCTTTGTTCAGAAAATGCTGAAATGAAACATTCTGAGTTTTCTGAAAGAATTCACATGAAAATGTGGAAATGACACGTTACAAATGTTACAGCTGCCCTCTCTTTTTTCAGCAAATTCATCCCCTCAAGTGCAGAAAGCTTGCATTTCTTCTCCTGTGCCTTAGACCAGCTCCACTTCTAATGAAATAGAATAGATAATGAAAGTTTTACTTGTTCCTCTTACTCTATAGTTTCTCAAAGTGGGAAGGAAAACCTTACGAACCATGTGAATATTGTCACATCAGAAACTTTGCATTTCATTTATGCACAGAGTTGCACATATAGATGTGTGTAAACTGAGGACTAAATTAGCTTTCAAGCTAAGATTACAGTTCTTGAGCAGCAGTGATTCTTCCCAGAGAAATAGCCTGACATGGATTCAGAGCACAGAGATACCGTCCAAGTTTGGGGTGGACTGTAATCTAATTTAACTAGTTAACCTAATTTAAGTGCTCATAAGATGTAGTTGACTGTGGTGCAAAAAAATGAAAAAACAACTTTGTTTCCAAATTCTGTTAAGTTTTAACTTTAGTGTACAGGCCTAAGGCAACTACATCCTAAATGAAACAACCTCATTATAATTAAGCTGATCAGGTGAGTGAATAATCAGGGATTTCACAGGAGTAATCAGGGATTTCTCTTTTGCTGTGTCTTGAGCCCAAATTTATCCTGAGTAATTTACAGCACTTAGCCTGAAGCAGCTCAGATAAGGTTTGAGTATGGAGAGAATCTAACTCTCTGATCTCTGCTTTGGAGTGATTCTCTTTTGCAGTAAAATATATTTATGCTTTTCATCTTGAAGGAGGTTATGTCCATGGTGTCACCTGGTTATGTGGGTCTGTGCTCCCAATCCACACTTCCCATCACTGGAAAGAGGCCCTATAAGCTGTGCTGGTGCAGGTTAGGATTCCTGCCTCCTTTTCTGTTCTTTTGTTTGCTTCTCTCCCAAGAGCTTTGAAAGTCTGAGCTTCATCCTAGCGTGGAAGAGGGGAAAAAAAAGCAAAACCCCCTTGTGGGACAGGACATTGTGGTGCCCATCTTGTGAGTGTGCATAACTCTCTGGGAGAGATGTGCAGGGAAAGCAAAGCCAGGAGCAGATGTCTCCGTGGCCTGTGGCGAGGGTGCGAGGGTGCGTGCGAGGGGCTGACAAATTCCTGCCCTGACAAAGACACCCCAACTGGAATTTATGAGAATCCATCTGCAATAAAACGCTTTTAACTCGCTGTCTGGCTGTCATCCGGCTGCATCCCGGGAACGGTGGCATAAGGATGAAGCTGCCACATCACACATTCCTTGCTATCACCGCAGCTTCTCTCTTGATGAAACAAAATCTCCCCTTGTCTGACAGTTCTGAGAACTGAAGCAAGAAAACCTCAGCGATGTTGCTGTGCTTGGAAGCCCGTGCAAAGCAGAGCAGTCTTCTGAGCAAAACTTTTCCATCGCTCGTGCTGCAAAGTCAGGGTGCACATAACAAATTGGCAGGCTGGGATTTCGGAAGATTCTGTGCATATCTGAGGGAACAGAGATGTTACCACAAGATTGCTGAAAAAAAATAGATGGATGATTTAGCTGAAAAAACAAATAGATTGATGATTTAGTGTCTGGAAGATGTGTATCACCAGCTAAGGCATACAGCAAGGGCAAGTCCCTCCTTGGCCCTGTGGAAGCCCAGGGGAGTCTTGATGGGACTCATCCAAATGTTGCTGGTGTTACTCTGGCAGGTCAGGGGCAGAGGTGTTACTGGGGTCTGCCCTGCCTGACCCATGCAGTTTTAAGCCTGGGAATTATGAAAATAATATATTGCAGGACATCATGGTGTTAATGTCATTTTTCTGACCAGATCCACTCGATCACACTAACAAATCCCAGTGATGAGTCAATTTTCAGTGGTCAGTGCCAGCACAGAGTGACACTGCAGACCACAAGGCACAGAGAGGAATGCTGAGACAGCTTAATGGAGCATCCAGCCCAGTCCAGATAACTTACATGTCCTGCTTTGTTCTTTTAATTCTTGAAAAGAATTAGAAAAGAATGGCGAATTTCACCAGAAGTGAAAGAAAACCATAGAGGTCTTTGTCTGTGGATTAAGCTTTTTCAAGAACTAGCAGGAATAAATGTTTTCCTGTTTTCACTCTTTTCTGTACCTTAGGACCAAGACACTTAGGATATTTGCTGAGACTCCCAAGTTTTCTTATTTGGACTTTGTTATTTTAGAGAACTTGTTTTGCAGAGCTGCGCATCCCAGGGAAGGAAATTAAGGTCACAGATGAGAAAAACCCACCTAAGGGCCTGAAATAAGTTTTGTTTCTCCAAGACCACCCTGTGTGAGAATGATGCATTTAAAAATGGGTGGAACCTCTAAGCCTGGAACTGTATCAAGTTATTCATGAAGAATCTCTGAGATCTTTGTGTGGACCAAGACATTTGGGTGGTACTTTCTCACTCTTTATTCAGAAAAGGCACTGTGGCCTCACAAACTGAAAACTAGCCTTGCTTTTTCCCTGCCTTTAAAAATAACTGTGTATCTTGAAAAGCTGTGTCAGCAGTAGTGAAGGAATGGGGAAAAAAGTCCATTATATCCCTAGGGTTCCATACAGTCCTGCTGTGCTGCCTGAGAGCACAGAGACCAAAAGTGGACAAAGGCACAAAACAGGCCCTGAAATGAGAAGCTGAATATAACAGTAAAGCTTCACGTAATGCAGGGATAACTAGTGCAGCAATTCTATTGCAGACAGCATGCATTTCCCTTCAGAATCCTAACCCTAGCACTAACATCAAGCGCTAAAACTAACCATAACCTAAACCCTACCCCTGACCCTGAACAGAACCCTAAACCAAATCCTACCCTTACCAACAAACACTAAAACTAACCATAAACCTAACATTAACCTAAGCCTGACGATGACCCTAACCCTAACAACAAACCCTAACATTAACCATAACCTAAACCCTGACACTAACCCTAAACCTAACACCAAACCCTAAACCTAACCATACACCTAACCCTAACGTAACCCTAATCCTAACACCAAACCCTAACACAACCCTAACAACAAACCCTAACCCTAAACCCAAGCCTAACCCCAACCCAATGCCCAACCCCAACCCAAAGCCCAACCCTAACCCTAACTCCCAGGCTGGCAGTGACTGTAGGAAAGGGGCACCCCCCAATGGGACCTTTCTGCGTCAGCTCTAGACAGAAACGTGAGGGGCACACAGGCTGGCCCTGGGCTTGGGCCTGGGATCTGCCAGAGCTGGGCCTCGCAGGGAACTGCGGGTGGCACGGCCCTGGCTGATTCCCAGCGAGGGCTGGCTTGGCACAGGGGCTCGGTCTCACCCGGCACAGGGAGCTGGGGGTGGCACAGCCCTGGCTGATTCCCAGTGAGGGCTGCCTTGGCACAGGGGCTCGGTCTCACCCGGCACAGGGAGCTGGGGGTGGCACGGCCCTGGCTGATTCCCAGCGAGGGCTGGCTTGGCACAGGGGCTCGGTCTCCCCCTGCACAGGGAGCTGCAGCATGTAGGGAATGGGGAATGGATCCCTGCCAGCCTCCCGCCCCAGGGCATCCCCCGGGTGACTGTACCCTGCGGTGACTGTCACCTGCCCACCTGAGGACTCGCAGCGGGTGTCACACACCGTGGCTGTGGCAGGGACAGGGTCAGGTGTGCCCACAGAAGCGGGGTGGCACTGTCTGCGTGCTGTCCCTGCTGCTTCTCCCCCAGCCCCCTGTTCCTGGGCCCACTGGGATGCTGTGGGGGCTCGTGGAAGCCAGAGACCACTGTGACACAGAGCCCATGGTGCGGTGTGACCTCGTGGCACCCAGGAGACCATGGAGAAATTACCATCTCCTAGGAAATCTATCTTACCTTAAATTAACATCTTTAAATATTCTTACGATACATTTGGAAGAAATAGCCATGTTCTGTTTTGATATTCCTTCTGGTAGAATGTCTGTAGGATGACGGTCGTATTTGAAAGGAACCAGGTTGATAATGAATTAATTGTATTTTTATGATATTTGTTGTTTATTTTTATTGTAATTATTATTTTTATATAAGATAGTATAATTATTATAACTGATTTAATAAATCAGCTCAAAACTAACTTTATTTTTTTAAGAGGAGCAAGCATGTATCAACATACAGCCTTCAACAGTTCCTCTTAGGTCTTGGTGCAATTATTAGCAGTTACTAATAATTTAAAAATACTAGTGCAGGAATAATTTAAAAATATTATTGCAGTTTATTATTATTGCAATTATTATTTATATATGTAATATGGAATAATAATTATTGTTTATTTTTATTGTAATTATTATTTTTATATAAGATAGTATAATTATTATAACTGATTTAATAAATCAGTTTAAAACTGACTTTCTTTTCTTTGAGAGGAGCAAACGTGCATCAACATACAGCCTTCAACAGTCCTTCTTAGGTCTTGGTGCAATTATTAGCAGTTACTAATAATTTAAAAGATATTAGTGCAGGAATAATGAACAAATATCAACCAAATGCAGTATGCAGTTGCCACAGTGGAGTTATTCCCCCTGACTCGACTCTAACATCCTGGTGGTTAGTTTATAACCCTCTTCAGGTTACAGCATTTTAACATTTCTCCGGTGTTTATTTATTCTCTTCCCAAAGAATGTTCTGAAATATCAAGTTTACAACCTGTGGCTCATGTGATGGTAGTGGAAACAATTAAGCCAGAAACTTTCAAAGCCACCACTGGGATTTTGATGCCCAAAGTCATTAATTTTAATAAGAAGGGAGCTGCCAGTCGTCTTAAGTGGTTTGTAAAATCTCAACCCGTAAAAACACCTCTCTACTGGTTCCAGTTTACGGGGCGCTCAGAGCAAGGTAAACACGTGTAAGAAAATAGTAGGTGTTAAAAGGTGGAAAGTACGTGTTCAGATACCCCTAAGACCACTCAGGGAATCAAAGGGCAGCCCCAGCCTTGAGCTGCACATGGGGGGCTGCTCCTGCCTGCAATATCTCAGGGAATTACTGGCTGATCAGAGGATGAGGCACAGAGAAGGAAGTCAATGGAAACAGAAATCTTGGCTACAGCTCAGTTCCAGTGGCTTCCTGCCACCCGTGGGTGGCTGCTGCCATCTCAGGACCCACGTGGTGTCTGTAGGTGCTTGGCCCAGGTCGTTCCTACCTGCCTAAACTCTCCTGTCCAAGTTCACTCTGTGTTGTCCTCCAAGCTGCTAAATGGCTGCATTTGGATGTTGACACTTCGCTGATCCACCATCATGGTTGGATAAACATTAAGAACTCTCCACTGTGGCCTGAGAGACCCCCATGCAAACCTGTGAGTGCCTCTCCATTTAGTGAGTGTGGAGATGGCTTTGCTTCAGCCATGAGCCTGTGCCACAGCTGAGGGATTCTTAAGGGCTTTGGAGACCACCAAGACTTCTCAAAGGAAATTGCTGCACTGGGGAAAATTCACCCTCAACATGAAACATGAAAGAAAGTCTTAACAGGGAAAAAAATTCAGAACCAGCAGATCTGTCTGTGATATAAAATATAGCATGGAGTGAGTATGAATGAGTTTGGAAAGGACTCACTGGGCGTCTGAGTTCTTGGGAAAAGAAGGGAAAAATGGATTTTCATGTGTGATTTATTAATAAAACCAACCATGAAGAATTTTAGAATTAGTTCTTAAAAACTTTCTTTTTTCCTCTATCTGTTGTATGATTTCTGAAGAGCTTCATGAACGTTGGCTACATGTGACAAAGTTACTGTAGTATTTGCCAGTGAGTCTCGTAGTAGCAATAATTAATTATCAGTAGGTATTGGAAGGACTTTTGGATGAAACACAATGTACTGGAATTAGAGGTGACCATCAAGACTGGTATTGTAACAGACTTCAAGAAAGTCAAAAAGAAAAAAAGCTTCCATTAGTAGTAGATGTGACTTTTTTGGAAGAGAACAAAATGTTCCATAAATGAAACATGTGGTTTCACTTGCGGCACATTTTGTACATTGTCACCAATGAAGTTTAGGATTTTTTATTACTTTTTCATTAAAATGTCTTACTGGTTTCACTCAGGAGGCAAAATTTTTCACGTGGCTTTAATTGTTTCTGTCATAAAAGTCATAGCATCCATGTAATAGAAATAGTTTTGCAGACCACAGCTTCATATTGCCTATTAATTCTCTCTCATTTTCTGTACCTACAACTCATTGGCCCATCCCAGGGACAGGAAAAGTTCTTGCAATTAAGACTGAATCTGAACTTCTAGTGAAGTTAGGGGGGGAAAATAACTTTATGTCAGTCCTGGTTTATTAGATTTTTGTTTCAGCTATCTTAGCTCACAATAAGTTCACATGGCTGCATACCAAAGGAGAGAGTTTATATTGACTTTCTTCTAAAATCAGTGAAACTCTAAAAGATGAATATAAAAGGTCTTTTTCTGCATCATTCCAGTCATGTACAAGAGATGGTAATATTTCAGACAGCAGTGAAGAGCTCTGGCAGAATTGTTTCAAGGAGGCTTTGGACAGGTCATTTACCCCATTTTTCTTCATTACCTGCTGGAGTTCAGGTCTCGCGTACCCCACCCCAGCAGTCATGCTTCCATGTTGCCACGCTTCTGTCATCAGTCTGGGCTTCCTTCTCCCCAATCCTGACTGGGTGAAGAGGCATAATTCTTGTTGCAGTTAAAACAATGACTTGTTTTCTACAAGTGATGATATCCGAAGTTGGGGGGACAAAAAACCAAAAGAAACCAACAGATAATGAGATAACTTGTGTTATGTCATTAATTTAGGATCGTCTCTTCAGGTATCTGTTTTCTTCAAAGAGAGTCATTTGCCAGCTTTAAGAGAGTTTTGTCATTTGACCTTCAGCTCAGCAGGGGAGGCAATGTTGACCCCTACCACAGACTCTAAGGCCTCTAAGTCATTAAAATGCCAGGAAACACCAATAGTGTATTGGCTACCTTTTCTCCGTTTTCCAGTTAAGAGTTTACTTGAAAGCTGCCTGAGAAATGCCACTGCTGTCTTTACTTGCTGCCCCAGAGCAAAAGCATTGTGCACCTTCTCAGCAGTCAGGGGCAGCCACCAAGCACCGCAGTTCTCTGCTCTCACCTTTGTTTTGGCACCATTCCCCCTTTACTCATGAAATATTTAAACGCTGTGTTTTGCAGTTCAAGGACGACAAAGACAAGCCCAGCCTTGGAGGGACCGTCAGTGACAGCCCTGCCCCCTGTCCAGCTTTCTGAGCAGGTCCCACTGGCATCTCCTTCCCTGAAGCCGCAGCAGATGGACGAAGAAGACAGCCTGTCTCCTCACCTCTTGTTGCCTGACAGCATCAGCCAGCTGGAGGAGTTTGGCAGGCAGAAGAAATGGCACAAGAAGCAGCACAAACACCATCGCCAGAGGCAGTTCAACGACCTCTGGGTTCGGATAGAAGACAGGTGAGTCATGACTGGTGTGGTCCCTGTCCTCTTCCTGCTGCTTCCTAACTGGATGCTCTTTGCAGATCCCAGCTCTTGTTGATCAGACCATAAGGACAGTTGGACAGAGGCTAACAGGGAGTGTGGTGTTATTTTTGTAGCCTGATGAAGAGCTAGGAGGAAAGGTCATAGGCATGTTTGATCTAAAAGTAAAGAGGGAAAAAAATAGCTGATGCTTAAAATGTTTAAAATACACAGAAATAAAGACTTGTCAGAGTAAAAAACAGGACAGGAATGACAATAGAAAATATTCCGTGTTTGCCTTTTTCTTCCAATAATTATTTTCCAATCTGGACCTTCAGTTTTCAGCCCAAAGGCTTGCCCTTTTTCCAACCATGCAGAATGCTCCTGGGAGTTTTTAAGATTCTGACAAATCTGACTTTCAACCTTCTTTAACTGTGTTCTGGGGCGGAAATGTTTTAACATCTCAGACTGCACTGAAAACAGCAAACTGAAGCAAAATGAAGTACTTAACTAAATCCTCTATGTGAAGGGAATGGAGGTAGGCACTTTTCCATGGCTATTCCAGTCTTGGTCTGAGGTTAAAAACTCCCATTCAGTGCTTGAATAAGAGCCTTCATGTTTGACCAGGGCTTCTCAATGTGTGCTTTTAGGATTCCTGGGCAATTTATTCTCCCACCTCTAAAGCTCTTAGTGCCTTTATCCAGGCCAAGTCATGGGCAGATAAACAGCCACAATGTTTACTGATCTTCTAACAAGTAAAAGGAATTAAGTAATATGTTGGGAACTGGCTGCTCACCTACACATATAATGACTGTCTTTGAGCATTACATATTCTCATTTTCAAAGCACCTAAATTCCTTGCAAGTCTCTCAGAGGTTTCTCCCTTTGCTAAGAAAGAAAGCTTCCCATATTAGTGTTTTCAGATTTTTATTATCATTGCTATTATTTTTATTCACTTTTTTTAATGGAGCGGTTACCTCATTTTTTTATAGTTTATTGTTTACTCAGGGTGAATGATGTAAGGGGTGCTATTAAGGTGGTGCATATTAATCTTAATGTAATAAAGCTATTTCTGAGGTCAGTGCCAGCCTTGTAAGAAGGATTCATGTGTTTTCTTTTCAGTGTGTATTCAGTGGTTGGATCCTCTCCACAGAGGATTTTTAAGCATGAACTAAGTGGCATTTGGTTCAACATAGCTGATTGCCTCAAATACAAGGGACTTTTCTGTCCTTCTGCCTGGGGGCTGCTGACTTGTGGTGTCCCATGATGTCCCAGCATTTCACAAGGATCTGTGGTCCAGTTCCTCATGTGTCGTACAAGTGAGATGCTTAAATAGATGTGGTGGGAGCCTGGCAGTTGGGCACAATCTTCCTACCCCTATCCTATCTATCCAGATACCAGAAAGGATATTGGATATTGGCAGTGGAAATGTGCAGTTGGGAGCTTAAAGTGGTGCTTACGGATTTTTGTGCCTTTTGCTGGTTTCATTAAATGTTCCTAGGAAAGGTATTTAAAAGGTAGTTCCAAAGGTTGGAGTGAAATTATTGGCTCTGTGCTCCTGTGAGATTTCATCTGAATCAAAGCCTTTTATCCCTCTATTTCCATTTCATAAGGATGGAGATTGGGATGAGGAAACACAAGTTTCCGCTCCCACCACGCTGGTGATGAACCAGGCGCTGTGTGTCGCCTGCCTTGTTGAAAGATCCCAGGGAGATATTAGTGGGAGATCACAGGCCTAGAAATGAAGAAAGGCTGGAAAAAGGGAAGCCTGCCTTAGTGTTTTCAGATGGTTTTAGTGCTTCTACAGTTCTGGAGTAACTTCTGGTGTTTTCCTGGAAACAAAGCAAAACAAAAAATACAAAACACAAAAAATACAAGTTCACTAAATCAGAGACTCACAACCAGCTCTGGTTTCCCCATAAACTGGATGGGGTCTCAACTTTCATAAAGCAGCTGCTGCATATTGTGCTTTTGGCAGTTTGGTTTCATCAGCATTAATTGCAAGCTGGACCCTGCACAAAGCAATAAACAGTGACTTCTCTCTAACTGGTTCCTTTCTGATTGGCAAGAAAAGAGCAGAAATGTGTGTCTGTGACCAGACCTTGTATCGTGATCGTTTTTGGGAGGAAACAAGCCGGGTGGCTGATCATACAGGCAATGGAGTGTTACTTGTGCAGGAGAGAAATGTGGACTTCTTTGCATTGCCTCAGTAATGTTTCAGCAGTGAGTCTTTGCACTCATTTTTGAAGGGTAATTGTACTAGGAAGTTCTGGCTCTGACCTGTCCCAAAAATCCATTGTGCATTTGCATACATTTCTGTTGGAGTCCCCCATGTTCTGTATGGACTGAGGTCTCTGCATTCAGTATTAACTTGGGCTATGGCCCCATATTTCCAAATGGTTCTTCTTCCAGTTCCTTGACTCGCCAGTTGTCACCTGAAACTTGAATTGTTCACCTTTGAGACAAAGTAGAGGGATTTAGGTCTTTGTTGTGGCTTTTGGGGGAAAGCTGCATAAAGCTCATTGTTTCCATGCGAGGTCTCCAGAACTCAGCTGTTGGAGCTGCCTTTCAACCTGAAAAGTCAAAGAGAAATATGCAGGTGGAAGACAAATCCAGGAGAATTTAAACCAGGTTATTGATTCCTGTATGAACCTCATTGAACTGTGAAATGACTGTGGTTCATAGAGCTCTTTTCCAAAGCTTTATTGACCATGGATTAGAGGACTTTATGAGCCATGAATTGCAGGGCTTTTATGGACTACGCATTTCTAGGCGATCTCATACACTTCCATGGAAATCTTAGGGTGTTTTCTTAAGCTACCAACACAGAAACAAAGGAAATGAACACAGGAGAACAATCTTAAAGGAACATCAAAGGTCTGAGTCCAACCTATAAAAGCCAGGAAATCCATAATTAATGGTTCCACTAAGACTTCAGCTCTGACAGTCATTCGGGTCTGATCCAAGGTTATGGCCACAATCTGAAATGGCCTCGTGAAAAATGAGTCATCATTTAATGCCACACATCATTATTAGCATTTACTTTCAGTTATACCTTGGAGACTGTCCTTTTCTTTTTGTTCTGTCTTAACAGCTGAGGCATTTGAGTTGGCACCCCTGGGTTGTTTAGATTTGTGTGTTGGAGGGTTAGTACTGCTGTGGAGGATGAGAAAGCTTCTGCTCTGTCTCCTCCCTGTCTTTGACAGAGCTAAGATTTGCTGATCTCCTGGGTAATTGGCTGCTCTGAAGGCTATTAAAAAATAAAAAATGCTGATGAAATGTGTGGTTTCCTCTCCCTTCTGCCTCCTTCCCCCAAAATCTAAACAAACTGAAGAAGTCCAGTCCTGACTGCAGTTTCTGTCTGAAATGGCTTGTCAAGAATCAAAATTAAACGGAGATTTCAAGTAGCGAGATTTTCTTTCCTTCAGCTACTTGATTTTCCAGAAACGTGCAGATCTGAAGTCTCTCCTTGGAAGAAATTTGAATTTAGACAAAACTCAAACCCTATCTCCCGTAGCCAAAATCCAGCTGGGGCAGCAGGGAGGGGAGGCGAAACCCTTGGGCTGCAAGGCTGCAGTTTGGCGTACAGAGTGTCATTGTTCCTGTTGACACTGGGTTAGCTGGGCTTCCCCATGTAATAAAAATAATTAATTACAGATCATTCACTGGCTTTTCATGACGAGATGCTCAGTTAATTGAAAGAATAGAGGAATGTCTGCGAAGTTTCAGAGTGGTCAGTGAAGGGCAGGTCAGGATCACACCTTTGTTGTAGCAGGCAAATGGTTCAAGGCTGCCAACAAAACCAACCGAGGAGAACAGAGAGCCTGTCCCAGCTGCTGGGGGGAGTTATCCTGGGACCCAAGGCAAGGAGGGAGGAAAGCTCCTGGGAAAAGGAGGGAGGGGAGTTATTAACTGGGAGGGTGTTGCAGGAGGCATGAGGTTTGGAAGGAGCAGTGGCAGCTAGGGGATGTGAAAGAGAGAAGTGCAGTGGTGGGAAGAAAAAAGTAGAAAGGATGTAATGGGCAAATTAATTCCCGCTGCCGAGGAAGAGATCTGGGTGAAGTTGGTGTTTGGAAAGAGGCTAAGGACACACACGCTTCCACAGCAAAGAAATTAAGGGAAAAGAATTGTTCTCAGAAGAGAAAAAAACAAATTCTTGTCCCAGATGTAAGCTCAGCTCTGCAAAACCTGCCATTAGCGGGAAATGAAATGAATTCTCCCTGTAAGTAGAAGTGGCAGCTCTCTGATAGCCCAGTGCAGACTATTCAACCCCAGATGAATGCAATAACATCACAAATATCAATTTATTTTGGGAGAAGCCGTTGTTTTAGGGGTAAAAAATGTATACCAGTGATGGATGAAGGCAGACAATATGTAATAAACTACACTGAGTTTGCCTGTACAGAGTGAACCTTATCAGTTTGGATGGAATTTAAGCACTTAGCCTGTTATCCTTTCTTTCAAGACAATGCAGTGATGGAAAACAGAACTCTGTCAACTCAGACAAACTTTTAATTCCACTTAACTGCATCTGAAAGGTAAATTTCAGTAAATTAATCCAAATTGCTTCCTTTTCACAACACATGGTGCTGAAATACAGTACTTAACTTCATTAAAGAAAAGACTGCTTTTATTTAGAGGAGACCTAGACACCTTTGAAGTCTAACAGGTAAATTGTGGTCAGATGATTTCTCTCCATATGGTAGCTTTGAGCTTGAAATTTCCATCACTGGGGCCTTGTTTGTTTAAATTACCCTGTCTGCCTCCCTGGTCAGGACACTGCTCGGGGAGTGCCTCCTGATGCGCGTGGGGTGGGGATCTCTGCCTCCTCCAGCCTGTGCAGCCAAGGAAGCAGTGTCACCTTTTTGTTTATTTGCCCTGTGTTCAACCAGGGATGAGGACACAGCTTCAGGACCTCTCTATGTTGTAGTGACCCTGTCTCCCTGTGGGATTGCTCCAGCGGCAGGAGCAATCCTCAGGGTGTTGGGAGTCCCACCTTGCCTCCCTTGTCACACCTCATTGCTAACTGGGGCTTCACTGGGTTGTGTGCCCCCTTGGTTTCCCTCCAGCACTTCTGTCTGCCATTTCCTTCACTGTTCTCCTGCCAGGATTTCCTTCTCAGGAATCTTTCCTGATCACAGTCCCTATCAGTGAGTGCCCCCAGGCTCCAGGGCGTGGCATACAAATATCTACAGTCATCAGAAAAACCTCAGGGTGTGTCAGCTTGGGTGCAAGACCTTTCTGTGACACGGAGTGTCCCAAAACACCTCCTGGACAAATGCTCCCTCCTGGTTCCTTGGTGGAAGGAGAACCTTTATATCTTGAACTGGCCTAAATTCTGCTCTTAGTTTGGACAGGTTTTTTGAACACTGGTGGATATACAGTGTCCAGAAGAAAACATTTTGGGCAGTTTAGCAGTGCATCAGTTGGTCCTTCTTCCTCCCAGCACTGCCTGCCTCTCTCAGACATGCAATCTTGCTTCTGTGAAGGCATCTTCAGCTCCTGAGCAGAGAGCCAAGTGTAGGGAATACTGCATGTTCCCCTCCTTAGTTTTTTGCTGTTTCCATTTGGTCTCCCTTCAAGGTGAGCAGATGGCTCAATGCCTCCTTTAAAAAAGCACTGGCACTGCCAGTTCTGTCTTCATGCCCTTTGCACAGCCCCAGCTGCATGAGCCCTCCAGTGAAAGTAAAATAGGAGCACGGTGTAACTCAGCTCAGTAAAAACAAGAGGTAAATCTCCTGACTGGAACATATGATACCGTGATGACATATCCTCCCTCCCTAGATGGTTTTTATTGAGGCTCCTCGGATTATCAGGTTGGTCAGAGTGCACAGAATATATTAATTAAAGCTGTGGAACCTGGGCTGAGCACACAGCTCTCTAATGCATCCCAGTAACGACGGGAAGTCCTGACATTCTTGTCCAAACCTGTAGCATCTCCGTGCTAATAGACCTTCCCTGTCAGCTGGCCGTGACTGATAACTTCTTTCCCCTTGTAAAGTCAAAGAGTTAATTTGTTATCCTCCAGATGGGGCTGAAAAGATGTGCAGCCTCACTTTTACCTGCTAAACACACGAAAAGATCCACGTGTTTTACTTTGTTCTGTTGTTCTTAATAATGTGCTGCAACTGAGGGATGAAACAAACACAGATAAACTTAGGGAAAAACAAGCAAAAGCCTTGAATATTTACTTTCACTATTGCTTAAGTGTCTCAGCACCAATGTATGACCAATTCATATGAAGCAGTATGCAAATACTGTTTTAATGAAAGCTATAAATACCTGAAAGTAAAATCGTTAAAGAACACAGAAGTCTTTTGGAAACGTAATTTGTGTATAGATTTCAGTTTTGCTTCATTAAACTAAATTCTCTGTTGGTAATGCATTAGGTATTTTATTTTAGTGAAATTTAAATCCATCGTGAATATTAAATCCATATTTCTGAAGGCGAACGAGTAACCAAATTGGAGCACACAAGTTAGGATTTTTGAACAATGAGGTATTTTTCAGCACTGGATATCCAAGAGCACTTTGTGCTCCTGCCTCCTCAGCTCTGATTAAGATTGAAAATACAATGCAAGATGTTTTATGGAGCCTATGAAGAGCTTTCTTTTCTCTTCTTGTTTTCTACTTCTCATTTGAGATGTGTTGAGTAAAGATAGTCTATGATATCTTTTTATATCTGTCCCAGCTTGATGTATTTCTGACTGGGGCTGGACACAGCCCTACCCTTGCTAGCTTTGTGAAGCTGCCTAAGATCTGTCTGATGCATCACAAACAAAATGTTTGCTTAGGATTCAGTTTCAAGAAGCAGCAGCAGCAGTGTTTTGATGATCTCTTCCTCTGTGATCCCCACTTGTTGCGCTGTTTCTCAGCCAGTGCAGCCTCATTTCTTCATCCACTGCCAGGACTCCTACAACTTGTTAACTTTTCAGTTCCATCTTTCTCCATGTCCTGCTTAAATATTCTCTTCCTCCAGTGCCCTTGCTACCTGCCTTTTTTCACTCTGGCTGCACATGCTTGTACAGGCCCTGGAGAAAGGAGTAGGAAGGGACCCCTCCAGCATCTCCATCTGCTGCACTCAGCTCCTCCTCTCTGAGCTCACTTTGCAGGCACTGTCATCACACAAACACTGCACTTTGCTTTGCACTCTGTCCATGACAGTTAAAGTGGGGTATTTTGGAGCCTGCAGCCTTCAGCAGAACCTCTTTGAGATGGGGACATGTCTCACCTGTATCTCGTGTACCATTGTCACCTGGCATTAATGCGGACTGCAGTAAGTGGAAGGCAGAGCTAGGCATCCTTCTCCTTCATTTTTTAACCAGGAGGTGCATCTCCTCCATGTTATTTCATCGTCTTTGCTTTTCCTGCCATTTTCACACAGATGTATGTGTGTCCAGCTGTGCTGCACACTGGACAGACAGTGTGGAATCCATTCTTTGCTAAATTCATGGATACCATAAAGCAGTCCAGGCTCTTTCTGCTGACGCTTTTCTTTCTCTTGATGACTTCGCAGCCTTGTGGGCAGCGTCTGTGGTGGTGGCCAGTGCCAAGAGTGTTGGGGTGAGCTGTGGTCTAGACACCTACAGTAATAAGTCATTAGCAAAACCCTTATGTTCATGCACTGGATCAGTTTTATATTTCTCAGGCATCAGAAATGCACTTATTTGGCACTAAGCTGAAGAAAAGGTGCCTGTGGTTACAAATGCAGGAGCACGTTTATTTTATCTATAGCTTGTTTTAATGTTAATGTTGAGCTACTTTGGCGAAATAGGTTAGACTTTGTTTAAAGTCTTGAGATTCCCATACACAGCTACTCAGTCATAAAAACAAAGCCTCAGGATTGGATTTATAGCACAAAGTGTCTCCTGTGGAGTGAGGCAGAAAGGGAGGGTGCTTATTTTACCGAAAGAGTTAACGCTGAGTAAGTTTGACTGTCTTCTGTGTTAATGCAAGGCTTTTCCCCAGCTATTTTTAGTCTGTTCCAGCAGTGTGTGTCCCACTGTGGTCTGGTATGTGAGAGCTTTGCTGAGAGGTTTGCAAACACTTGTATTTCTGTGTTGTGAGAACAGAGCAGTTGTGTGTTATTGGAGCGTGTTCCTGAAAGGAGGGCCAGGCCACGCATGTGATCCATGCAGGTTTCTGTTGTTGCCTGTGAATAACCATGTACAGAAAATGGGTTCTGGAAGAAAGCTTGTTAGCAGATGTCGTCATGGCCCTTCCAATTTATAAATATGAGCCTTGACATTTATATTTTCCATGTCCAGGACTTTCATTAGCCAGATGTTCTGAGCATTGGCTTCTTGGAGTCTTTAACAGTAACTCCTCATGGCGTATTATCTATTGCACACATGCACAAAAACCCCTAAAATTATCTGGCTCTTATCAAACAGATAAGATGGGAAAATGCACTGAGTACCCTCAGGTAATTCCTCTGAACCGAAACTGAATTTTACACAGCTCTACAAAACTCTTTATGTTCACTCGGCTGAAAAATAAGTTGTCTGGTTTAACAGGCAGAGAAAATTCAATACCCAGTAGCACATTTACCCTGCAGTTTGGGGTGGGTGAGGAGTGTGGTTTGTGTTAACTCACAAGGCTGACTGCAGTTGCAGACACTAAAAAGTGCTGAATGGGCTCATGCCCAGGCTGAGTCGGATTCCTCAAACACATGAATGGGTAGTAAAGCACCTGCACTCCCTGTATTGCAGTTCTGGATACAGAGGTTTTTCCTTTGGCAAGGGAAAAAAATGCCAGAATAAACCTGCTCAAACAGCACAACCCCAAGTTGGAAATTTTTTGTTTGAGTGACCTACGTATCTAGCAGTATCTAAGCCCCGAAAATTGCAAATCTGCTGTTCCTTTTAGCAGCATTATATAAAATCCATAAAATATAAAAAATTTCATCTTCCAGTGAGTTACTGTAGGGAAAGAGAAATGTCTTTAAAATTCAGTGGAAGTGCAAACACACAACACCATCAGTGCTAGCCCAGAGGAAAAAGGTAAGGGATATGGGATTTATTTCTAGTTCTGCTATTCCCCTTCTGACTAGTGAGTTTCGTGCCCTGGAAAATGAAGTGAGGAAAAGTATGACGGGGAGTAAGGCCACATTACTGTTGTGGTGGGCAGCTGCTTTATAGGAGGGGTTTAACCACAGTTATATTGTGGTATCTAATAAGACAGATTCACCGTAGAGTGAATCAGGAGGAAATTGGATTCCCTTACATTCCCAGGAGCGTGGGGTGCGCTGCGGGCTGGAAACCCAGCAGGATCCCAAAGGGCAGCTTTGGTCTAAGTCCAGTCACTCACTGGGATGAAGGAGAAGTAGGATTTATTTGAATTCATATGGTTTTAATGCTGTAAAAGCCGGGTTCCTGCAATTATGAAAATGCCAGGCCACATTGAGATTTTGCTCAGATCACCTCTTCACAATTCCTGAATAGCTCAACTGAACAAAGTGAGCTTTATACCTGGGGCCCAAGCCCGGGCTGAGGGAGCCAGGCTTAGTGCCTGGGAGCTGCTGGGTGCCAGGATGCCTCATGTGGCAGTAGCATGGAGAGACGTGCTGCAGACCACGCTCTCCGAAGCTCAGTTCTGCAGAGACACTTCAGGGTCTGGGTTGTGACACCCGGCAGGGAAAGGTTTTTCAGTCCTTCCAGCCCTGCAGGCCAGCAAGCAGCTTTTTATGAGCCACTGATGGCATCTCCAGGCTTTCAGAGGGTTTGGAAGTGCTTGAGGAGAAGGAGTTTGTGCTGTGACTGCTGTCACCATATTTGCCAGCAGCAGGAGGAACCCAAACCTTGTGGCCAATGCAGCACTTCAGTGTCTGTGGCATTTCTGCCTGGTAGATGTGCTCTATGAACCTTTTTTTTTTTAAATTTTATAGGTGAGTCTGTTGGCAAGAAAAAGAGGCCAGTGCTTTTATTCAGTGGTACAAGCTTGAATTCAATACTGCTCCAAATAACAGGTTCAAAGATCTGACCCAACCTTAATTATTCTTACTAAGAGAGACACTGGAAAAATATAAGCAGTGAGCAAGAAAGTGAGCCCAGTGAATTAGAGAGAAAAATGTGATACAGACTAAGCAAAGAGAAAAACTGTTACTTGGAGATGGAAAAAGACCAGGGAGAAGGGAAAAGAAAATTAAAATCAAGTGGGAAAATGCAGTATATTGGACATCCATTTAAGCTAGTTTATATTTTGGTTGTTCATTCTGTTCCTTAATACATTGCACAGACTTCTCTATAGCCGAAATAATTTTATCTAAGAGAACAGTCTCAGAGAAAATACTTAATTTGACAGGATGTGTTAGGTATTTCCCCACTACCACCTATCCTGAATCATTTTAAAATCTGGAGGGAAAAGTCGATATCTTTTACAGTGTTTAGCAAAAAAGTGACAGGGTCAAGTTTATACATCTCTATGAATGTATGTGTTCCCCAAGCACATCTAAACATGCATGGTTAATTCTGTGCATCTGCAAAAAATATTTGAGCCATAGGGCCCACACAATGCCAAACAAACACTTGAGTACACAGAGGAAAGGGCAGAGTGAGTCACTCTGGTTCTAATTAATTGAAAGCTTGAGCCCAAGATGTAAAATATGGATTACAGTTTTGACCACCCCAAAAATATAAATTCTTTTGCATGTGGGGCTGTGTTGGTGGGAGCGGGCAGTTTGCAAAATACAGGCAAAAAACAGATATTCTGCTCATGCTTGGGATTTGGTTCAAAACCACCTGATTGCAGCTCCGTCAAATTAACTCCTCACGTGTTGTGTATCTGCAGGTTGCCCAAAAATCTTCGCTGGCAGGGTTTTTCCAGTACTAAGCCCATCTGTGTTTGTGCCCTTGATGTTCTTGCTTACTTTGGCTGCAATAGCTGCAGTCATTATCTGTCCAAGGAGCAGTGGAACAAGTCCGTGGTTATTTGAGCCGTGGTGATGAGTGCCTTAATTGCACACACAAATCAGGTACACAGCCAGATGTGTGCAGTGGGTGGGGGCGAGTTTGGGGATGGTTTGGAGCCCACATCACTATTTAGACTATCGTGAGCACATCCTGGCTCAGATGTCAGTGCAGAACTGGTGGAACAAAGGGCTCTGAGCTATCCCCTCTTAGCAAGGGCCAGGGTAAAACTGGGATGCATTATCCTGGCTCTATGATTGCCTCGTCCCACTGCAGAATCACAGGGGATATTCTTAGGATATTAGAGAATCATCAAAGCATTTCTTAGAAGGGCAAAGGAAAGAGCTAATGTTGTCATCTCCTGTCTCGGGGCCACCCAGACACTACGACAAATCATGGTTCTTCAGCTATAGTATCTTGAATTACTGTTCACAGGGATTTTAAAGAATTTAATTTCTTTTTTGACTTCTTTTTTGGCTTTTTTTTCTTTTTTTTCTTTTTTTTTTCTTTTTTTTTNATGTAGTTTCCTGATGGGCTGGTTTTAATAAGGTCAAAATCTTTGTTGTTGCCAAATCAGAGAGGAATATAACATCTTTTAGTCATTAGATGGGAATGGGGTAATTACTCAGAGGGTGTGCTTCAAAGGTTACTGGTTTTTACAACATTCTGTGTTTTTACACCATTCTGCAGTTGTCTGGAAAGGAGCAGCAGACCTGATTCTACCACAGGTGTGGGTGCAGGATTTGTACTCACAGGGTTTTCCTAAAGGACTTTGGGGCAGATTGTTGAAAACGGCCATACACAGTCTCCTCTGGGGATGGGAAAAGCTAAATCTGACTGTGAGGTGCAGGAATCCTTCCTACAAACTGGAATTTCGCCTCAGAAAAGGGCCCTTGGGCTGTGCTGGAGTTGTTTCTCACCTGCTCCTTCTCCACCTGCTGGATGCATCCTCCTGTCCACCTTTACCTCACTGTGTTCCCCAGCCCTCAGGCTGCATTGCTGTCACAGCAGACTCCCCTTTCCCTGTCTCAGACACAGCAGTCTCCACTGCCCCATCCATTCCTGTCCCATCCTTGTCCCCTCCTCTGGCCCCGCAGCAGATGATCCACTTTGCCTTAACATGACCCACCTATGGCTTTAGGATGCCCCTGCTCAGCCTTGCTGCAGGTCAGTGTCTCTCCAGGGCTGAATTTGTCATCACAGAGATGTTTTGCAGGTGGCCTGAGCCATCGGGACCTGCAAATCAGAGCGAGAGCCTGCAAAACACTTCAGGTTGTGTTAATGCTGGTGGTGTCACACTAACACTCCAAGGTCCTGACTCAGAGCAGAGTCAGGGGAGTCGTAGCAGTAAAGTGATTTAGCGAGGTTTTGATGGTTCCTCAGTGGGTGGCTCGGGGATAAAAATAAAATCTCCTGGCTTCCAGCCCACAGCCCATCCTGAGAGGGGCCCAAAACTGCACCAGAGGAATTTGAGCTGCATTTCAGCATTGAGCCTCCTCCTGCTTACACCATCATGGCCCCCCCAGGAGCCCCTGATCCCAGTGAGCCACCTTTTCTTCCTTCATGTCAAACTCCAGAGCCAAGACCCCATGGAAGGGACAGCAGCTGCAGCCCTGCTGTGCCTGGTGTTGGGGAGCTGCTGCAGGACTGCAGAGGGGAGCTGTGTCCCACCAGCTGCTGCTTTTTGCACTGCAGAATCAGCAGTTTTCCTCTTCCCCACCTTGCTGTCCCAACCCAGTTTAGCAACCCATCCCTACCAGTCAGAGCCCCCAGAGGGGCCAGAGCTTGGTTGGGCTTCAGGAAGCCTGAATACCAGAGATAGAGATCTTTGGAACCAGCTCATCTCACCTACCTTGGAGACATGCCTTTGAGGGGAAAGGATTGTCCTCTTCAGATGTCTTATTCCCTATAAACTGTAGCAGGAAGACAGCTGAATAGCTCTGGCTACAAGCCTGCATTTGACATAGCCACAATTAATGCCACCTTTTAAATCCTACTAAATGCCAGGTCGGCTGAAGGACTGCCTGGGATTCTCCTTAATGGCACTTTCTGCAGGTGCTGTGGCAGCCTTGGTTCTGCATGTTCAGGAGGTGAAGGTGCCTCACATTATTTCCTTTCTGCCCCCCAGCATCCCATCCTTATGTGCAGTGTCCTGCTCCCCAGCAGCACTTCAGTCCCTGGTGACAGTGTGGCCCGTGGTCATGGCGTGCTGTTCACACCTTTCAGAGCCAGTCCCTCGTGAAAATTGTGCATCCCTTTCCATCTTTTCCCTTGGTATCTTATTCTTTCTCCTAGAGATGAGCCATGGCAGATGTCCTAACAAAGAGCAGGGGTGGGGGATAGATCTCTGCCAGGCTGTTTGCACTGCCCTTTGCCTCGGCACAGGGGAAGCTCCCAGGTGCCCACTTCAGCGAGGGGAATTGCTCAGTGTCAGTCTCCAGAGGAGCTGGAGCACTGAAACAAGGCAGGATCAGAACTTGACATGGCTCTCAGATGGAGAGATGGTTCCCATTTGAGTTTCATCAGAAGGAGAGCTCAGATGGACAGTGAAGGGCTGTGGGAATGCTCCCCGTGCTGTTGCTGACCCCTCTGTCCATCACATGGCTGAGGCTGTGCTGCTCACAGGGAGGGTGGGTGCAACTGTGGGACATGGCCAGAGATCCAGGCTCCCAGTGACCTTGGGGTAACCAAAAATTACAGGGAGAAGGCTCTTCTTTGGCTCATGCCAGATCTTCTCTGCTGGCCCCAAACCAGCTTACTCACTGAGACATGCTAAGGCACTTTACTACACTACTGCAAATAAGCAGTGGCCTCCTCTGGACCAAAACCTGGATTCCCTAATCAGATCCAGGTTGGATTATTTTTTTTTTTTTTTAATGAACTGAACCTTGTGAAAGCATGAGCCTTTTGGCCTTGGTCCCACAAGGGGCTTTAGGATGTGCTGACTTGTAGGTATATGAATACTAGTGCTGGAAGCACTTGTGTGCTCACAGTCCTGGCTCATCTCGGACCACAGGACTCAGCATCCTGCAGGATTTACCCCACAGGCTGCAAGAACAGTGTCTGAAAGGAAGCTAATGATGAAGAGATAGATGGAGGGAACAGAGCCTGTGTTAATCTAAAGAATCCCTTCCAGAAACACATGATACAATAATATGAAAATTTCAGGAGATGGGGACTTCATGTTCCCTTTAAGAGGTTACTCTAGTGGTCTTCAAACTTAAATCCTTGTGACATATTTCTAGTGGATTTTTTTACCCCCCAGCATACTCTTTTTAGCTCTTGGTTGAGCACTTATTCTTTTCTTCCAAATGTGTGGTCAGACTTCTTGCCAGCCAGCTCATTTACAGACTGCAGTGGGTTGGTCCCAGCGCTTTAAGCAGATGTATTTTTCAAATCTTGATGAATAAATTTTGGTGACATAAATAGGCCTGGTTGGTTCCAAGAATAATTGTCTTCACTTGCAGAACATTATTTCTGATCACCAGAAAAATAATATGATCAGTCCTTTCACATCTGTTCATTAAATAAAAAGGGGGGGAAAAAAAGCAGGGCAAATTTTGTTTGAAAAGAAACAGGAAGCATATGCTTAATATCACTTAAGAAAACCCCTAGCCATCATAAGGTTAACATCAAATCACAAATGCAAAACAGTCATTATTGTATTTACTCAAAAATTTTCTTTCACTTTACTAGCTTTTTAGGTTTTCAATTGAAACATGCATTTTTCAGGTTTCAATCTAGCTTCTTTCATCAGATGCTATTGTAAGAGAGGCCGTCTGAGTGAACATTTGCTTACATTTATTAAAAATAGTTGTCTTGTGTTTACATAGCTCCTTTGATCCAGAAAAATCCCCAAACACTTTGTAAGTTATACTTGAAAGGGTTACTTCCTCCACCCTGAACAGAACCACGTTGGGACCAAGGCATGGCAGCAGATTAAAAATGGATAGAAATATCACCATAATTGGGTTGGTCCTCACCCCCTCAGAGAACCATCAGTTTTCCATGAGCTTCAGAACAGTTCCTGGGACCATAATGGTGGTTTGGACTTTGGGGGCAAAATGTAGTGCCAGCACTGTCTGTCCTCCTGGAGACTGCCTGTTTGTCATGCACTTTGCAGATACAGGGGCAGTGGTACCTCCTGCACCAAGCACAGGGCTGGTGGGATCTCACCTAGGCCTACTGCTTCCAGTTTGGGGCATCTCATTCCAGAGAAGACACGGACCAGAGCCAGGGAAGAGCAGAGGAAAAAAAGAAGGGAAAGCACTTGAAGACTTACAAAGAGAGGTGGAGGGAATTGTTTGTTTAAAAACGAGAAGGCTGAGGTGAAACATGGTTAAATCTTCAAAATATGTGAAAGGCTGCTGAGAAGAGGAAAGGAATAAACCTGTCCATGGGGACAGGACAAGTCATGACCTTACACTGTAGCAAGGGGCATTTGGTGAAGCGTTAGGCAGTAATTCTGGGCGTCAGAAATGGTGAAAGGCTGGAATGGATGTCTGGACAGACTCTGGAATTGCTATCATTATCACTGGGTTTTTGAGACTGGGTTAGACGTGGATGTCAGGAGGGGTTTAGATCTCGTTCCTGTGTCTGGGGCAGATGGGCCAGAAAAACCCTCCTGGTCCTGACCTGTGTCCTTCTGCTGTGGTGTCCCATGTGGTCAGATGAGCTCTGCTTACACGGACGAACCGAGTCACTCTAAAAATCGGTTTGTGAGCTCCCTTCAAGGTCCTTGCAAGACAAACCAGAGCAGAAATTCCCTCGATGGGTTGCATGTGTGTTTGTTTTTATTTTTCAGCTTTAAAATGCTCCCAAATCATCAAGGTGCTTCAGCACACCCCCAGCTTAGAGGACTTGGATCATGTAATTGCATTCAGCAGAATCCGTGCACAAAGCCTGTGCCTGAGGCCCCATTTTTGGGGAAAGTTTTACACGTTCTAATGATGGTAAGACAATGTATGAGTAATGCACTGATTTGAAAAACTGCCCTATTATCTGATCAAAAGAACAAGCTCATGAATATGATACCGCAGGTCATTTGGCTAAAACGTACCTGGAGTCTTCCAAGTTTTTAAAACAATCCCATACACAGAAGCAAAAAAGAGAGGTATGAACAGCAGAGCCAGTGGTTGCCTGTTAACCACAGATCATGTGGAATGTTTTATTAAAGATATTTTTATCAGACGCAAAAGGCTGAAATACAGAATATCCTGGGCTGGCAAGAGAAGACGCGATAATAATTTAGATTATTATCCCACAGATCTGTGATTCATTTTTATTATTCTCTATGTTCATTTCAGGAACGCTCAGATCCTCCCCAAGGAAGGTTTCTGGTTGAGTTCAGGGGACTCTGCTTCATCCTTAGGGAATGTCCAAGGGTCAGTGAGATCCTACGTGCACGTGCAAACATGCTCAGAGGGAGTTTGCAGAAGTCATCTCCTGACACCAGGGCCACCTCTAAGATTAGGTTATAATCCAACCTGGCTGTCCAGGGCCCCGCTGTAACCCCTAGGAAGTGGAAGACCCCAAGCAAGAGTAAGACCCCCTAGAGACCTGCACTGGAATGAGGTGGACCAGCTTCTGGAAAAGGTTCTTCCCATTCACTGTAGAACAGCCAAGTTACAAACTGGGACCAGAGGTTTTACAAGGACTTGCAGCATTTGGTAAAAGGGATCATTCTCTTTAAATATCTCTAAACCACCTTGGCAGTCGGGTAAAAGTACATTAAGAAAATGTTTCGTATGGATAAACTGTGATTCATTTGCTATTAGCAAATGCTTTGTACATGTTAGTGGAAACACACTGTTCTTCTCTTGTAAAGCACTTAAGGAGTTTTTGAAAACAAACAACCCCACCTAACAGTATTTATCTTGACAAGAATGCTTTTATACAAATGTAATGTCTTGAAAACAGAAAATAACCTCATTAACTAAGGAGAAGTGGTAAACAATTCTCAGGTCTTTGAACAAGGGAGAAAAGAAAATTAAAAAAACAACCAACCAACAGCAACAAAAAAAAACCCCATCCCCCAAAAAACAAAACCAAAACACTTATGGAAGTTGACTAGAACACAGAAACATACAGAAACATAAAATGTTAATTTAAGGCTGGTTTAGGAATCCCTTAGATGCTGGCTGATGAGTGGGCTTGTGATGCTTTTACAGGTTCCCTGGCCAGCCTGTGTGCACAGAACATCCCTGAGGAGCAGAAAGACAGTGTGTGCAAGGGAAACTTTAATCTCACTGGAGGATCAAGCCCATAGAATGTGTCAAGAGAAGGATACACAAAAACTGGAAGTCTGAATGGCATTTTGGTGATTTTTTTTTTTTAATTGAAATTGAAAACCAGACCCTCCTTGTAGTTTAAAATTTAATTTAGGGCAAAGTTTTGTAGTTCTGTAATATGACGATCGGTACCAAAAGAAGACAAACACCTTCCCGTACCTTAGGGAAATCTGGTACAGGGGAAAAACCCCAGAGTTGTGATCCCACTGTCAGACAGATGATGTGCTGCCAGATCTGTGCACCACATCATCACTCAGCAGGATAAATGAGATCTGGATCAGAAATTGAGGCATGACTGCATTTTTGTTGGATTTCTCAGAGCGTGTAGTACCTTATGTTCCAGGGGCTTGGCCACACAGTGCCTAATCCAGTACCATTCCTGCCAGGCAGATTTGAAGCAGCAGCATTAATTTATCACAGATCAGATCTTTGTGTGAAGTGACTGCAGCAGTTTTGATGCAGTATAGCAGAAACTCTGAAGCTGGGTGTCTTATATCATCAGTTCACGACATAAAGCAACCACTCCCCATGGGAATTCAGAGAACTTCCTCCAACAAGCCTTGATTTCAGAGTTCTCTGTTCACAGCAGTTTGTTGCTCTGGAACAAGCACTGCTCCTCAGTGTCAGAATCCTAATACTGGTTAGATGGATTATCTGTTCCTATGAAGCAATTCCTGTGTCTTTAATTGAAGACTGCCTTTTCTTTTTACTCTAATTCGTTGCAGATTAGTTAAGATCACTTCTAGCTGCAGAACAACTATCCCACCCAGAAGCTGTGGTGACAGTATAAAGGATGAGGGAAGAAATGAAGTGACTTCTCCCAAAATTCAGGGTGAAGTGTAATGTGCAGGGAATGTCCGTGGGATTTAATGTTGACCAATGCCCTCTTCAGGGTGGGCTCTGATCTTCTCAGTTTGTGATTGACTCAGCACATTTGAAGCATCTCAGCTAAAATCTATCTTGCTATTGCTCAGACAGAAAAAGACAAAAGCCTTCAGTCCTTCTAAATTCTGTTTCTGTGCATGAATCTGAAGTAAGATGTTATTCCTTTTATCTGATATTATGCAAGATGAAACCTTTTTCTTCCAAGGTCAAGATCTTGGATACTGTAGCTAAATATTTATAGGACTGCATAGCTTCTTACCCCATAAAAAAATTATTTGAAGGTCATTTTCAGCACCTCCAAATCCCCTTTATGGAAGATTTAGAGAATCTGCCGGTATTAGTGTCACATCTTTTTTTTTCAGGGGACTTTGCCTTTTTTCTCCTCACTCCTCAGCAGAATGTCTTGAGTTTAAGTCCAGAATCCACCCTGTGCAGTTTGCATGCTCGGTTGTGCTGCTCCCTGACAACTGGTGGATTATGGATCATCCAGTAATGGATGCAGTGGGGGCATTTTTTGAAATGAAGATTACAACTTAAACTTCCAAATCAATTGTAAATGGACCCTTTTGACCTCCAGTGTCATGGGAGTCATGATGAATTCCAACCTGCAAATTCAAATCAAAGTACTAACTAACACTACAATCAATAAGCAATCACACTGCTATTGAGGCAAATCCACAGCCAGGGAAGCCTGGCACTGACTGAGTCTGGTTTTGGCTTTGTGATTTGATCCAAAATGGCTTAAAGCCAGGAAAACAAATGAACCTGCTTGGTGCTCGAGGTTATCAGTTGTGTAAGGGGGTCCTGGGAAGTTCTTTGGGCTTGTGAAACAGGGAAGGGATGTGTTCTGGATCCTTCTGGACTCAGTATGTGGTCCATGGTGAGTAAGACCTGTCACTGAGACATGGCAAATTTTCAGACCTTTGGTGTGAAGAAAGGACATAAGAACGAGGCCATCCTGGGTCAGCACAAGGATACATTTAGCACAGTCTCTGATGCTGGCCAGAAATGGAGTGCAGTAAGTCAGATGCATTAAGAGCAGTCCCTCCTTTGGCTGTGTTTTACCAGCAGCCAGAAGATGAGGGACATCCTGGATCAGAGCTGTTTCCACATCATTTCAGTTATCAGTCTCTGGCTCTCTCCTTGGTGTCTAATGCGTGAAAATAATAATAAAAACAATAAAAATAATAATGGGAATTGTCATTGTCACTGCTACCACTTGGAATGACGGTTCACAGAGCAGAAATTAGGGGTTTCCTTTTTAATTTCCTTCTCTTGTGTTTTCTTTTAGCACCACCACGTTGCCTTCCTATATCAGGATAACCAATGGCTACATCACAGTCAAACCTCCCATCTGGATTTCCAACCAGCTGGATCAGAGGCCACGTCCCGACCGCCCATCCCAGCCCCAGCCCACGAGCTCGGCCCCAGCCAGCCTCTCATGGCCATCAATAACATTTCCCCTCTGCATGGCCATAGCTTCTTTTCTCCTGAACCTGCTGCAGCCCTCCTGACCACATTAGTGTTATGTGCAATCCCTTGGAATAGAGAAGAGAGATAATTTATGAACGAATTGGAGTTTAAGACAACAACAGTTACAAGCTGGACCTTCTCAGTGACTCAATAGTGCCTTCTAGCTGACTTTGTCTCTTTGCCCAGATACATTTTGAAACTCTAAAGCTTTATTGTAACACTGACTTACATCTTCTTTTTGTAGAAGGATCTTTATTTCCCATAGTGCTATGGGGTTTTGTAAAATATACATGTTCATATAAAGAAAAAAAAAGAAAAAGAAAAAATGTATTTATTCGACTGGTAAACTTATTTTTCTTGTTGTATATGTTAATAACATCCCTATTAATCAGTAGCGATGGTGAAACAGATAAATTAATATTTTCTATATTTGTTTTCTGACAACTGCAAATGCCTGAACTGACACCAAATGAATGCCTTGTTTCTTTAACCATTACTTTTTACAGCAACTGTCCAATAAGTACATTTCTGCTGAACTTCTTTATTTTACTTCTTTTATCTCATTAGCATAGCTTACAGTGAATGGAGCAGATCCTGCTCTCTGGGGCCTGTGCTCATTAGAAAAATAGGTGCATTCTTAACTCGTTAGCTGCCACAACCTAAAATACCAGTTATTTTTACATGACTTAGTAAGTCATTAGTCAGGATAATCCTCTACATTCCCCCTGTTTTCTTTAACTATTTAACTTCTTTGGAAATTACCGATTTCCCTCTTTGCCCTGCGATTAATTCATCAGCTAACGCAAATTAAGACACCCTTTTCTTAATAAAAAATTGCTTTTAAAGTCTGGAATAATCCTACTTGGAATTATTTTCTTCTCTCCCTCATTTTATATAAGCATAAGCCTACAACCTTTTGCAGCATAAATGAGAAGAGAGCTCGGTCTGTCTATAGGTTATAAAGGTGTAGTGTCCTGGTAATCCATAGAACTCCTTTGTACCAGTTGTATTAATGCCCATGGACAACCTGGAGGCAAAAAACATCTACAAATTCCTCTGTCTCTTGCTACCATGAGCTGATAGAGCTGATATCTCTGTGTTGAAATAATTATGTCTTGTTCAAAACCTGCTCAACACCACAGGAATCAAACTAACCCCCGTGTTATGGAGACATACAGAACAATCTTCCATTTTCAGACTGCGGTACCTGACTTAGATGGAAAAGTTATGATACCTTACGCTCACTGAAAAATGTGCTCCCTACCCAAGCAGCTGTTGTTCAGGAATGAGATTTACAACATCCATGGGGAAAAAAAACCCTTGCCATCTTAAAAATTACTATGTTTAAAAAGGCATGCGGATGTTTTCTCACCACCAGAACATGACGAGAAATCTCTTTGGATACAAGAGTTTAGAAAATTAGTTTTGGTTGAAATAAAGGTGGTTTTTTGATAAGTCATCTACGAACCAAAAATCAAAACTACGTGATGAAAACATCTTATTTAGAAAAGAAGTCTCAAAATCAGAAAAACACAATAGAAGCTTTTCTTTATGGAAAAGCAGTGCTTCCCCACCTTGGAAAAAAGATAATTATGATAATTATAATAACAATACTATGGAATTCTGGCTGAAAACAACCTCTGTAAGTTTCCCAGCAGCCCTACAGCCCGGTCTCCAGAGCTGCAGATGATTCCACGCAATCTGCAAGACTCTTCAGTGAGAGAGAGCTCAGAATTCAGTTTGCTCGTTGTCATACCAGTTATTTCAGGAAAGTAGGGTAGAAAGTAACTAGACTGCAAAAATCACACGGTTTCATGATGAAATACTGAGCATTTCCTTCATGCATCCCAGCCCATTGCCTTGCAAAGGCCAGGGACAACACAGGTAATTTCTTTTTAACTTACTGGACACCATGACCCCAGCCTTTGCTCTATTTTTGACAGCAGGTTGTGTAGGTTTCTGGTCAGTTTAAGTGGATACAGCACGCAGTGCCATAAGCTTCCCCATTTATTTATTTTTTTTCAAGTACAACAGTTGATAAGGCTGAATGGAAAACTTTGAGCTTTGCCCCAAATGTGAGATTCAAACAGACCCCGTGCATACTTTCATATTGTGTATTTTGGCTAGCAGAAGATTAGAGATGTTAGTTTTGGACAGAAGCCATTCACCTTGCATAGTATTTATTGCACAGAGATGGATATTGGAAACATATTTTGAGAACTTTCGTTTTGGTTTTATTTGAGCTATTACTCTAGAAATGCCTTCATTTGAATATAAGGGTTTAACAGACCTTCAAATTCAACACTAATGCATTTTAAAAAGATTATTGGTTCTCCTGATGTGTTCAAGGCAGAGATGAAAACTGAATTACAATGTCTTATTTACAAGAATGTAACTGGAAATAAGGAAGGCAAATCTTAAGGGTGATGATAAGTTACGTAGTAAAAGTGAACAGCCAACAAACCTAAACCCACTGAATTTTATTTTTTGTAACTGGATTGTATCCAGAAATTATTCTGTGGTACTATCCTAGGAATAATTCCAGGTGTTGGAAAACCTACAGTATAAATAGACCAAGACCATGTAAAGATAAGGGAGAGGAAAAAAAGCAGAAAACAGAAACAACTTGTCCAAGACTGTAAGGAAAACCAACAAAAGGACCAAGACAAGAAATTACAGTGCTGAAGTTTCCCAGTCTGTGGCTTTCTCCATAAACCTCTGAAGCTTTTTTTTTTAATATTAGAAGCACACAAATCTCTCCACACTCCCACCTGTCATCATACTGCACAGAATAGTCACTCTTTTGTCACCAGTGAGGTTTTCTGAGTCTCTCCTGCACTGGACAGTAATATTCAATATTCATTAGCTCGGATTCTGTGGTATATTTGGCAATAACAGGATGTAAATGGCTTGGATATCACAGTATGTTTTAACATCTTTGCATTTCCTGGAATTTTGTCTGTAATTCTGGGAAATCAATGAATTTTACTGGAACCTTTGTGCTGGTGCCCCACATTTGCACAGTGCAGGTGTCGAAACAAGGTGTCCCTCGGACTTGGGGTCTACCCACCTGATTTTTGCCACCTAGAAGAAGCTCCCTCAGTCATCTGAGCTCTCTCTGGCTCAGGGAGGAGACATGACTTGAAGGTTAAGTAGGTTTCTGCAGATCTTAGCTCAGGAGCCCCACATGAATGGCTTCAGCACAGCTCTCTAACCAAACACTTCTCTTTTATTCTCTTGTCTTACCCTGAAGTACGACTTAGGGTCGCTTTCTTCAATACATGGCCTGTGTGCAGAGCACTGCTGGATAATGAACCCTCACTGTGGTTGATAAAATGCGTTGTTTACTTATCAGCTATGGCAGCCCTACTAAAACACAGTAGTAATGGTTAGCACAGACCTATGCACACCCATTGCAATGGATCATGATTTCTGAATTTCTAATGGTTTTCTAAATCAAGAGTTTAGAAACTGGACCAGATTTGATACATGCTCTGGAAGCAACTCTGACTACCAGCTTCAGGGGACTTCAGTTTCCTCTGTGGATTTCTCAGAAAACTAAAAACCGACTGTTTTCTCTCTTCCGAAGGAAAGCTGAGATTCCCGTGTAATCACAAGATTCCAAGAGCAGGAGATTTAACAAAAATATTCATGCCCACTACATACAATAGCTTATCTCTGAGAAACACAATCAAGAGTCACCCAGTGTCTGGCAATCTAGGACACGACTTCGGGGGAGTCCAAAGCTCAATGGTCACACGATTCATCTTCTCAACTCAGCTGCAACACACACCAACACAATTCACATTAAATGTAACTGTAGCATTATAAACAAATGCTGAATATCTGCCAAGGTCTTGCCCTGGTGGGATAAATAATCCCATAACATCAGCAACAAATCTAATTTCTCCTCTTTCAGTGTTTTAATGCTTTTTCTTGCTTAACTACAGATCCTATATTAACATGCACTGCCACTTGGAGAACCAGTCAGTAAGCTGGGACAGAAGGTATTTTATATTTTATGACTGGTGCAGTTTCTCTGCAATCCCTCGAGCTGTTGAATAATGCAATACGTCTTCTGGCAATAAATGATGAACATGATTTATGATAACAATGCTTTATACAGGTGTCAAAAATCTGCTTTGTTGAACTTCCCTTCCCATTCCTCCAAGCTCCACTGTAATTTAGGAACACCCAAGGTACAGAGTTGTATATTTATCTAAGTTCTTCAATATACAGTTGTGGAGAAAGAGAGAGATGGGAAGAGGGAGAACTTAATCTGTGTTTAATGCATTGATTAGTCAAATGATATGACTCAGTCATTACCATGTACCACAGTTAGGGAGGAATTTCCCATTTATGTTAGAGAAACCAAAGTGCCAAAGTTATTATCTCAGCATAAATGTTACCATGCCAAACTTTGCTTAGTACCGTATTTCTGTATTATATCCAAAAATTATATGGTCTTGTCATATCTCTGAAGTGATCAATGTTCCACGGAGTGTGCTAAAACTCAGCTTCAATTTAAGTGTGTTTCAGCTTAACTGAAGCAGAAAGATAATTTGCTGAAGTTTGAGATCATAGAGGGTGTGTGTGTGTGCATGTATGTGTGTACATTTTTGTGTGTGCGTTGTGTGTGTTCTGTCCCAACCCAAATTCAGCCTTTCCTGTGACTAACATTTCAGGAGGCACCTTAATCTAGCTAAAGGCAGAGAGGTCTTTGCAATATGTAGTCAATACTTTCCTCCTACAGGACTGATCAACCATCCTGCAGATTCATGATCACACTGAAATTCAAACTGCATATTTGTCAGTTTTCAATTCAAATGTACTTCAGATATTTTTTCCTGTTCCGCCTCCTGCTTTTGTGAACTGTTTTGAAGAGTGTAATAAAAAGATGCT
Source organism: Oriolus oriolus (assembly GCA_013400235.1). Taxonomy (NCBI): domain Eukaryota; kingdom Metazoa; phylum Chordata; class Aves; order Passeriformes; family Corvidae; genus Oriolus; species Oriolus oriolus. The sequence continues at coordinate 2,705,748 of VXBT01004570.1, forward strand.
TTCTAATATTATTTTATCAAAATATTTTTGTAGCATAATATATTAATAAAATGTTATTATAAATCCATAGTACAATAATCTCGTGTGTCTTGATTCTTTCCTTTGCACTAAAAGCTAGAGAATCACTGAAAAAAAGGAACATTCTGTGTGTGGGGCTTAGGCATGCTGCTGCTTTTATGCCCAACACCGAGGGAATGAAACATGGGGAAAGCAGAACCAAACTCTTTTAACTATTCCCTTCCCTCTCCCCATCAAGCTACAGAGACACAGATATTTACTCATTCTTCTTGGCATACTGCTTTTTCTTGCATCCAAGCCATGCCTTGTGGCTGACACTGCAGATTTCTTGCTGATCATTGTTTACTTCTTAATTATGTGCTAAATCATTTGGTCTTTAACACACCATTTGGAGAGGACTCCACCAACAAAGCTGGTTTAGAGATATCCACTGTAGGAAATGCAGTGGGAGGTAGAAACACTGGAGCTGCTTTGAGTGAGCCAAACATGGCACAGGAAGGGCCTGTTGCAAAATAGAAGGGAAACTCTTGAAAAACAAAGCTAAAAAGAGTCCATCTATTGAAATACCAACCAGACTGCCAGAGCTGCTTGCCATGCTATCTTTGGAGTCTGAACCCATCTGGAGAGTCTGTGTGGTCCAGCCATGGGCTATCCCGGGCCCTGGCAGATGTATTTGAGGCAGCACATCTGAGGGGAAACACACCATTGCTTGTGCACTTAATCCCCACTGAATCAGGGCTGAGCTGCACCTGATTCATGCAGGGACTGAGTACATCAGGCCAGACTGGGGGAAAGCTGGAGTTCAGCTTAGTGTTATGGCAGTTGTCTGCTCCAGACTCATCCCAGAGATGCATTCATCCAACAGACACAAAGGGGCTCCATAACATCTCCAGGGGCTCAACTGGAGCAGAGGGAACCACTGAAAAATAAATTAAAATATCTGTGCCCAGTTAGATGTACACAGGGAGTGTCTAAAGACAAAAATAACCAGACATCCACAAGTCTACTGCCACTAATGGAAACAATAGTAATGGGAAAAATAGCATGTGTTTAGATTGCTAAATAGCTGGATGGTGGGAATACAATTACTGAATACCACTGAGGTCTTAAAAAACATTGAAACTTTATAGAGCATTGCAAACTCTGTATTGGCTTTTTTAACATAGTTTCTCCCATTACAAAGAAGACCAGCGAGTCCTGAACACCTGATTCATTTGAGCAGCAGGTCCCAAACCTGCAATCTCAAACATCCTGCTCCACAGCATGCCAGCACTTCATTAGCTAAGGCTGCACCTTTGGGTGCAAGCCATGGTGCAAAGCGCTGCACCTCGTTCCATTTTCCACAGTTTCATTCCACTTTCATTCCATTTTCCACATTTAACAAGGACACGGTTAAAACGGCAGAACAAATTACACACAGCCAAACCTCCACCAGGCTGGTTTTCAGAGGAATGATAACAATAACAACTGCGACAGTGAGCTCATGCTCACAGCCCTCATTCACACCTGGAGCTCCTTGCCTTCCTGGAATGAAATGCAGTTTGAACAAAGGGACCAAGATAATGTGAGAAAACATCAACAACAGGCAGATAGAGGCAAAGCAAATGAAAGGCAGATGTAGGAAGGAGAGTGAGAGCTTTCTGCTTTGTGCTCATCCCGTATCTCTATTGTCCTATGGAATATCAGTTTGTTGTCCTAATGATATCAGTTCTCCAGTCCTCTTGTGTGATGTATGATGCACCTTTTCTCTCTTCATATGAAAGCCATTGGTTTTCATTATGAAGTGATGCATACACAGCCTCAGTCCACCCTGTGTGACTGAATCATTTTGAACAGCAGTGCCCTTTTTCTTTCCAGAAATCTCTGCAGCTGTTTGTCTTGGCAAGGGTAGGTTTGTCCCCAGATTCATCCTGTTTGAAGTCCTTTCCACCCACTCATGTTAGCCTGAGCATTCACCTCATTTTTAATGGCAGCATTATCATCTTCAGTTTTGCGCTGGCGAAAACAATTCTCAGAAGGGGAAGAGACAGAAACTCACACCTACCCATCTTTCTTGAACAAACTATCTTCATCCAAACTGTAGGAGGCAAGCACTTCAAGGGGTTTGCCAAGAATTGTTTTTCTCTTAGCAATGGTCCAGACCAAAAGTGGACACAGACATAATCTGTGATATCATCTCTCAACCAGAAGGATCCCATGAAGACCCATTAGTTCAGACAACGTGTGCTGCACGTGGTAGCTGTGGATTGAAGGACTGACAATGCTGGCTGTGTCCTCTGGCTGTGCCTGGGCCAACAGTGGCCCTGAGGGCAGGATCCAGTCCACATAATAACCTTATCCTGCTGCTGCCTTTTTCTCCAAGCAGTTCATGGACAGCCAAACATTTGTTCTTGACCCAGTTTGTGGCACTGTGTCTGATTTGCCCCTGCTGAGTCCCTGGGAGACATCTCACTGTGCAGAGCGTGGGGCTGGAGGTGAAGCTTGGCTCCCCATCACTGAGGGTTTAGTGATGACACACCAGCACCTGGGCCCCTCCTGTGGCTGAGCAGGCCTGTAAAAAACACATGAAGTGAGATCATGATGCATGTGAAGACAGTAAAATTCTGAGCCCTGGTTGGTTTCCCCTAAAAATACCTAACTTTCCCTGGAACCTCACCCTTCCTGGGCCATCTTTATCCAAAAGCATTAACATCAAGGCGGGGTGGGGGTTAAAGTATTGGTGTTAATGGAAGATTCAGACATTAAAAGAGTATCCCAGGTTTGGAGCCTCTGTCACCTGCTGCCAGCAGCAGGCCCTGCTTGAAAGGAAAGTACGTATCCCAGCATGCAGTCAAGAGGAATAATAAAACTCTGGTCATTCAGAGGCAGGGAAGAGGAGAAAAACACTCATAAATGTGCAGGCTTGTGTTTCTCTTGAACTTTCAAAATAATTTTCTCTCCCACCCAGAGATTAGTCACAGAAGCAAATGATACCATGTCTGGGAAAGAAGTCAGGTGGATGGAAATGATCTTTGGGGAGAAGGAGAGGAGGAAGGGAGCCGACATTTACTCCTCTTCCCGCCTTGCTCACCTTCCCCTTCCTCTGAGACTGAACATACAAATGAAAGAGGTGGGAAAAAGTCAAGTGTTTGGGTCCAGCCTAAAGCCAGTGGGGGCTTTAAGTCCATCCTCAGGCCAGCGGGGTTTTTCTATTTCTGTCTGGTGGATTTGAGGAGCTGACTTTGCCACTACACCGTCCCCTAGAGCTCCCACTCTGCAAGAAGCTTCATTTCTCCCAGAGGCCCCCGTGAAATGATTTTCCACACATTTTTCCAGACTCAAATGAAAAAGAAAAGGCTAAGGGACTAATGAAAGCATGCTCATAAACACCATTCCATGGGAAAGACTAGCATTTGCTACGGTTTTCAAAATAAAATTCCAGGTCCTCCAAGTACTTCTGAAGCACTGAGTTGGGCTTCACAACACCCAGAGGTTTCAGGTAAAGAACAACCTCAGCCCCTTCTTAAAAAGGTGGGAGAAGGAGGTGGACAGTGGATTTTATGACATGCCTCAAATCACGAGGGACATCTGTGGGAGCAGGATTCAGAAGGCAGCCCTTCCTCTATGGCACACTGTTCTCCGAAGCGTGGCTCATTTATTTCAATTAATAGAGCTTTGTAAGGGCTCCCCTGCCACCCTTTTCTGGCATGAATTACTGCAAAGACAGTGAATTAAAAGCACCAAAGGGCATCATTTTCTTTCAGTGTTTAAAGAAGCTGTTTCCATAAAAGCAGACTATGTGAAATTTGCGCAAAAGAGTAAACTTAAGAATAACATAAAGGATTAGAACCAAAAAATAGATGTCTTAAAAATCTCTTCTTAAACAAGCCTGACCTGACAGTTCAGCTCTGGAGTGGTCCTTCTGTGTAACACCAGTCAAGTGGTTCAACCAGGCCTGGTTCCTGTCACAACATTCACTCAAGTGTTGCAGGATTAGGGGCTTCTCCAGCCATGAGATGAAATTCTTTAAAAAGTGTAAAGCTAATGCATGCAGGCCACTGTCTCCCCATTTCCTCTCTTCAAAACCACACAGGTAGGATTCAGTTCAAGTACCAGGCACTGTCTGAAAGCCGTCACCCAAACTTGCCTCCTTCAGTGGTGCCACCCAGACTGACCCAGCCCTTAGAGAAATATTTCCAGCTTATGTGACTTGCCAGCTATTTTAACAGAGGCTCTTGTGCTTGGTCCCAGTCAGGTCCTGCCCTCAAAATGCAATTGTATGTGTAATGTTTGCAAAGGCATTTCAGATTGTCTCTTATAAAGGATGACTAGCTTCAAAATCATTTTAAAACAAAGCCAAAACTCAACAATGGAATCCTATCCACTGTTTGCTGTGACCACACAAAATATCTCTGATGTGGCAGGGATGTGTTACGGAAGAACTTGCCAGGCAAGCTGTGAGTTGGACAAGGTGTAAAATGAGCTGTGATCTCCCCCTAAAATGCCTCCACTGCTTGATCACTTCAAAAATTACCATATCATAGAGTTGCAGCCCATCATCATCATCATCATCTGCATAACATATTTTGGTCAAAATTGCAGGACTGAGTGATGCTGTGACATTCAGTAAATGTCCTGAGCCTTGGCTGGACCATCTCTATTTTTTATATCTAGCTGCCAGCTGTATCTCAGGTGAACACAAAATAGTCCACTATGAGACAGAAATGTGGAGTTTCTAACCTCAAATTGAAATGACTTCTTGTTACAATGCACTTTCATACCGCAAGCTCAAAATTAAAAAAAAAAACAAAAACACGTGGTTTGCACAAAACATGAAACAACCAAATTTTCAATTTTTCTTTTATGTTCCCAGATAATAACAATAATACATGTCATTGATAAATAGCAGTAATGTTTAAATGTCAATGAATGGAAAAAATCAATATTTCTGCTCTAAATGAAAGTGTTGCTTATGCTCTTGATGGTTGAAGCTGTAGTTTCATTGCTGACTTGCAGCTCTCCTCTCCCTGAGCAGCATCATTCCTCTTCTCACCCTGGTTTTGAGGTCAAGAACTGGATTTTAGTTAGTCCAAATAGACTTTGAGGTCAAGAACTGGATTTTAGTTAGTCCAAATAGACTTTGAGGTCCATGCTTTTGCACGGGCCTCTATAGCGAGGGCTTTTTGAGTACTCCTTCATTCTGAGTGTGTAAGGCCTTTTACTAAAAATAATGTATGGGCTCTATCGAAATCAAACTTTTTGCAATCCTCCCATACTTCAGAAGTGCTGAAGACCTCAACTCAATTCTCTCTCTTAGCAAACATTGCTTTGAATGAAATCACTGTGTGAAGAAAAATGTCATTGCAATGTGATAATTTGATGATGATGACGGTGAAGTACTGAACCAAAGCAATAATCTTTGGTCAAACCATAATCACAGCACTGAAATCCACTGGGAAATCATGGAAACTTCATATTCAGTGTGGTCTGCTGTGCTGTTCTGAGGCATTATGAGAAATGGCCATGAGGAGGCTGACAGGAATGTACTTAGCTGACATTCACATCGTGTGGCGTGCACACCACATGTTTGAAAAACAGGGTTAACAAGTAAGGCCCAGTATTTGAAGATGAAGTTGTCTGCATCCTCTGTTCTCTGTACTGAGAGAAATGAGGCACCATGTCCAGCTTCATCTCTGTAAATTGTGCCCTGAGGTTTGGGGTCACACCTAGAGCATCAAACTGGGTGAAATTACAAGGTGCTGCTAACATGTGCTACAGGTCCTGAACAGAGTGCCTGGCTGGTGCAGTGGCAGCACAGGTACCTCTCAGAAGGAGATGCCAGTGGGTGGGTGAGCTGTGACGGGGATCTATGAGCTGTAGAACATCTCTCTTGTTTTACTCTGAGGTCTCTGCTCACTGACACTGAGCTTTTTGAGGAGCCACATGAAGGGCTGTGGGTGGCCACGCTGTCCTGCTGTTACCAGTTCATTCCATGGCTGACACCAGCCAGGCACAAGCCCTGGACCAGCAGTCGTGGGGAAATGGCAGAAACCTCATCCTGAATTCCCTGCACGCACAGGTGCAGAGGTTTGAGGGGTGCACGCTTGTGTTGAAACAATGTCCTGAAATCCGTGGAATAGTCAAATGTGCCAGTTCTTCCCACCTTGGAAGACAGGCAGGCCACATGCACTGTGCATCAGCTCCCAGGCAGTGCCTTGTTGTGGAGCTTAAACCAATCCACAGGCATTCCCTGAAATACTGTTTGAGCTGGCCGTGCCTCCTCATGCCCCTCCCGTGTGCCGGGACACGCAGATGCACACAGCCAGCTCATCTCTGGAACGGCAGCACGGCCAGCTGACGCTTGCTTGGGTGGTTGCTGAACAGCTGTTCCAGCGATGACATAACTGCTTTTAAACTTCAAAAGAGATCTATTTCTGAGCTGAAAACACGCGGATTGTTTCATAAAAGCAAGGGCGAGATGTTAGCAGGCCGTGGAGCGGGTAGTGGACACAGTGGAACTGCAGAGCACACGTAACATCCTGTCAGCCCCGTCTTCTGATGACTTTCGCTCCTTAGGGGTCCAGTCCTGCAATTTTTTCTCAAGCAATAACCTTATCCATGCCAACAGAGCCTGTTATTCCATCTGCTGGTACTCACACTGGAATGTGTTTGCTTTGGGAGCGATTGTGTGCTTTGCTGGTGGGCTCAGAGGACAGATAAAAGCCAGTGCCCAGCTCTGCAGAGTGGTTTCTAGTGAGGTGAATGAACTCTTTAGTAAAAGATTCCTTTAAAAAGATGGGTGCTGTGCAAACCCAATGTGGATTAGACTTTTTGTGGGGTAAGTGCAGTTCAAGCACGACCAGACACAGCTCAGCTCTGTTTCATGCTACCTCCTGCCCCTGGGAAAACTTTCTGATGCCAGCTGGGACAAGCTGAGAGAGAGCAAAAATCTTACAGACCAGGCTTGGAAGGGTGGATATCTTACAAAATGCAGAGAATGCCCAGATTTTCAGACAACTGTGAGGCAACAGATCACACAGATGCTCTGTGACACTGGAGCTGCACACGAAATTCTGGCCAAAAAGATGATGGAAATGTTTTGCTGCAAATCCTGGTTGTTGTCTGATATATGCAAGGGATTTTATTAAAAACTCACAAACAAACAAGCAAGCAGATTCCTGTCTGGAGCTACATCATCAGTCTGCCAGACCCCAAGTTCTTCTCTTTCACTGCCATGGGAATCCTTCCGTTCCCATGAATGACGACTGAAAGCTTCTTCTTGCAAAGAGCTCTCTGAATTAAATGGATGACTTTAGATTAACTTTAAATTTAGAAGTTTAACTTATTGATGTTGGCAGCTAGAGCATGGCCATGGAAGAGAGGTAGGAGGAAGAAAAGGAGGTGCTATGTTTAAAAACAAAGAAAAGTCTCCCAACTGCCAAAAGCATGGTCAGCGGAGGGATGCGGCGGTGGTTCCAGATGGTGCAATATGCTGAGTATGGATGGATACAGTTTAAACAAAGAATTTGGGGTGACAGTATGTATTTGACACTTAACATGCAAAATCTTTCTGTTAGGAGCCATGTTAGTGACTAGGAGAGCTCGAGAGAAGACTCTGACGTGAGTCATCTCGGTGCCTGCTGAAATCCTGGTGCTGGCACTGATCAGCGCTCAGATTTTTAAGGGCGGACTCATGAGCCAGGCATCCAGATCTCTGTTACCAGATGAGCAAGTGAAGAAAACCTCACCCAACCAACACAGCCACCAGGAATGGCACATTCCAAAAACACACTGGGAAATATTTCCACACTGCTGAAAGCATTTGCTTGGAAGTCTTACTCTGGGTCCGTAATTGCTGTCAGGTATTGCAGCTCCAGAATAAATGTAACAGTCCCCAGTTAAATCATCCTGCCTCTAAATTAAGGGTTACACTGAGCAGCTCTGTCCTGTAGACTAAATATCCTCTCAGAAATGCATTCTGGCATCAGAGATTTCCGTAGGTGGGTGGCTTTGACAGAAATTCACACTAAGTCCCAGAGCCAAACGCTGTGAGAAAAGCTATCCCAAACACCCATTGTCCTTTGCAAAAACAACAGAAAATTGATCATACTCCACCCCAAAACCACAGCGTTCCTCAAGCCTAATTCCCCAGGGCAGCTGAAGTGCTGCTCTTTAAGCCTGTGCTGCTCAAAGGCAGGTCAGGAACTGCTGCTGAGGGGGACTGTGGCACAGCAGCAGCAGCAGAGGTGCTGCCCCAGGGGCTGCCAGGGAATTTGGGTCCTTGAGGCACAAAGTGGGACAGCAAAGCACACTGATCCCCAGCGCAGGTAATAAGGTTGAAACCCCAGTGCAGTGCCCTGAGGGTAGCCTTTAACCTCTGCATCTCTCATTTTTCACTTGTGCTGTAACAGTGCAAACAGCAGCAGCACTCCAACAGAGATATCAGCCTCTGCATTCCCACATGCTCAGGTCTGGCACCAGGGCTGCGGCAGGTCAGGCCCAGATGTGATCTGTAGCATGGCCTGTGACAGGTTATTTATCCTTTAGGCTATCAGTGATTGGTATGATATTAATTCTCCTTAAAAGTCTTGTGCTTTGTGCAAGGATGGGACTTGGCTGTTGCAAAGAAATTGCTTTAGGTTACAGCAAAACCAGTAAAATAACTCCAGATTTATTCCAAAAAAATACAGTGCTGATGTACAGCAAGATTTTATTTATGTCATGTGCAACTAGATTTGTTTTCCACCTTTTGACAGGAGCATTTCAACCCAGAGTAAGATCGAAACACACACAAGCAGCATGATGCCACAGCAAGAAACACTCCCTTCATCCAGGGAAGAAAGGGCTCTTACATTGTGAAAGGGAGCCTCCTGTTGTCTTCCAACTGGCATTTTCTGGCCAGCTGAAAGCTAAAATAACCCTTCCTTTATGCTTTCAATACTGTGATCTAATGGCAAAATGGATTTTTAGGACAAAGCATAATTTTCTCCTTCAGTTTTGCTCATCACTTAATGGAAAGGCCCCGTAGCATTCTGGTTACATCCCAAACAGTGGCTGCTCAGCAGAAGTGAAGAACACGTTGTCTTATAGCCCTGCAGTTGTATTTTTTAAATTATTATAATAATAATAATTAATAATAATAATAATGTTTTCACTGCAGCTGGCTGGTTGCCTGAAGCTGCTGCAGGCTCACACTGGACAGGCAGCTCCCAAAGTCCAGTGGCTGGAAGGCACCACCAGGTTTTGCTCAATACATGTTTCACCCCTCCTCACATTTTGCTGCCAGGAGGGCACAGTGTCCCAGCTCCCCAGGGTTTAGCCCCAAACCAGTAATTCTCATTGCACTGGGCAGCAGCATTGCTACAGGTGACACGAGAGCAAAGCCACTCCACTCCAAAGGCGCCATGTAACCTTTTGATCACTTCCTTCTTGCTTTGCATTAGGTTTTTGTGGCACCCAGGACCTGGATGATGGCTCCTAGAAGACTGATTCTTCCAAGGAAATCATGTGTAGCTTTAAGCATGGAGCATGTTGGTGCACTGAGGTCACAGTGAGGGAGAAGAGCAGCGGAGACCCTGACTGGGGCTGAGCTCTGCCCTGGGGCGATGGCCTCCAAAGGCTGAGGAGCAGCAGCAGAAGGATATGAACGTGAAGTGGGGGGAAGCAGAGGATTTGGGTGCTCTAGGACATCCCCATGAGAAGAGAACCCCAAACCCTAACTCGTGTACACAAAAGGATTCCATAGGGACAACCTGTGGTGCAGCAGTGCAGCTCCCAGGGACTGACACACGGCAGGGCACGGAGCAGGGCAGTGGTGGGGACAGACTGGGGGCTTACAAGGACACACATCCCAGAGCATCCACCACTTCCACACATGCTCTGCACATGCTCTTCAATTGTTTAGGGCTGGCTTCTTAATTTTCTTCAGCTGTCCCCGTCGTAGCAGAAGCCTCCTTTCTCTGAAGGGGCAACTGAAGGTTGGAAGTGCAACACCACTGAAAGGGGGGATAGAGAACTGCACTCTCCTTGGAAAAACACATCTGGAAAGGGAAGCTGCTTATTGCATGTGTTTCATTGTGGAAAGAAAATGCCTTTTAAAAATCTAAAATCAAGAAATTGGTGGAAGGTAATTCCTGGAAGTTAGCTGAGTCTGTGTCTCCCGTTACTGTTCCCTGTAAAGGAATGTTCCTGCTGGTTTTCTCCTGTAATCATGGGTTTCATGCCAGCTTCAGCATTTGCCTGTTGACTTCTTCAGGCAGATTGATGGCTCAGCTGAAACTGAATTTATGGGCACAACTCTCCCCTGACCAAGGCTCACCTCCTCAGACAGCTCCAGGTCCGTAGCTCCCACTGAAGTACAAGGCACAGGAGGCACCAAAATAACACATGAGGATCTCCATAAGGAGGATAAACCATTTCTACCTAAACCCACTGAATTTATATGCTTTCACCCACTATCTGGAAGCACCTAACTGTGGACAGTGATGGCCATACTTCAGCTGGATTCCTAAAACTGGGCTGACCACCTTGGGAAAAGTTCAGCATCCCAAAGCTCATCACAGGATGCTGAAACCAAACCCAGCTCTGCTGCTGTCAAATGATACCATTTCCTCTCTTGCAGCTGAAGGGCCCAAGGTAACAAACACCCTGGGACAGGTCTGCTCATTTGCCCAAAGACAGGGCTCTGCTTCAGCTTCTTGCTTGATCCAGCACTGAAGCCAGCAGCCTTGAAGTAAGCCTGCTTCCTTTTTTTAATTTTAATTATTAAGAAGGAAGTAAAACAATTCATTGTTCTGGGGGGGAATATCCCTAGAGTCTAACTACTGAAAAATCAAACAGCATTTGAAAAGCAAGACAGTGAGGCTAGCTTGAACCCATGGAGCATTAGAATTGCCCTGGCAGGAACACAAGTGATTCCCAGATAGATGCAATAACAACGCCGCAATTACATGAAACAATATGTAAACTGAAAATGCAGTGCCACCCTGCTATTTGTATGCCCTGTGTTCCACTGTCACCCTCTTATTGTTAGCCCTTTAAGTATCGCATCTCTTAGGCTTCTAAATACTTCATTAGCATGATTTGCCAGCAATCCTTTTGTCTTAAAGAAGAATGTTTTCTCCCACCAGGACTCTAATTAAGCCAATTTTTAATGTAGGAAATTCAGGCTTCAATGATATTTCCATGCTCTTGACAGTTTAAGTGGGAATGTCACAGAGAAGCACCTGATACCAACAGAAAAATAACACCTGAAAACTTGAGGTAAGGTGAGAAGCACAAAAAAATTAATCCTTCCCTGTGGGAAATAGTTTATGGAAAATTTGTAAATGAGGATGAAGGTGAAACGGATTCAGTTCTGTACCCCCCCCTACAAAACACTTAGAGATGCTGTAAGAAATGAATCTCCTCTGGATCATAAAACTAGTTTTAACTCCTGAGAAAGAAATAAGTTGACTTGTTTTGATTGATGTCTTGTGGGGCACTAAAAAAAAAATTGATAGGATCTCATTCCCCTGCAGCAGAGGAACAGCCTGGCAGAGGGCAGGAGCCCGCAGCCTCCTGGCTCCTGCCTCATTCCCTTCAAATCTCCTTGCAGAACTCCTACTGCCATAGTGCCATCTAGAGACTGTTACAGAAATTAAAGGGGATTTTTTCCTCAACCTTTTGGTGTTGTTTGAGGGCTTGTGGGGTCATATCCCAGCAATGATTATTGCTTGTTATTCCAGAAGCTCTGAATTATAACTTTGTGCTCCAACACCAAACCCCACAGAGCCCAGAGCAAAGGCTTCTCCTGGGTTCAGCACAGTCAGGATTTGTCCTGTCCCACTTCCCCACGAGGAGGATTTCCTCATGATTAGCTCTTTATTAACATAAAAGTGCTAACAGAGCATCCAGCACAGCAAACAGCTCTGGACACTTATTTGTGTGTGACTCCAGGGGCAGTGGTGCCTGGACCACAAAATTAACATTACACTGTTGGAATTGCTCCTGCCTTTTTCTTAAAAGCCAGTGCAGGCAGAGATAGAGAACACCAACACTTGTTCTGGTATTTCAGCATCCTCATGTCCCTGTGACAACCTGAATAAAAGCAAAAATCTATGGTTCTATGAGTCTAAGCACTTTGAAGGAGTGAAAAATGGGGTTTCACAGAAGTGCAAATAAAAAACTTATTCACATAGGAGGGGAAAATAGCATGCTGACATTTAAAGAACTGGCCTGGTGAGGAAGATACAGGCTTAAATCCAGATTTCCAGCTGTATCACAGACACTGCTGGACCCGGGGTTTACAGAAAGCGGACAGTGACTCCTTCACTCTCTCCTTATTTCTCTTATTTTATTTCTTTCTTTTCAGATCTCTGTGTGGCTGCTCAGTACCTCAGCCATGACTTTCACTTGTCCTAAAAGTAATGAATAATATTAATAAAAAAATATTGCAAGTGTCTCTCCACATAAGAATTATTTCTGTAAATCTGGAGAACAGATTTACAGACAAATTTAAGATACTAAATCAAAGGCAAATTATTAAAATGTTGTAAAGCTCCGGACAGAGAAATTACAGGATATAAAATTGATGATCCTCTTGTTAGCACTGAAAGACCTCTTCTTAATCATAAGGCAAGTGGCCTCTGATAGCAAAATATCTTTATTCCACTGCAGCTGGGTGTCCCCAGGAGAAAGCTGGATTAAACAGAAGGCAATGAAACACAGACCTCACTCAGTGGCTGCCTGAGAGCAAAATATGCATCTTTTGTACATCTCTTAAAGATTTATCATTACCACTGGTTATAAATTTCCCTATAGCAGGGGTTTGAATGGAAAAGAAAAGACAGTAACATCACAGTCAAAATCCCACTGATGGGCTGGTTTTGCTAAGGAAGAGGGTGAGATTTGTTGTTCTAGGACTGGTGTCTTGTCTTACAAAAACAGGTCCACAGCCAAGCACCTCTGGGCATCTCTGCAGGTCAGAGTACGTGGGAACATGGTACAAACACCTGGAGATGTGATTTTTGAGCTTTCTGAGGCCCACATGGGTGGACCCTGCTGTAGATGGGCATCTTGGACATTCAGAGCTGGGCAGCTGAGGGAGGCTGGGCCTGATACTGGCAAATCACCTTCCTGAGAGCCCGTGGCTGGTAAGGCTGGTGTTACTGGTCAGCAGTAAAGCAACAAAAGGCTAAAACGAACAGTATTAAATATTTTGCTTTTCAATGTTTCTGTCATTTTAATCACATCTTGCAAGCCGTAGCTGAACAAATACTTCTTTTTGAAACATCTCTCACTAAAATGCAGTAGTGCAAACCATCCACTAAGCAGTAACAAAGACCATAAAGAAGACTTTAAATTATCATTTGCTTAGGACTAGGGAGGTTAAAGTGTGGTGAAAAACCACTGTCTAAACAAAGGGTCTGGTTTATCTCTTAGACAGAAATGTGAGTTACTGACTTTGTTCCAAAACCCACACTGCAAATGATACAAAAGTAAGAAATCAACCAAACAGTACTTCCCCATGTGCAGACAGGTGATCCACAGAGAACAATTCCTGAGCAGCAACAAAGCTATGGAGTACATGCTGCTGCTGCATCTACCCCAAACTGAAGAGGAGCTGGACACCCTCAAGGAGAATCCAGAGCATGACCCAGACATGGGTCAGAGGGACTGGTGGGGCACAGAGAGAGCCTCCTGCCCTGGCACAGGGGCTTCTTGGGTTGAATCCTGCATGTTCAGTATAAGGAAGTCTTTTACAATGGGAGTGGTGGCACACAGGCACAAATTGCCCAGAGAAGTGGTGGATGCCCCGTCCCTGCAAACATCCAAGGTCAAGCTGGATGGGTCTTTGAGCCACCTGATCTGTTTGAAGACGTTCCTGCTCACCGCAGGGACCTCAGATGAGATGACCTTTAGAGGTCCCTTCTGACCCAAACCATTCTATGATTCCATGCTATTCGTCAGTCCTACAGGAGCAGGGCCATGAATAAAACAAGCAAAATGTACTTGCCCATTAAATCCTGTGGAGTGAAGAGTGAAGAGGGTTGAAGATAAAGGACCTGGAGGGAGTGAAAGCACAGCATAGCCAGAGGGGGACTGTCCCCATCCTCTCCCCTGGTGGTCTGAGCCCTGGCAGTGAGGGCTGTCACACTGTCCCTGGGCACCAGGCGGGCTGCCAGGGCCCCGCGCCCACAGCGCTGCTCTCACACCTTCTGCAGCAAGGCAAGGACCTGCTGCAGCCACCAGAAAGGCTCTGCCTCACCTCCTCCCCAGCTCCCCCAGGAAAACATCCCCCCAGCACTACTGGCACTCAGATCCACAATGAGGAGCGAGGGAAGGAATAGATTCCTGCCACGTAATTTCTCCAGCACAAGGAAGTAACGCAGGCCACGGCTCTGACACTCTGCCTCTCATGCTGGAGAAGTGAGCAGAGAGCTGTGCTTTAACATTAGCTCCTCAGTATAATTTCCTGTAATTGTAAAGCGCTTTAGAGGTACTTGTGAACTTGGGTGGATGGCTCCTAATGAAGTTGATGAATAACCCAGGACCAGCTCAGCTCCTAAACAGACCCAGCACTGAAGGAGGGAATGTGGAGAAAGGTTTTGCCTTCCATTAGCAACACTATCCAAACAACTGACCCTCTCCCTGAGAGATTAGTTCACAGCAGGTGAGCTATAATCTGCCCTGATCGGCAGGCAAGGAAAGCATTCATCCCAGCTGCATTACAGCCAGAGCTTTGCTTCTCTTTTTCTTTTCACACATTGTGAGTTCCCAACAAAGGGTTCCAGCTAGCAGATCAAACAAACATTTTGCCACTTATTTGCAGAAATGGTTCTGGCCTCGAGTTGGGATGGTAACCAGGTGAATTCTGGCTGGTGGGTAATTTTTTCCCAGCATGGCCATCAGCACCTTCTCACCTGGAAAATGGTCATTTGATAGGGACAAGGTTTTGATTGGGGTCAATTTTGTGCTGGGAATTTGTTGTCAATTTATGATGCTAGAGATAATCTCCTGAAAATTTTTATTTGAAAATTACATTGTATTACCCCTCATCTGAGGTACTCAGTCGCCAGCTGGAGAATGTTTTCAGAAAACAATCACACATTTTCTGGCTTTTTGGTCCAGAGCCTCATGGGAAACATACAAGACACAGTTAAAAGATAAGGTTAAATCCCCAAATCTGCTGCATGTTAGAGCTCATAGACTCACTAGTAACTATGGCACATATATTTCCCTAAAACCTAAAATCCTTCATTATCTGACATCCAGTACCCATCCACCCCTTGTCTCCTCTCTTTCTCTCTCCCTTTGCCCAACAATCTCCCCTCACTAAGGCCATTGCCTTTTCTCCACAGGTATCAATGACACTTTTTTCCTCCACAAATCAGAATAACCAACAAAATCCAATTACACTAAGAGTGATTGTTCTCAGCTAAGATTCAGTTTGAAGATGGTAATTCTTATTTTGGAGTGAAAAACACCTTGTGTGTTAGAGAGCTTAGCTGTTTGGGTTTATGGGGTTTTTTTTTGTCTCCCACCTACACCTGCCTGATAACAGGTCTCACCTCTGCCTGCACAAATGGCTTTGCTCTCCAATCCTGTCAACTGCAGCGGGGGCTGCTCACCAGGGATGGTGCCAACCACTGCCCCCAGAAGCTTCTGCACAGCTTGTGATGCACCGGGGTTCCCGTTTCCCAGGCTGGAGTCAAAGAGACATCTCGTGGCCGTCTCATATACTGCAAAGGAGTTCTTTTGTGCATGGAACATCCCTTGCATGCAGAGGGCCAAGAAGTGCCTGTGATGACCAGTACTGTGACTGCACGGGGCCGAGCAGCAGAGGATGCCAAAGTACCCTGCACCTCATTCAGCCTCCAGCCATTCTCTCTGGGTGCCTTCAGAGCATGAGGAAATTTGGAAATACAGACATCTCTGTGCTTTTTGTTCAGACTTGTAAGTACATAAAAAAGAAACAGCTTGGCAGGGGATGGCAGAGAGCTACAGCTGAGTCACTGGGAGAAACCAGAAAGGGAGCAGCTGCACAGGACTCAGAGCCACCAGGTGATGGGTTTGAGAACCACGCTGAAGCAGGAGGAGGAGGAGGAGATTCCCCTTGGGCAGCAAAGGTTCCAAGGGAGGATCCTTGCTGAAGGAGGCTGGGAAAGTATGAAGTCCACCAGGGTTGAAGGAAAAATTGCACAAACAAACATCAGGAAAACAGAGCTCCACTGGAGACCAGTAGCAAAAGAGGTGTAGCAGTGCTGGAAACCCCCTGTGCTGCACTTCTGGGAAAGCACTCAGGGGGAATGCAATGTCCTTGTTTTGTTTTGCTTTCTCCAAGGCATCTGCCCATGGCTGCCACAGGAGTCCTACACACGGTGCAGGGCAGGCCCAGGTGTGACCCAGCACCGAGGGTTTTACACTCACAGCTACAGTTCCAGAGAAAACGGGGAGCATCCCAGGAGCATGGAGCAAGTGCCAGTTTGATCCTGACTTCCTGTCTTTGGGAGCTAAGAGGAAGGTGTGCAGTGAGAGCACGCCAGCAGTGGGGAGCCTCAGCTCTCAGTTCAAGGAGCCTCAGTTACCCTAAGGTCAGGCTCGGCATTTCGGGTGAACTGGGAGGAGAGTTTCTCAAGGGAAACACTCCTGGTACAAGCTGCTGCACCACCCCCACCTACCCCAAAAACATTGCTTAGTCTTGGCTTGCTATGAAGCACCCCCTCCTGCTCCCTTGCCTGCATGGACCTCATCCTGAATTCCCCCATCTCTGGGCAGGGGCTGAGGCTGAGGCCTGGCTGTACCTCCTGTATTCCTTGACCAGTCCCCATCCCCTTCTGTGTGAGGTGAAATATCCCAAAACACCATCACTTCCCAGGGTTGGAAGGACTGGCCTACCACCCAGAGCCTTGGGGTTTTAACTAAGATTTGTTCTTTGACTTTGTCTGAGCTGCTCATTCCTTCCTTTAAGGAGTGACAAGGCTGCCCCTGGCAAAGAGAAACAGGCATGAATGCTGCATGAGTGGTGTCCCAGATTTCGAGAGATAACCAGCTCAGCCCCACAGCTAGCTGGGAAAGGGGTTTAAATTAATCTTTGTTGGCTCCTGCTAAATGCTTCCTCCATGATTAACACCAGAGGTGACGTTGATAGCAGGATTCATTGTCAAAATAGCTTATAAAACAATTCCATAAAACTGTGTAAATCTTGTGTTGATCTTACTTTTTACAAGGAGTCTTAAAGCCATATATCCCAGCACCATTTACAAGGTTGTTGCAGGTGTGGGACCAGCCTTAGAAATATAGCTGCTACTTAAACTGTGTATTTTACGAGCCTGGGGAAACATCCGTTTGAACTGTAAAAGGAGCTTTCCAGCCCTCTTGCTTCTTTGTGCAGGGACCAAGCCATTGCCCATCAGACTTCAGCACCCCCTGAGCCATAGCCAAGGTGGAGGGACAGGAGTCCTTTGTCAACAAACATTAGCAAAGCTTTGCAGGGTGTTGAACTTTGCCTTCAGGAGGAGCTGGTCTCCCCAAGGCCAGGTTTCACTGCAAACCACTGAGCACCCTAAAACCTCTTGCCATTTGCAGCCCCTGTGGGGTTGTTTTGCCACGGGCTGCAGTCATTCCTCTGGTGAAGCTCAGAGGCTATTTACTGCTGCTCTGGAGCACAAAGAAACAGGTGGAAAAGGGGAGAATGAACAGCCCAATCACGTGAATGAGAGGACAGAAGGCATTTAAGTAGGCAATACATACCATAATTACATAATAGCTATTTAATAGACATCAGGGTGAGTCTCCTGGGGGTAAAGGAAAAGCCAAGAGAGGTTTCTCCCCATGAGTTCAAAATGATCAGCATTTTAACCTCATATTAGCACTCAAGATTACATCCCATCCTCCATGCCCTCTGAACTCTCCTTTCAGCTCCCAGTGCAACAGTCCTGGGACTGCTCAAACTACTGCCCTCATCCCACAGTGACCACTGAATACAGGACTGACTGGGAACCAAACCATCACAGATCTCTGCTTTTCAGGGTACATGGGCAATCCTCTGCCATGCTGCACCCAAAGAGCTGATACAGGGCTCCACACTTACAACACTGGGAGGTAAAGGGTTGCACTTGGGTTTGAAGTTCAGGGGCTCTGGGTTTTAGCAAGGATTTGTTCTCTGACCTTGGCCAAGCTGCTTATTCCTTCCTTTAAAGGGTGACAAGACCCCTCCATCTACACACAACAAAGAGAAATACCAGTGAGCTGCAATGTAGTGCCACCATTGCCACATGGGGCTGTGGGAAATGCTCTGCCCCACTGTCCTCACCCTCACCCTCCTCACCAGATGCCTGGCCTCACCTTCCCAGTGGATGTGCCTCAGTGCCCTCTTATCTCCTGCTTGTATCTTCTGTGCAAGACCAAATATTGACACTGTTTGGGAATGGCCCTTGGCTGTGAGCACATCTTCTAACCTTCAAGATAGCCCTTGACCTCTTCCCCAAGCCCTGGAACACACAGAATAAATGCAGGAAAGAGTCACAGTGATAAAAGCTGGTTTACAGCAGTTGGAGGGATAAGCCCAGCTCATGATGTGTGCTTTGCAACAGCTCATTTTGGGGAGTCTCAGTGACACTGAGAGACAGGTGCTTGGTTTAGCATTGTACCATCATCCTCTGCTGAAATGAGCTTTGCACTAGCCCTGCCAAACCTCCAGTTCATTATGTCCCTTGGATTTAATACAAAATAGAGAAAATCCTTCCCTATTTTTCTAAAACAGGACTTCTAGAAGAGTGTCCAGCCCCTGAATTTTACAGTATCCTTACCACTGTGCAGTGGCTGTGGCATGGGATGACTGAATAAACACCACAGCGGAGGGGCTGGGCTCCTCTGTGGGTTATGAGCTTGTACAACACTTGACACACTGAGTCTCCTTCCTAATCAGGGTTTGTTAAGATGCTGTTATATAATACAACATTTTATAAAATGGTTTATATATTTAATCTACTAGTTAGCCATGATAATAACAAATAACTTTATAGTTGAATGCATGAAACCTCATTATCTGAATCCAATTTTTATGTGGCATCACTTGGACTTGATGAAGCGTTGGGCTCATTCAACAACCTTCCCTTCAGCCAGAGCAGTGATCTGGGATTTTTCCTTCTGCCTTGGTTATTTATTTCCACAATAATTTATTTCCACTAAGGGTTCTAATAGGAGCCTACTCCACAAACACACCTGGCTCAAACCTGCCTGTTTTGAGTGATTAGGCAGGGGCTGATAGACCAGTGTGGGCAGGGCAATCACACAACTCCCCGTTTCCTTTGGAAACCAGGCTAAAAATAGGGGACAGGCAGTAGAAAACGAGACAGGAAGGCAGGAATGGATCTATCAATAGCTCCTGCCCTGCTTCCTGCTCATTAGCGTCTCTCAGCACATGTCAGGTAACCTTTAGAAACCCCCTAAAGCAGCGATCATTTATCAGACATTTCTTAAATTGAGATAAAGGGAATTTGGACCCTGTACAATTATGGGCATCCCAGAAGGGAAAAAAAAAAGAAAAAAAAAAAGAAAAATTACAAATACAAGAAAAAAAACCCTCTTCTCAGTGCATGTATTGTATCTCAGAGAAAGTTTCTGTTTCTAATACAGCCACAGACCAGCTGTGGACCTTGTACTCCATCTGTAGCTAAATGACCATGTTGCACCGATCCGTCTGCCCACTCCCTTGGAGCTCCCACTGCTCTGACTGCAATCCCATGCAGAGCAGGAGAGGAAACACGAGCTTTAGCAGCAGTGGTCCTCCCAGGAGATGAAATGCTTTAACTCCAGGTAAGAGTAATTTTCTGTCTGCAGAAACTTGTCAGCAAGGTACTATTGGCAGTCGGTGGGAGAGAACAATACATGTTCTAGCTCTGAATGTCAGAGGTGAGGGAAGGATTTTCCATCAGAGCCGTGGGCCAGCCCTCCCTGCAGCGGCAGGAGCCGGTGATGGTGAGTGTTGCTCACTAGATGGCGAAGGACGCCTTCCTCCCTGCAAAGCTCCTACAGCAGCGAGGAGGGATGGAGGAAAGGGCTTGGATCACTGAGGGGAGAGTTACAGGAGGCATCTGGAGCCTGCTAAAGCCACAGGAGAAGAGAGGGTGAGTTATTAAGGTTGAAGAGGCGGTACAGTTCTCCTTGAAGAGATGGTGCCACATGTTTGAGAATCTCCCTCTTCACTTGATTTGAAGCAAACCTGTAGGCGAGGCTCCAGCTACCAAAGCTGTGTGTCACCTCCACAGCACCATTCCTCTGCTGTCCCAGGGGTGTTCAGCAGATGCAGGATTGTAACAGAAGGGACAGAAGTGTGTCAGAGCCAGATTTAAATCCTTCCACAGGGGCTGTGTTTGTTTGACCTGAAGAAATCTTGTGATTTGCCAGGCTGGGAGACTTGGCTGCCCCAGCTACCTTCAGGCTCTCAACCACAGCCAAGGAAGCACAAGAAAGGACAATGTTCTATCTCGGGTGCTTGGCTATAAGCAAACGTCATTCTCAAACAAATAAAACAAAACAAAAACCCCAAACAAACACATAAATTAAAAAAACTTAAGCAAGACAAAGCTGTGAGCCAAGCAAGACTGTTTTGAAAGTGTTCAACTGCACTAGTGAGTCATAAACCAATGCAGCAGCTATGGCAGTGAGTTAGGGGAGAGTCATTTCAGCCACGTTTTCCTCAACAACTGGATCCCAGGAATGTCCTGCTCTTGCCAGTCATCAGTGTTTACAAGGCAAGTTCTGCACCATTTTAGCCAGATTCCCTCACACAGCCCCAGTTATCTGCAAACAGCTCCTTCTCAGTGATGTTGGCAACTTCATGCCAGATGTGCCCAAATTTGCACCTTCTCTGTCTGCCCAGCCCAGTGTGAAATAGTGGCTGAAGCTGCAGAAAGGAGCAGAGGGTGTGTGTGCTCTCCCAGCTGCCCCAGCGTGAGTGTGGTGGTCACGGCACACAGATGCCAGCTCAGGCATCCAAAGTGTCCCTTTACATAATGGAGCACCCCCCTTCCTCCACGTGAGATGCCCTCATGAAAAGGAAATCCCATCTGCATTAACCTCCAGGCAGCAGCACCAGTAACTTCACACCTGAGGCTACAAACATGGGGTAACACGCACACACATAGTGCTGTGTTGATATATGCCCAGACATGAATATATAAGGCAGCAAATGGATTTTTGAACATTGCTCACAGCCCTTTGGCATAAAATCAGCCCTGAGGGTGATATTTAGCAGCCTGAGTTTTTCATTGCTTCCTCCAGCCCCAGATCCGTTATCCCCATGCTACATTTTTTGCAGAATAATGCAAATGTATTTCTGTTCAGAAAGCCAAGGCTGTTCCGACCCAGCTCGCCGGGATATGAAAATACCTGGAAGGTGGTACTGACATTTTTCCTGAAGCTCTTCTCTATTTAACAGAAGCAAAGTCACGTTGCTGAGAGACCCCTTAGTAACAGGAAGCAGTTGTCCAGTTTAAAGAACCAGCTAGAAAGCAAACAGCTTTGCCTCCTTTTTAAAGCCCCTCAGGACAATATTTACTTTTCTAAAATATCATTGTGCCATGGCTTTGGGACTTTGCTTGACAAACTTGGGGGTCTCTGAGCAGTTCAAAGTGGGCTTGACCTATAGCTGTGCATGGAAAACAGGAACTGCATATAAATAACTAAATTACAGAGAGATCAATTCTCAGTCAACTCATTAGCAATGCCCGGCGTCTTTAAGTGATAACTCCACTCTCTAAGACCTTTACGTAATTACTTGCACAAGGCACATTTTACCCTTTGCTTCACAAGTTTCATAAATGAAGGTTAAGTTTACTTAACCACCCAGGATTTACCAGCCATGTTAAAGCATAAAATGCATGTGCTGCCAGGTGTCTCTGCAGAAACTGCCTTGTTGATTCTGAGACTCCAAGGTTAAATGATGGCTCCTGAGTCCAAGTTGGTTTCCCACTGGGGAACGGGAGGATCTGCACCGTAACATTGTACCACAGTTCAGATGAGGTTGATTTAATGAGGCTTTGGAGTTAAGATAGCAGTGATTGTGAAAGCCTGAATGAAAATCAGGGATTTTGCTGTACGGCACACCCGTAACAGGAATCTTGAGTGTGTCACACTCCAGTTTGTTACAGAAAGATAACTACATTTCTTTCCCTAGACAGATACCTGTTTCTATGTTCTATCTTTCGATCTACACTATTTGCACACTTGCACATCTGTAGGATCCATGTTTATGCAGCCTTCATATCTCTTACTCACGGTTCCTGCAAGTGAGTGGTGGGCCAGATTTGCAGGTGATGTGAATCAGCACAGTCCTATTAATGTTTTTGACAAGTCACAATGGCCAAAGTTAGATCGGGTGGTTTCAGGGTGGTGGGTTTGTACCTCTGTGTTTGATTGACTCTTTCATGACAGCATTTTGGATGTTCTGGTTTTTTCAGCTTTTCCACGCATTCAAGTTTTTCAGACATCACTGGAGCAACCAGTGGCTTAGTAAAGCTGTGGGTGTACAGGGAGAAACTGGGTCAGAGGGATGTGAAGCCCTTGGCTTGTGTAAAGCAGGAAACCTGGGAGAGAGCAGCCCATGGGATATGCATTTTCTGTCCTTCAAACCAAGTTCTTCACTTGACAGCAAAGTTGTCCAGATTCTGCCCCTCGGCCCCGGTGTGCTCCACCAGAACAGCGCCACGATACTGACTTCCAGGGAAGGTCCTCAGGCATGGCCAAGGCTGGACCCACCACTCCATGGAATGCTTCAGCAATCTCTCCCCACTGCTGCCTCTCCTGGAGGTCCTGTGCTCCCTCCTTCAGCACATGGACAAAACAGGGAGGCATCTTCTTGTGGGTCACACGGGAACACAGGCAGGAGCCAAGAACAGGCACGTATCTCACAAAGTGCAGAACAATCTGCTGGGGACCTCTCAAGTCCTGTCAGATGATGGGGATACCTGAAGTCTGCTCACCTGAAGTTTGCTCAGATGTTTGGTCATATTCTCATGCACCTGACAGAGGAAAGGTGAGTGTATCTGATCTTCCACATGGGGTTCAGATGAAGTGGGCTGGAAAATTCTGGTATAAGGTTTGGCTCTCAAAACCATGCCACAACTGCTCCAACACTCAGAGCAACTCACTGGTGTTTTATAACACAGTTATTATCCTCTGATCCTGGGGAAAGTGCCTGAAAGCATTCAGTAATGTAACTTGTCACTCCTTTGTACACTAACAGAACACTGACCTCAAATCAGTCAACATCACAGCATGAGAAACCTCAGATTTCCTTCTTCTTCTCCAAACCTACAGCAAGTAAAATTCTGTTCAAAATACCCCTGCTGCCCTGTTGGTTTTCCAAAGACTAAAAAAGATCGGTGAAAGAAGCTTCCGGCACATTTGCTCTTCTGCTGTCATTGTCCACAGGGTTGACTTCACAGGGAGGTCTGCTCCTCTGTGCCCAGACTTATGCCCAAAGATTGATGCATTAGATATCTGATGGCAAAAAATATCCATACTTTGTCCTGTGGAATATCCATATATAACCAGCAATTCCTATGAGTAATACAGAAGAGCTTCCTAAGCCTCATGAAGCTGCAGAGTTACCACTAAAAGAGAAAATCTACCCCAGGTTTCAAAGCAAAGATGGCTGCAAAGCCCTCACTGAAACTTCTTAGGACCAAGGAAAAGAAACAAGATGATGTTGTAGACCTTGGCTTTGTGACTTAGATAGGGCTCATGAGTTCCCAGGAGCTGGAGTTTCTCAGTAATTTCGGAAGGTCGTTTTTCAGCCAGGGTGCAGTTGAACACGGATCAGGATTTGCCCATGGCTGATTTGGAAACATAAGTTCTGTTCACACTGCCAGCATGGGGCTGGAGCTACAGGTGCCAGTGCACAGATGAAAATGGCTTGAATCAGTCGTGCCTACATCACTGTTAGACCTGAATTCAAATCTGAGTCAGTCCCATGCTGCCAAATTTTTTTAAGGCAGAATTTGAGCTGACAGCCACTAATGTGAGCTAGTATAAGTATAGAATGGTCTTGGTTCATACACACGGGTAGGATGGGTTTAATTCCCTTTTTACATATTTAGCAATCTACATCCATTCCTATTAACGTGATTATAACCACTGATGAAACACTTCCTTCACATCTGAACAGAACTGCAGCATCCCTCTAGCACTGACTAGCCACAATGGAAACTTGAGAATCAATGGGTTGAGCTTCCATCACGACTAATGGTGGTGGGTCAGAACTTCCAGCCTCTACGGTTCTGGGTGTTTCTGTGCTTCATGCTCTCCTTGAGGGACTGTTGGTGCAGCTGTCGTGGTCTGGAGGGAGGTACAAGGCACTGTGTGCAAGAGGAGGAAGGGTCTTTTATTAGAACACACTGGGTTAGAAAAAGCAGGTTAAACTTTAAAGCACACGAGCCTTTCTTCAGGTTTTGCCTAATTAAACCCCTCCGACCATTGCAAATCTGAGTGCGATTTTAAAGGCAGGGTAGAAGTGGTGCAAAGATTTTGTAAAGGGCTCAGCACAATAGGCTGTGGATTGTAATAACTAACCATTAGTCTTGGGGAAATAGCTCAGCCTCTGATCTGACATTTTAGCAGCTAAGAGCTCTGGCTAACAGATCCTACTCTGAATTACACTCTCATAACCTTATCAAAAGGAAATGGAGCCTTTTGAAATTGCTGGCATCTCTGGAAGACTGGTTTATCAAATTTCCCCTGGTTCAAGCAGAAAACCTCTGTTTTCCTCTGCTCTTTAACCTCTTATTTAAAATGTCATTTTACTTTGAACTGTCAAAAGAGGCAGCGAGGGAAGCAGCAAGCTCACCATCAGGAGGAGGTGAAAGCTGAAACTTTACCCGTCCTTAGTGAGTTTATCCACATATCAATGGCATGCTATACCAGCGTGTTTATTTTTATGACTAGAGCATATCCCTTAACCTCAGGGATCCGAACATTTCCCTGGAATGTACAGACGTTTCATATCACTTATTTCCCAGCGGCCCTTCCCCACACATGCATACATAAACACACACGCTTCTATCCACATTCTCTTGATCACACTGCTCTACACAAGCAGACAGCAGCTTAGCACAAGCACACAGGCATCCCTATCCCTGCCACCATCCCTATCCATAGCCCTCTGCAGGAAATATAAATGTTCACATTCCCGTATTGAAATGAATGTGTTTATAAAACATAAATGAACATTAATGTCTATGATTTGGGTATGCATCTGTTTATATAACATACACATGGGAAAATGCACATATGTGGAAAACCAGGACTGCAAAGGGCACTAACACATGCCACCGATTCCCATGGCTGCTCAGGACCTTGCTGTGTGGTTTCTACAGCCTAGGGAAAGCATTTGGGTGGCATCCAAAGAACTTCCATTAGCCAAACACTGGGATTTCACTTACCTCTGTCTTTGTATCTATTTCAAGGGGGAATCTCCTGCCTGGAGCTAATAACCAAAATGATGGAGCAGATTCCCCCTCAGAAGCCCTACAGCAATTAGGATTCTGTGAAGCTGCTGCAGCTTTGCTCTGTTGCAGCTCTGTCCCCTTGCCATATTGACTCAGGCTCTAATGAGATGTTACCAAGCACTGAGGTTGCATTCAAGCTCTCATATAAGCAGCCAGCTGAGGATTGGACTCCTTTATCAGTTTGTGCTGGCTTACTGTGGGCCAAGGTCTTCAGCTGGTGTAAATCAGCCCAGCTCCACCGAGGCCATGAAAAATGAGGTGCATAAGTTAAGCATCTGTCTCAATGGCTGATGTTTATCTTTGCTCCCATGGCCTCAATTGCACTTAAGATGAACATAAACCCATGAAAACAGTTTAATGGGACATGGGCTTTCTGCTGATCATCTGCATGCAACTGAATTTTACCCCATTTGATTGCTAGACCAAGCTCAACAGATATGCATGTTACAAATAATTTGTCATGCTCTGAGGCGCGTTCCACCCCAGGCCGCAAAATGTTCACAGTAATTGAAATATACAGCCAAATTCCAAGCTAGCATAAATCTCTGCTGATGTCAAGCCATATGGAAATCCATATGATTTGAGGGCTGTAAAAAAACCTAACAGCCAACTACGCTTTCTAGTGAGAGACTTATGCAGCTCAATCTGATTATTCTATCACAAAGAGGATTAAGAGGTGGCTTCACTAGGATGTCCAAGTACAGATGGAAAAAGGAAACACCCAACATGGAATGGTTCTTTATTCTTGCTGAGAAATGCCACACAAGATTCATTGCTTGGAAATAAATGCCAGAAAAATTTGAAAGCACGATAAAAGCACAGATTTTTTAACATGGAATCGTTGATGAAAGGATAAAGTGGACTCTGCCATTAAAAGTCTTCACACCAAAGTCAGATGCTTTTCTTCACAAAATTCTTTTGTCTAGAATAACTTGGTGGGTTCAATATAGCAGTAACAACATCAGCTGTTGAACTTGATGTTTTCTAAGAGGCTGTGACCATTTATAAGGAGCCAGTGAATTAACGCTGAGAAAAGCCACTGTACTATCAATAGGACTAAATTTACCACAGATTGATTTATCTTCCACTTGAAAATGCTTATGGGACTGCTAAGTAAAAAATTAGAGCAGAAAGCACTGAAGTTGATAAAACACAGAGCTGAAGGACTGACTAATGATCCCTTCTCTTCACAATTATTTATTTACTTCAAAGCCCAGTCGGTTTGCCCTAAAATCAGAACATTTTTAGAGCTGTGAAATTAAATTCTTCCAGTTATAACAGAGAAAAAAGAGATGAGCCCTCTCAAACATGAAAGAAGAAACATTGATCTCCAAGAAAGAAATCTGTATCTTGCTAAATTTGCATTCTTCTGCAGCAAAATCAATGGTTTTCATTGGATCCCAACTGCCAAGTGCTCTGGTTGCTCCAAGTTTGAGGATTCAGCCTAAGAAAGGCCAAGGTGCCAAGTTGATTTTTTAAAAAAAGTTTTAAAAAAAGTCTTTGCACCATCTGTTCTCTAGCACTGGTGCATTCCTCAGGCTGAGATGTCATCAGCTTCTCATTATTATTCTTAACGATTCTTCGAAGTCAATCGAAATCAGAGACAGAACAACAGATTTGGGGTGTTTGTGCTGTGTTTGCACATTACATTGTGCCCAAAGTACATACGGCTTTTTGGTTATTTCCATCCATGGCTCTTTGGCAGCGGAGCTTGCAGTCAGAACCCTAGCTTGTCAAACAGATGGTGATTATGTATTACATATAATCACAATGAAAAGGAGATTTGAGAGAAAATCTAAAATTGGGATGGGGTGGGAGTGGAACCAACTCACTCCAGGCAGCTTTCTAATTTCAGTCATTGGTTCAAATCCCTCCCAGAAGCCACAAGGCAACACAGGATCTGTAAATTTCTTGGAAACTGGTCCCATGCTGTCACTAAAATCAGTGGGATGCTTTGCTGTGCCTCTGCTGGAAGCCTGGGAAGGTTTTAACCAGGGACATCCCAGTCTGGGGTGCACACACACCCTTTGCAGTAGGTTACAAGGGGTTACTTAGTCCAAAGAAGAACCAGGGGCTGCCAGGGCCAGGAGAGCACATTTGCTGACTGTGCTTTCACCCGTGGCAATGCCCACGAAGGAAGAAAAGGTTGAGGAAATCCATGCTCCAAGATGCAGAAATAAAACTCACTCCTCCAAGAAACAGGCAGCAAAGCTCAGAAGTCCAGATCTCACTGAGACATTCTTGGCTTCCCCGTGGCTCTGCACGGCTCCCAGCTGGGTGAGTAACTGCTGCTGTATCCAGCCACACTGCTCAGATGGGATTTAGGAAATAAACCAGCAGAGATTTGGATTAAACAGCCAGGGCAGAGGTGCAGGGCATTTCCCTGGGATTAGTAACTGCCTAATGGATTGGCAAGTGGCACTCAGATGTCAGATAAAGCTCAGGAGCAATTCTGCAAGGGCTGGAGGAAGGCAGGAGCCAAATTCGAACCAGGGGAAGTGGCACCACCCTAGAGAAAGGCCCCGTCCCTCAGAACATTTTTGTGATATGCACTGGCCCCTAGCAGTGATTAATGATGTTGGGTAGAGCCATGACACGGGAACTGTGTTTCTGGTGTCCAATCAGACTCCAGCCCAGTCTGATGTGCCCTCTCTGATCTGATGATCAGTAAGTCAAGACCAAGGGCAACTGAACAGTGTCAGGTCTCTGCTTTCCAACAGGATCACTAACCTGCAATGTAATGTCTGATGGTTAAATGGTTAAAGCAGTAATTCGGGCTCTGATGAGGTTATATCATGCTGAAATATTATTGATGTCATTGTAATATGGCCACTGCATCATCTTGGCTCCATAGAGGTTCCCCACCCTCGTAGAGCAAGACCTCGAGTCTCTCCAGGCAGAGCTGAGCCCCAGCACCCCAGGCTGAATGCAAATAAATGTTCTTAAATTCTGGCTGCTCTATTGCCCTGGGTGTTTTACCCTTAAAAAGGGGGTGGCAGCAGTGGTAAGAGATAATTAACACAGAATAGATATGCACATTTCCCTCAAGGTCAAAGTGTCAGTTTCTTCACTACATGGTGCTAGAAACAAGAAACAGATAGAAACCTACAGAGCTGAGATGGACGGCTTGCACTTGGCATAGAGATCTCCATACAGATAGATGCCAGCAGTTTGCAGGATATATCAGGCTCCCTGATCCTACTCTTTAAGCTCTTTATTGGCTGGAAGGTGTCAATCCAACAAGTGGCCCACCAGATGGATAAGCATCGGGTACTTTACTGTGTGCAGCTGAACTGAGCCCCTTGGGGGATCACTACCTGGCAGAAAATAACCCAAAAGGTTTGTGAAGCTACAGGCAAGGTGCTGCACAAACCCCCTCCTAGACCCCCTCTGTAAGACAGACAAGTCAAAGGTTGGAACAACTCTTCCCTCTCCCTCACCAGTTTGTTTATAATTATTTTGCACATGGATCACAAGGGGAAAAAAAAATGTGTCTTTTTTCACTAGGGAGGGGGAAAAGAAACACGCTTGATGGTACTTTAAAGAAACATCTTTTCTTTCCTTTCAAAAACAACAATTAAAGTAAATTAATAGGCCTAGTCTGATGAGTATGAGTCATTTTCAGTACAAACTAACCACAAAAAAATCTGGTTTTAAATTTAGAGGAGAAGGCAGGGAAAAAAAATGTTTATAAAATAATTAATGCATTTTTTTAATGAGGCAATATTACCATTGAGCAGAAGACAACTATAAGTTTCCAGCATCAGAGATCAAAATAGAACCTCTGAGTCATGACCCAGCAATAGAGTTCTTTAGTGACCAAATAATTAGAGTTTGAGATCAAAACATTACACCATGTAACTATCACAGAATAAACTCCACTCTGCATGTGCTTTTACAGCTTTCTACTCCATGAACATTAATAGTTTTATTCTGTCTACTTGCATAGATTAGCATTTGAGAAAGATCTCCCTTACTCTCCTCCTATTTTTTTGAAAGCTGTGAGCAGTTCATGTGTTTATTTTTAATTTATCTATATTTGACACAGATATCCTGCCCAAAACACAAACTGATTTTCCGTGGACACACACGTGTTTCCTATTGGCAGCTGTGGGATTCATGTGGGTGTTCGTGACTTCTAAACACACACATGCAGGCTCACATGCACTCGGTATTGTTCCTCTTGGAAACCCTAAGTTTTAGTGATTTCTTCAAAAATCACGTGAAAAACAGTAGCAGAGAAGAAAATAGTTCTCTGAAGCAGCACGCTAGTTCTGATAGTTAAAAGACTTCTTTTCCCTGAACAGCTACAATAGAGAGAACCCAGCTCCTAAGGACAACTGTAATGTGCATCCCAAATCACAGTCGCTTTAGCCACATACCAAAAGACACGCTAGCTCTTCCCTTTGCGGGCTCTGCTCCCACAGCTGGCTCTTCCATGTGGGCTGGGTCACTAAAACAGCTGGAAAATGAACCTTCCAGCTTTTTATTTTGGCCAGCCCTAGTATGGGCATCACAGCCCAGAAGGGCACCCAGCAAGCCAGCCTTGCTCAGGCTCAGCATCACAATGATTTTCCTTTCCTTCCTGGCTTTTAGCTTGGGCAGCTCTGGGTATACATCAAAATCACCCACGTTCCTAACAAAGACACCTTGTCAACCTTGAAATTTTACAGTTTTGCAAAGAAACAGTGTCCATACACATATGCAATGACTACACACAATACAGCCTTGCAAAGAAACACTCATTATATATAGTGACTACACACATATACATGTATATAAAATTAAGGATAAGACAGAGCATTTTTGTGTGATTCAGACCCAGAAGCAGCTGATGTATTAGAGCTGAAAGATTATGTAGATATCGACCTGAGGCAGGAGTAGTGTGGGATAATTTAGTCCCATGGGTTAATTGACTATGAATGATCTTAAGATCACCAAACAACCTAACTAATGGCTTGTAATAGGAGCTTTGCATACAAGACACGTACAAGACACAGCATTTTACAAAATCCCCTGCACTAGTATATGTCTCCTGTCATTGCAAATTCAATATTACACAGAATATTTGTGCATGTTTTATGCTGTGTATTGCTCCTTATATATATATATATATTACATACTGAGTGGGATGTATTTGACGTTACATTACATGTTGTGTAAATTTGTACATAAGCCAGGACCGGGAGCCAACCCCCCCTGATGACAAGCAGACAATATCTGTTCACAGCAAAAACGCAGCAGTGGGGCAGGTACAGCTGGCACTGCAGCCTGTGGGGGGCACGGTGCTGCTGAGTGGAGTCAGAATCCTTTCCCCTGCCCGCAGAAGGAGGAAGCGGCGTTACAAGGAGGGTTTCTGGCTAAGTCTCTTGGTCACCCTTCTCAGGTCACCCTTCTAATTTTCTGTATTTCACTCATCAATGTGCTAAAACAAAACTGACAAGTGGCTTTCACCTCTCCTCTGCTCCAAAGCAGGTCTGAGCCTGCAGAGTGGACACAGGGTGGGCACGTGAGTGCCCAAACCCAGAGAGCAGCGAGGCCGGGGGATGGGGTGCAGCCAGCCCTTCGTCCCCTCCCTCCCGAATGCTCTCACATTTTGGGTGACAAGCACAAGGCGAGCCGGCGCCTCTGGGTTTGGAACCGACCCCCGTCCCTAAAATAGCTGAACGCGGCTGTATTTCGCCTGGAAGCTTTGCTTTACTCACGTTTTCCCCCTCCTCCTTTGCCCTGCCCGGAGCCCCGGGCGGGGGCAGGTGCCAGGGGGGGACACGGTCCAGCTGGGCTCGGGGGGGCACCAACAGGGGGTTCACAGCGGCACCCCCCCCTTGGCAGGGAGAGGGCCGGGCTGTGCCTCGGGGAAGGGGAAGCACCAGGGATGGGGGAGCATCGGGAGCCCGGAGCAGCGGGGAGTGCACCCTGCGCACCCCGGCGGGCGGGGAGCAGGAGGAGGAGGAGGAAGAGGCGCATTTCGGTGCGAGCAGGTCGGAAATCAAGGCGGGATGGGGGTCGGGGTCCCGTCCTCTCCCTGCCAGCCCCTTCGCACCTCCCTCAGCTGCCCACGGTGCGTGCCCGTGTGCGCGCCCCCGCCTGCGCACGGTTCACTTAAGGACGTGCGTGTCTATCTAAATGGTCGTTTCGGTAGTTAGGTACAGCTCAAAGGTCGTTTAGAGGTAAAATACATATATATATATGTATGTGTTTAGAGGCCATTTCTCTCTGTGTGGACACACACGTGCAAACAGCCGAATATTTGATAAAGTTTCCCGCAAATGCCGTGCATTTATGTATTCACCTACTCTGTCAGTGTAAGATACCTGTAATTGTCTGCCATACGAATATGCCACATTTATAATTCTAATTCTCATTTAAGAACCTAATTCGCCTCAACGTATACACCAAACTTGGTTGAAAAGGTATGTTTACATCAAAGATACACATAAATTTACTTCGAAATACGTTTTACAGTATGCAGAACAGTATATACAATTTGGAATTACAAGTAATGTGTCTATAACATACCTCATGAGTATGAGGCGTATTTCATGGCGTGTTTCACAAAGGTATAGTGAAATTAATTACAAAACTGTCATATGTGTCATCTATATATATACAGGTATAAGAGTGTGTGTGTGCGCGCTGAATTAGTAAATTGCCAGCGGGCGAACAGGACGAAGTAGGAGGCAGAAGCCCCGGGCAGCCATATATCAGAAAAAACCCACCCTGGGGGATATAAACACACTGATTTTGTTTCGGAGGCTGGCTCGGCTCACCAGGAGAAATGTCAATTCGAAAGCAGGGCCAGTCGGGCTGGTCCCGCCGGCGGAGCAGGAGGGTTCCGAGACCCGCAATCTCCCCGGGGCAGATGATGATGGTTGCGGGACTAAAAACCGTGTGTTTCCACCCGCTTATTCTCAGAAGGAAGAGCCCGTATCTACATAGAAACCTCTGCAGAGAAGTTTAAATAAAGATGCAACCACAAAACAAAACAATAAACAATAAAAAAAGAAAATAAATTAAAAATCGCAGCGAAACGGACCCAAACAGCATCTCCTGGCGGAGCCAGCTCGGTCCAAAGCCACTCGTTGTTTTTAGTAAAAATCAGTCGAGGACGGCGGCGGGGGAACCTGGCTTGGTTCGGGACAAGCGTTTCCCGGCATTTTTCTAAGATGATTTTGCATCGGCCGATGTGGTTGTGCAAAAAGCCCCTTGGGATGCAGCCCGTGAAGGGCTGCGCGGCTCTGCTCTCCCACGGGAGCGGGAGAGGAGGGGTCGCTGGAGGGAGGAGGGAGAAGTCAAGCGGCGTCAGGGGGTTGCTGAATCGAAAGATAGAGGAAGACTGAGAGATACTAAAAAAGAATGAGCGGGGGGGGAAAAAAAAGAAATTACGAGAAGGACAGTTAGCGGTGGGAAGGGTCGGGGTGTTGAGGATGGCTTCGGGACGAGGCGGATTTCCCCTCGGCCACCGCAACCCTACGCGGGGAAAGGAAAAAGAGCTATAAACAAGAAAGCAGTGTAGGAGAGCCGCAGCTGTGCGCCAGGTGATGGGGCCGGAGCGCCCGGCGGCCGGGAAGCGGCTCGGGGCTGCGGCGGGACGCAGCCCTCGGCCCCGCACCTCGGTTCGGGGGAGAGCCCGCCAGGCTTGGAGATTGGTCGCTCGCTAATGATCAACATCTTTCTTTGCTAATTAGAAGTGCCTGGCGATGCCGGCGCCTTAGCGCTCCGCCGGGAGGGCACGGCCACCCCCTCCGCCGGCGACCACCCCGTTTGGGACATCTCGCGGTGCCACCGCGGGAGCCACCTTCCGGCGTGCACCTGCACCGGGACGGGGGTGGGACGCGGCAAACAACCCTCTCCCTTCTTTCCTTCCTTCCCTCCTTCCAAAACCCGCAGCTACCTCCTGGCACTGNTTTAAGAATTGTTTCTTTTTTTCTGCGGGGCCGGTGCACTTCCCTCGGCGGGGCGCAGGGGGTGCCGCGGCACCGCGCGGCGCCGCGGGGCGAACCGAGGCCGAGAATGAGCCGTCGGGGCTTCCTTCCTTTCGTGGTTTTGTTTTGCAGCTCCACACACACACACACACACACCCCTTTTTCTTCTTCACCTGTCCCCGGAGGAGCGAGCCTTGCAAAGCCGCCGCCTGCTTTCCCCCACCCCCCTTCAAAGGAAGCGGGACCCATCCCCGCAAGCCGCTCCTTCCTCTCCGTCTGAGCCCCGGAACTGCCCCTCTGGAAGGTGGGGGGCAGATGCTGGGACAAATAACTTCAGCTCTGCAGCCAAATTCCCAACAGGCTAAATAAACAAACACTGTCATCCTCCTGCTAGGGGACGGGCGAGTGTCCCCGGCTCCGGCTGTCCGCTCTGCCTCCCCCCGCCCCGCGGCGAGGGACATCCCGCACGGAAAGGCAGATTTATTGTCCCTAATCAGCAAATCGTTTAGGTCATTACAAGCCCATTACGGAGGGACGGGCGGGGTGAGGACAAACCCTGGCCACGTCTTGTCATAGCCTCTGAAAACCAGGGAATGAAACAAGGGTTCCCCAGAGAGTCCCCTCGTTATCCCTCTCCTACAGGGATGTCCTCTGGACGTTTCTCTCATTTACTGATTTCCTTCAGACTCCTGTGGTCCCCTTGAAAGGGGTCCGGTACCCCGAAATCTGACACCTCCATCCTTACCTGAAGCTCTCCCTACATCATTTGCAGCCAGGGCAATGCATCTTCCCAGTAAGGCTGAGAGGTTTGAGACCATTTCACTAGTTTTGGTGGGATTTTTTTTAATGCTACCCCTCCTTTTTTCTGACTTTTCTCCCTTATTTCTTTTCCCAGCCCCCCTCACTGATTCATTGTTTTCCACAAAAACATCAGGGATTCAGGGCTGCTTGTGTTGTGGGTAACCCAGGGGCTGCTGTGTTCTTGCTGGCAGTGCATCCCATCAGGGAGGAATTCGGGCCAGAGTCTCTTGGGTCTGCATCCATTTGGATCCACACTAGGGATCCAGCTTGGAGGGAGGGAAAGGGGGTGACTCAGCCCCCTGAGAACCAGGACTCCTGTGCCACCCCCAGTGTGGCATCCTGCAGCCTCCCTGGTACCTATCCTGACTACAAGGGATGTCAGCAGCCACACAGAGCTGGGGGACTGCACAGATCCCCACAGTGGGGCCAGAGAGACCCTTGTCTCCCCCCTCACCCCTTTTACCTCCACCCTAGTAATTATGCAACCTCTCCTGACCCTGCTTTCTATCCCTTTTATCCTGGCCTCAGTGCCTGTTCGCCCAAGCAGGCAGGGCTGAGCCGTTGGAGATTGCTCTGAGGTCCTTCCATCTGGCACTTTCTCTCTGTTCCCCCACTCAGTAAATAAAATAAGGGTCACCTTTTTTTTTTTTGATTTTTTTTTTTTGGATCACACACTAAGGCCCATCACAAATGAGACCCCCGAGGCTTTGATGCCTGTGTTTGGACACAAGCAATTATCTCTAATTATTGTTTTGCTTTTCAGTTTGCCCAACTTTCCAACAGCCTTGAAAAGAAACTTCAAGGAGGGGGCTCAGCAGACTGAATGAGACATTTCTCCGCGAAAGCCCCTCCCAGAGCCCCCTCTCGCTTCCATATTGAGAGAAACAAAATCTCCACAAATGTTTAAGTACAATATGGGTTTGCCAAGGGGTTTTCTTTTCTTTTTCTCTTTTTTTTTTTTTTTTGAAGATGATTTCTAAAGACACGGGAACATTTGTACAAATAAGGCGCAGATGGGAGTGGGGTGGGGGAGCACACTGGAGCTGAATATCTGGGAAGGGAGGTGAAATGGTTTTCATCTGGGAAGGAAGTGGAGAAGCAGAGATTAAAACCCCCTTAGACTTTCCCACCACTCATAAATAATACATTAAATTGCACTTACTGCTTTCTGCTCACTGAGGAGCACTGGGCAAAGGCCTCAAGTCCTCAAGAAAATTCACAGTCTAGGGGAATGGCAGGATTGGGAGGCAGGAATGGGGAGAGAGAGTGATATTTTGGGAAGTTATTTGGAAGGATGGGAAACAACCAAAACCGACACGTGAAGTCTGTGCTAAGGCACACCTGCATACACACATGCAGCTCTACAAATGTGGGTTTTCTCCTGCTGGCAAAATGCACCTACACACACACACATACATATGCACACAAATGTGCAAATTTTGGCCAAAAAATAGCCCAAATACACTCACAGGCTGAGGCACAACTGTGCACACAGGTATCACACACACTCCCAGAGGGATGTGCATGCGTGTGTTCACATCCACATGTGTACAGCCACAGGTCCACCACACCTCTGGGCTCAGCCACACGAGGAGGAGGGAGAAGGATGGAGATAAACAGGCAGTAAAACTTGTAGTAACAACCCCTGCACGGTACACGGATATGGTAAAGTCATTTGAGAGCCGGGATTTTATGTGGGCTGCGTCAGACATCCCTCCCAGCTTCTTGAAGTGATGGTAACAACTCCACAACCCAGGTCTCCCACTGCATACCCAAAGCCTGTGTGTTTCAGCTGCTAACCCACCACTTGTTTAGCAATCCTTCACAGTAACCAGAGCAGGCTACCCAAAATATGTCCAGCCTGCTGAGAGAAATCTTTTGCTGAAAGACATCGATCATTATCTGCAGCTAGAATTCCTCTGCAAATCAATGCCATGCAGTCATTAGTTCTTCACAACCCAGCCTAACGGGCCATCACATCTCCATCCAAGAAAAGGAAAACACAGCCCTGCTCCTTCCCAGACCTAAGTGCACAGGCCAAGGTTGGCAAAGGTGGGGGAGCTTTTGTTTATCGCTCCCCTCCTTTGGTGGTAGCGCTGCAGAGAAGTGGTGTCATAAATATTTGTCTTTCTGCCTGGCTGTCTGTCAATATACATGTCTAAAATCCACTCTAACTATAAATATATAAACATGGCTTAGCCTGGACTTGGCAGTGCTGGTTAACAGTTGGACTCAATGATCTTAAAGGTCTTTTCCACCCTAAATGGTTCTGTGATTCCATGAACCGATAACACATGTGTATTCGTATGCATCATGCCATACATATAATATAGCATTAAATATACATATAATATACTGAGTGTATCATTATATGTGTGTATTCGTATGCATCATGCCATACATATAATATAGCATTAAATATACATATAATATACTGAGTGTATCATTATATGTATACATACATGCATATAAATAAACCCAGGCATGAGTGTCCCTCGGGTATTTTATTTTACTACTTGATCAGTAGCAGCGGCAGCAGTGATAGACATATTTCTGTCAGATCTAGACTGGTAACATAAGAGCATATTATCCTTTTAGGAAAGTAATTAGCATCAGGGATCTGATTCCTTTTGCTACCCTTCTAATTAATTATACTTGGTAATGCCATCATTAAGAAGAGCAGAGTGTTTGTTCTTTTAATCTCTCTGTAAGGGACATGAGTTGGGAACAAGCTGCTTTGCTGAGCTCTTTATTCCACCACTCGGCCCTCCTCTTTTTGTTTTTTTTCCCAGCCAGGCTTTTTGCAGCAGGAGCCTACACCCCCCTCCGCCCCCCAAGCAAAACAAAACACCCCCCCTCAAAACCCCCACCAAACTCCTCCCTCCAAAAAAACTAGGAAACACAGTGAATTAAAGAAATCTTGACTTAAAAACGACCCATATGTTTGCAAATGCTTTCCAAATGATCCCTTTCTGAACCCATGTGTTGCTCAGGGGGCGGCGGGGGCGGGGAGGACACCCCAGTACAGATCGCGGCTCTGATGCCGGGGTTTTTCCTGAGCTCGGGGGCTGTCTGCGGCGCGCCGTGACCCTTCTGCCAGGGGTCGGTGCACTCGCCCGGAGGGCGGCTGTCCCCATCGCGGGGCACAGCCACGGGCCCCGCTCCCACACGTGGGGTCCCGGATCTAAACTGCTAATTGCACGGGTTCACAGATCCGCCAGCCCAGCGCCTCGCCCAAACCCGGCTCCTCGCAGCGCCCGCATCTCCCGGGGACCACACACAAGCACCGCACAGGGCTTTTGTGCGACAGAGAAAAGGGGACGCATAATAGAAAGGGCGAGCAAGAGAAAAAGAGTTGGTAAACACATTGGCTGTGGTACCTAGAGACCAAGGCAGTGCGACAGGTTCCCAAGAGAAGATCAAAAGTTGGCCTTTGGGATAAGCAACTGAGCAAACTCAAGTATGTTTCTATAATGAACTGCACAAAAGCAGCAGAAGGAGGACTGTGCTGAACTCAATGAGCTGCTCATAATGCACTGATATGTATATTATATAGATATTCCTCAACGTGCCCTACTGGCCCTGGCACACATAGGTGTGTGTGAGGGCAAAGTAGAGCACAGAGATCTGCCACACACACCACACAAGCCATAAACAGATCCCTGCAAGTAATTCTCACCACGGATAATTACAAAAAAACACCTCAGAGCTCTGCCTTGAGACCTCAGTGTTGATAATTACACAGTTTTACCCACAGGTGCCTGCAGAGATGTGTGAGTTTATGGGCACGGGAATAGTGCTGCACGCACAAAATATGTGTGTGTACATCACATACAGCTCAGCATGTCTGACAAAATAAATCTGTGTTTGGATGTTCGTGTTATCTATTCACATAGCTCTGTGCAAATTGCAAAAATACAGAATTGATCCTGGGTGCAGCAGGCACAGAGAGCCGTGTGTTTATTACTGTGGGACACAGGCTACTTTTGCATCTAATAAATAATCATGCTGCTTGAAAATACTATCTTTTTCCTCAAAAATGCACAGTGAGAATTTTCTTAAGAGGGTGGGATGTGTTTTTATACTCCAAAACTTCAGCGGCCTGGGAGACCATTAATACTCATTTATCTGTCACCTGACATGACATCTGTCATGTCACTGAGCTTTCCATTAAGAAGAACAGGGAGCAGTTATATTAAGTTATGCCCAAGCTATCTTCTTACAAAGAAAAGGCCTCATTTGTTCCAGGAGCTAATATGCTGGTTTCCTTCACTGTTACTCACTGAGGCAGCAAGCATGGATGTGACAGCCAGACGGCTGATATGAATGCACATGGACATCTAAGGTCCAAAAGGAATATAATACAGCCTAATCCCAGTTTAACATTATTTTAAAATAAGGGGGAAACACTTAAACTCTTCCTGCATAATGATATGAATTTTGCCCTGGATAAGATTACGTGGTTTTCAAGCATGATTAGCCATATGTCTAAACTGAAACGAGACAAAAACAAATCCAGCAACTTTGCAGCGCTGTGTGCCGAGCTCAGCGCTTTTTAGAAAGGACAATACGGAACTCATTCAGCTGAAATGTAGCCATAGCAATTGTTTCATTGAGAGAAATATGTTGTTAGAAAAACTAAGGCAATATAGCAGCTTTAAATTGTCCACTGCTTTAGAAGGAGGACGCTTGATGCAACCCAGTTTTTCAGCTTATCAGTTTGACTCCCGTGCAGTAAATCTAGACAGAACTTAATCGGCAGTTGTTTCTTGAAAACTCACTTAGACCATCCCCTGTCTCTCCTAATTAATTTATCTTAATAAAATAACCAATATGAATTTATAAAGAAATACACCAGTAAAGACTGAAAAGGATCAATCTACACATACATGTGTGGGGAGCATCTGTGATGGGAGAAGGAAAGGGAAGTGAAGGAAAAACAACTTAAAGCTGTTAGTAGCAATTATTTTTGCCTGTGTGCTTACAGTAGTACACATCCTCAGACCTCACAGAAAAGGCATATAGGCAACACTGAACTCTATTTTAGGCTGTCTTTAGCATTTGCAGAGGAGATTGTGACACCTAAGTGGAACTTTGCCATAGGAATGAGTGCCTAAGCCATCATCTACAAACTCAATTTGTCTCTCTTTGTCTGGAGGAGACACCTCTGTCTTCACTGACTTTAGAGAGAGTCAAACTACCTGACATCACTCAAGCAGCTTCTGACACATTTTGAACTTGCAGATTGTCAGAGCAATAATGTCAAGCCTCCTGAGGATAGACCAGCCTCTCTCAGACGGCATTAGGAAGCACCTCAAAGTAGCCTCTGGGATCTTCATGCTGTGGGTTGAGAACCACAGGAGAAAGAGGACACCTTGCCCAGAAGACAGGGTCTGTTCTGCCTCTGCAGCAGCCAGAGGTTTCACACTGCATACCCTGAGACAAGGACACTCCTTGCACTCGCCGGTTGTCATCCTCCCATTAACCAACTCTACAGATGAGCCGAGCTGATCTGAATGCCAGTAAGGGTACAAAGTGCATGCCAATAATCAGCTTGGAAACAGCCCGTGGTGGAGGTACTGCACCACTTCTGAGACAAGCGGGTTGTGAAGGAGCAGCTGGGGGGAGTGGAGGATCACCCCCAAGTCTCACAAATGCCTTCTGGGTTAAGGCTGCTGTCATGCCAGTCCTGGAGCCCTCACATGCAGCACTGGTGTCTGTTTATTTACCAAAAAAAAAGGAGTTTCTCACGCACCTATGTGGAGCTCAGAGTGCCAAGAACCTCGAGAGGAATTTTAGGAATGCGTCAATTAGCTCGCGAGAGTAATTAGCGTTGATTCACAGCGGCTTAGTGTCTCTTCCTTGTTGCTTTCTGGCTGTGTGATTCAACAGGTGAGTTCGTCCATGCTGAACTCCTTTCGGCCTCTTGAGCCAGCTTTCCAGCCGAAGACTTAAGAGGTGTAATTTCCCTGGCAGTAGCCGGGTGTGAGTTCAGCCTGGGCGTGAGCAGGGTGTGAGTTACAAGCTGAGAGGGAAGATGGAAGTTACTCCAAGTCCAAGTCCTCCAGAGTCTTTAAATACTTCAGTTCACCTTGGCTTCCCTGAATGCGGTCCCTTCACTTGGGTATGGCTTTTCTGTCAGCCTCCCACACTCTGTACAAAACCAAACTCCAGCCCTCTGTGTCCTTTAAATTATTTGCCTTTATTGTACAAGCTCCAAGAACAAAGCTAAAGAAAAACAATGAAAATAAACAAATTTTAAACACAACCACATTTCATGCCCATTCCTCAAGCCAAGCTCTTATTATTCCAAAGAACGGGGCCACAAATATGAGGGACAAGAAGTGACAAATGAGTTCCTCTGACAAACAGCGGATCACGGTTCTTGCTCAAGAAAAAGTAGCTCACAGTGCTCTTTTTAGGCCACAGATATCATGAGACTTCATTAACGACTCACAAAGTGCACAGGGAGCTTTAAATGAGAGCTATTTTCTTTGTGTGCAAAATAAACTGATATTAATGGCTGGAGCAGGATCAAGTTGGCAAGGTATAGGCAGACCACAGTGTGGTCAGCACAAATTATTGTCATTTGTTGGAATAATTGCAGTGGCAACTGTTGCTGTTGTTGCTAAGTGGGTTTTTTTTCTTTCCCTGTGTGTCTTTGTGGTGCACACTATTTATGGCCAGATCCTGCCATTCCCATGGAGTCAAGGCTGCCCCCTCTGAGATCTGCATCATCCTGGCTTGGTCTATTTTTAAGGATGGACACAACTTCATTCCCCAGCCGTAGTTCACAGTCTCTTCCTGAGGCAGGTAACGCTATCGACAGCAGATTTTGCAGAGTGGTAGGGTGAGATTATGGTCTGTTGTATTGCAACTGGAACACTGCAGTCCCTAAGTGGGTAGGAGGTGGTGAATGACTGTGCAGTGTGTCCTGCCACATGAGGAAAGGACACCCCTTATCCCTGGGCAGACATGGGGCTTGGGACGGCTTTCAGGCTCCTGCAGAGCTGGTGGCTGTCTCCAGATTTCTACATCTGCCACGTAATACCTTTGAGTGGGGAAGACTTGTGGCACCGTGCTGGATGTAAGAGACTTCCACAGCAGAGCAAAAGCAGAAGCAAGGGGCTGGGACTGAAGCAACTTTCTGCTTTCCCATCCAAAAAAGTAATTAAATTGCACGGGAGCAAAAGCTGATCTCCAGAATGGAGGTAACAGTGTTGGTCTTGACAGAAAGAATGGAAGAAAAGCACAGAGCAAACCAAAGACAGGGAATAAAGAGACAAGAGTGTGATTATTTTTCCAGTCACTAGAAGCATCTTAAATATGGTGAACCAGAGAGCTGATTTATTAGCATTCAATTACCTTATAAGAGCAGAACAAAGAGCTGAGGCTGTGCCTGAAGGGAAGGTGATGCTTTCTAACACAGTCGTCCCTCCGCTCCCCCAGTACCTGATAATTAAAATCAAAGAGGGCAGGTGCAGCTTGGGTACAAAAGAGAGAACAAAGAGGTGAACTGCTCTTTGAGCAAGAAAAAGAGTGTTTTCCCTGTTGCCTTTGACAGCTTTGTGTTCCCAAGTGATTTAAAACTTCTGATGTGCCAGGACTCTCCATCACACGTTATATCAACAGGAAGGTGCCACCTTGGAGCAATTTATGCTCATATTTAAGCTTGCAGTGACACCACTCATGAAGGATGGATGCCCAGTTCCCTTGTTTTATGTGCCTCCAAACTTTTTCCAACCAAGTTTTGTGAGGGGTGCAAGGTCAGAGCAAGAGTGAAAAAAACCAGGTCGGGTCCACGCCAGGAGGTTTCTGCTGTGTCATCTGGGTTGAAAAGGCAAGATCAGAAAGATCTGAATTGTCTCTGAGTTTCAAGGGTCAGTGCAGATGCAAATATTTTTCTTGTGTGTGAAAATTTGAGAATGGACAATATGTTCCAGCTCAACACTTTGGAAATGAAAAGGCATTCGAAAACTATAATGAGAAGGTACTTTAAAATCATACAGCTTCAAAATATGAATGCCAAGCATTATGGCTGAATCTTCCATTATCAGTCACAAAATAGTGGAAGATTCTGAATTTTCATTTCATGCCTCAAAACACAGTAATATCCAGAAAAGTGTTGCAGCACATGAAAATTATTTCCAGCATGAGACAGAATAGATCAGATCTCTCTTGCTTCTCCAGATACTGAAATTCCCTTCTCCATACTCCCTAGAGGATCTGCCTTCAAAACACTGTCATTTAGCCTTCAAATTTGTCTTGGCATGAAAAATAGCATTTAAATATGAAAACGAAGCAAAGTTTTGGTGCAAGCTGTGTCTTTGGATCTCTGACTTGGTCCCAGCCCTCAGTTAGGAGCAAGGAGTGAAAGAGTTATTTTCACACAAGAGATATCAGATATTTGTCTGTGACCCCTCACGAAGAATGAATTGGTCGGTTCATTTCAGCAATGACAAACACACCATTGCTCCCTCTTCTTTTGCCTCCCTCCTCACCTAGCTTCATCTGCATAAATATTAATACTGCAGCTCCTAATTAAATCCAGGAATATATTTACCTTCACAGATGAGCTACTTAAGCAACACAAGAGGGGCCTCTTGTTTCTGTGAAACTTTGCAGCCTGTAAAATGCAGCAGTTCTATCCGGGGTTATTGCTGCTCAGTAAATAATGGGAAAAGATGAGGAATATTTCTGAAACAGGTCAAGTACACTCCAAACAGAAACATGCTAATAGGGAGAGATGTAAGAACAGTGTCAAATGTCAATGATCACCAAGTAGCTCCCGAATATATATTTACTGAATGCAATGCTTCTCTGCTGAACAGAGTTGACATAATGACATGCTCTTAGAGGAAACTTTCCTGGTTATTTTATTAGAGGTGTTATGATTTATTTTTTTTCTGAAGTGCAACTAGAAAGTTCCTTCCCTCAGAAGGCAGATTCTTTGAATAATAATAATAATAATAATAATAATAATAGTAGTAGTAGTAGTAGGATGCAAAAGGAAAACAATGTCTGTTTTTCTCAGAGTGGTTTGTACAAAGCAGCCAGCTCAGCTGTACTTCTCTCCACACCCAACACAACAGAACAGCTTGACTAGTATTGACTGGACTGTTATGTTTATGGGAGCACCACTGATGCTAAAGTCAAGATAAAACATCCCAACTGCAGCTTCCCTGCCCACAAGAGCTGACTACTCTGCCAGGAGAAAAGTCTAGACTGATGTGACATGAGATCAGATAAATCCATGCTGTCTGTTCCTTATCAACCCTGCGCATGCAAGCAGTCTGGCTGATAACCTGTTATACTATTTAAGCTACAACCAGCTAAAAAACACTGCCAGAGTGAACACCCAGGTGGGACAGGACATACTGAATGGGGTTTTATGGGGTCCATCTGGACTCTGGCAGATTGCTGTTGGTGAGCTGGATGATGCATGACAGAGCAAACCAGGAGGGCTGTTACTTCACTGTGGCTGTGGGCAAAGTTCAGCACCTGTACATTTCCTCCCCCTCCTCCATGCCACTGCTCCTGGCTGGTCAAAAGCCGGTGTGACATGCCAAAGAGAAAAACCCAGCCTCACAGTGAAATTAATAACCCAGGGCCTCTTATGCAAGACACATGAGCTAAGCCTGTCCCACTGTTCACTACCAGGAAGGTCTTCCTTGTGTCCATCTTCTGCAACTGCTTTAAAACTGCCACATCCCAAGAGACCAATGGGAAAAAATGCCATGGGATTCATTTGCTTTGGATCTAGTTCAAGTCAAAACCACAAGGATGGTCCACAACCAACTTTAGATCAGAGCTGATCAAATCCAGGGATAGTCAGGCCTTGAGGGAGGTTCTTAAAGAAGGCATAGAGCAGCTTGAATTCAGAGAAGAACAGCCACAAAAAGTGGATCAGAAATCTAGAAAACTTAATATGAGAAATGGTTGAAAATGAGTGGGTTGTTAAGTCTAAGAAGCGCAAAGAGGACCCAGTGTGACAGTCCATAAACCCCTGAGTGAGAAGAAGGAGGTTACAGACCTTAGTGTCTGCTACGGAAAGGACAGGAAGAGTCTTGTCCTTGAGCTGAAGCAAAGGTGGGATGACATCAGACATCACAGGGAAACTTGCTCAAGGAGAATAGCTGAAACAACTTCTGAAAGATGTTCAAAAGACAAGGGAGCACTGGAAGAGGCTGCTGATGGTACCACCATCATTAGGGAGTTTTAAGAAGAGGTTTGATGTGCAAGTGGCAGGAATGGCTTAGGGCTGGCTGTTTAGGTCCTGGATGAGGAGGAAAAATCAATACCTTCTCAAGATCCTTTCCTGCTCTGTCTTCTAGGATTTGTTAATTCAATCATGTATAAAATTCACTGGACACATTTCCTCAGACACATGCATGATTCAGACTCTGGTCTTGGGACAAGGCCTTACTCAAAGTCTCACAGAAAAAGCACCAACGTTCAGTCAGTTTGGACTCC
Organism: Oriolus oriolus; assembly: GCA_013400235.1. Taxonomy (NCBI): domain Eukaryota; kingdom Metazoa; phylum Chordata; class Aves; order Passeriformes; family Corvidae; genus Oriolus; species Oriolus oriolus. The sequence goes on from VXBT01004570.1 coordinate 2,750,437, forward strand.
AACCCACCTTGATGCACTGGAGATGGTTTCATAAATCAAAGTGGGGATGAGGGGATTTCTTATCCTAGTAAATCAAACACAGAGTTGGGACCAGGGCTACAACATGGACCTGGCTCCACATCCAAACTGCTTCTGGCTCCAAGATATTATATCTAAACTCTTGGCTGGGGGCCTCTCTGCAACTTTGCCATGTCAGCAGCTATTGTGGAGCAACACATGAGGGTTTTTTGAGCTGGGAGGCCTTTCAGGGATCTTTATTTTATCTAAATAGGGACAAAGAGCTTGTGCAGTGCCAGCACTGCCCCACTGGAGTCAAAAGGCATCTCTGTTCAAACACCAATGGCTTGAGGCCCGAAGATGTGCAGCTCCAGCAAGAAGGACCCAGGAGACGAGGGTCTGTTCCTGCCAAGCAGCAACGTGGCTGTTTACCCAGAGGAACAGCACTCTGTGTGAACGATGGTAGGTTTATTTTGCAGTCAGCGTCACAAATTATGGCGCTTTTCCATCTATTGTCCTATATGCTAAGTAAACATCATAAACCATTCAGTGCTATGTGCTTCTGAAAATCATAACGCAAGAGTTTTACCATCAAGGAACAATGAAAGGGCAAACGAGGAAGTCAAGCCATGTAAGTTAGCTTTGTTTTCCATATGACAGAGTGCTGTATAACTTGTTTTCTCCTCTCATGTCTTTTATGGTGTTTTTTTTTAAAGCTACTATGCTGCGTTACACAGCTCCATTCATAAAATTAAATTCTACAGGGAAGGAAATCATTCCCTTTTTCATGATCATATCATCTGAACCCATGCTGCAGGCAACAGGGAGAAATTACTACTCCTGATGCACATTTAAGGAGTTTCTTCTGCTGCATGGTTCCCACATCAATAGGAAATCCTGCACATGCAGCAAGGCAAAAACCCACTGGGTAGGCTGAAATGGTTTCTGTGTGTGCATGTGTGTGGTTTGGTTTAATTTAAAGATGTGCAGATAGAGTTTTCACTCAGTGCGCGGTATTCATTAGTGCGAAGCAGCAAACTTGCCTGGAGATCTGAAGGCCCCAGAAATCAAGCTGTGGGCGGGAAGTGATTGGAAAGGTTTAAAGGGTGATGATTTGATAATTTCCCTAGTCCAGAAGCCTGCAGAGAACACACACATACAGAGTCTGGTCTAGAGGTGGCCCGTATCCCAACTGCCCTGGATGCAGGTACTGAGGGACCATGCATTGGTCCATATGGATGTACTGACACAGAATGGATCAGCCTAAGGGCATCTCAGGCAGGGATATCTGCAGACAGACCCACGTCCCACATCTGACTACTGAAAACTAGAGAGATAGCTTTTAAATGCATAACAGCAGTTTGAAAACGAGGGGTTGAAAGATAACATCCATTCCTATATGATACCACAACTCCTGGGTTTGCCTTCATAAATTTACAACAGATCCCGCTTGGATGAGGCTGGTAGCCCAGGTGGGACCAGCCTGAAGGTCTGCATGAGGTTCACCAGTGCGGGTTCCCCACCATGGCACTGGCACATCCCTGGCTGTGCTGCTGTGCTGGTGCAAAGATGACCAAACCACCTCCCACCCCACCTGTATAAAGGGTAGCTGGCAGGCACTGCTGCAGCAAACACTGTTGGGAGCAAGTGGTGGGACCAGTTTCAGAATGTAACTGCAGAGATTATTTATCATTTGATACCCTTTCTTAAGATAGCATATTACACTATATTAAAAATATAGAACCAACAAGTCCTTCATATTTCAGCTCTGCTTGTTTGCTATGACTGAGTCAGTCTTACGTTGTTCACACTATACATTGAATATATCTATATATGCACAGCTGAAAATGTTAGTTCTTGAGAGTCACTGTAGGACAAAGCATACTTTAAAAGCCTATATATTACATTTAAAATTTGCTTATATATGCACATCTCTCACCATCCTGCAAAATATACATAGAGTTTGCTCTTAATAATTCATCTACCTGATATAGCTCAGAAAGGGACTGTAATTATTGAACTTCCTAAGCATCCCCTTGGCTTTTCCTGCTGGTGAATATCCCACCAGGCAGAGCACGCACATAGCACCTGTCTGGCAGTCCAGGTTCTGCCCCAGCACGGGGTACTGACCTACCTGACCCTCTTCTGCAAAAATCACTTGGGCACTGCACTCACTGAGCCCCACTGGCACCACGTGGATGAAGCAATGTCTTTAATACTTTCCTCTCCCTGTGACCAGCAAAACATCTGCCACACCACGAGTGTTTTGCTGAACTGCTCCGTGAAGCCTTGTGAAAAAATGTGCATATTGATATAATGAGGATGAAACCCCTCCAGCAGGGCTTGGGCTTGCCACCATTTAATCCAGCCTTAAAACCTCTGTTAACTTAAAGGGAGCAAGATCCAACCCCAAAGGGAAGGGTGGAGGAAAGAGGGGGAAAGAGGAGGAAAGAGGGTGAATGCTCTTTGTGCTTGGATGTGGGAGTGCAGGGATGGGAAGGGATTCACAGATACTTCCTTAGATATGAAAAATCAAAAATGAAGCGTAAAAAGTGAGCAAAGCTCGTCTGCATTCCTGCTGTGCCCATCTTTGGTGTAAATATGAAGAGCAAAGCATAGACCTGGTGGAAGCAGCTGAAATATTTGTAAAATGGAAGACACAGTCCCCAGCCTCCCGCAACCCTTCCCTCCCTGCTCATCTATGTGTCACTAGGAGCTGAAGAGAATTTTTTTCAGCACTTTTGACCCTCTGTGTCTCCTGGAAAGCTCCCCATAGATGCAGGGGGCTCTTAGATGGATGCCTTCCGGGGTGGTGTGAACCCCGCTGCTCCCCACAACTCTGAACATGGGGATTCCTGCAGCTGCTGTCCCTGCCTTCCTGAAACCCAAACACGACGCTGACAGCCGGGTTTTAATCACGCAAGGGCCGATAACCATCAAACACTGCTAATTTCCAACAAATTATCTAATCCAGATGCTTGCCGGATTTGAGTAAACACTGCACCCAACAGGATCATAAAGCAAATAAGCACAAAGCGGCTTAGGGTTTCAACTCTCCCCTCCCCTAGCCTGGGACCCTCGAGTGGGGAAAAATGCAAATCAGGTGATCCAGCGCTTGTGTTTGAAACCAGATCGGTTCCCATGGGATCACAGGAACGTTGGTGTCGTGGTGCCCTGTGCGGAGCAGCCAGGCAGGTCCCTGCACAGGGCGCTGGCAGCGGGGGCACGGGTGGCTTTGGGACAGCCGCTGCTCCGGGCGGGAGCGGCGACAGCCGCGATTGCTCTCGGCAGGGGCAGTGATGCTTGAGAACACCGCAGCTGGGAGGCATTTAGGGATGTTGCCGCCTCCCGGTGAGCGGGGGAGCTTTGTATAACCTAGCGGGGACCCTGATCCAGCCCCTCATCGGCCCCCGGGCTGCGGCACAGCTGTCCCGCGGCGCACACCCAGCTGCACGGGCTGACACCCACGGCACCGCCCCAGCGGGACGAGAGGCCGGCGTGCAGATGGAAAAGGGATGGAAAGCATCTCCGGCCAGCGTGGTTTGGGCGTACAGGCAGCTGCCTGCGAACTGCCTGCCCGGGGAGGGAGGCACGGGACTGTCCTGCTGGCCCCCCCCGGCTCGGGGTGGCCCCGAAATCACCGCAGATCTTTCTCTAAGGCAGAGCAGAATTTAAAGTTCGTGTCTTTGCAGAGAAGCGCACACGCAAATACGAGAAGAGAACCGTGTTTTTGGCAGTTTGAAAGGGTTTGGAAAATGGTTAATAGGTTTAATTCTGCCTTGAGACAAGAGGTAGATCCTATTTCATGCAGGAGCCCTCCCCAGCCATCAATTTTGCAAGGGCTGTGACCTGGAGAGACACACAAGGGTACATGTACGCACACACAAAATGTACGTATATGCACACAAACACACATAATCATACTTTTTTTTTCCCTTCCTGCTGCACCACCCTATTTTCTCATATAATTCTCCTACAAGATCACACATAAGACATTCCTCTAAAGAACAGACAAATTTTCTTCTGCCATACAATATTTTCGGATGTACACATATGCCTTTTGTACAGTGTGTAGGCAGAGGATACATTTAAATAAACACTGCATACAGCCATGGACCAATCCTGTATGAATGCACATGGCACAGCCACGGTCTGCCAAGTCTGAGGACTCATGTAAATAAAGGATTTATTTTACAAATTTCCTTGCACACAAACACAGACACACCAAACACACTGGAAACATATGGGATGGAAAACATTCTTTTGCATAAGCCTGCAATAGTGGATTCAAAGATACAATTACCCGGAGGTTAAGTAAGCTTTGAACAAGGAGGGGAAAAATGTAGCATGTCTGAGCAGGCCTTCTGGTGAAAACAGGGAAGTGGCACCTCCCCACTTATAGCGTATTGTCTATTCTGTTCCAAATTGGGAAAAAAAATTGTTTTCCCAATTCCATAAACAACAGCCATCCTTCTTTCAGCAATTCATGGTGGTCCTTGTTCAGAAATGTTCATTAAAAAAATCGCCCCAACTATTCGCCTTCCCAGCCTTTTTCGCTCCGTGAAGAAATAAACCAGTCATGTTGCCTGTTCCTGAGAATTTTCCATCTTCCCCCTTTGCAATTAAAGCTGATCTCTCCTTGCAGTTTCACTCCCCTCCGCTCCCCCTCCACCTCCTTGTCTGTCTAATCTCCCATTCCCCTCCAAGTGTGTTATTTGGTTTTGGAATTATGTCTATTTACTCCGGGTGGAAGTTGCACAACGGATGTGTTTATGCGAGAAAATTATATCACTGACAAATGCTGATTGGCATGTGGACATTGGGAGAGAAAACTACAGAGGACGTTTTCATCAGCTTGGAATAACACAATGATTGTGTTTTCAGCGGAGCTAATGGATCACATACTCCTCCTGCTCACTCTGATAGCTGTTTACACAAAGGACGGCTTCCCAGATGCAGCCAAAAAAAAAAAAAAGGGGGAAAAAAAAAAAAGGGGGAAAAAAAAAAGCGTAGAATAAGAAAACCCGCCCCAGCAAACACAGTAATAATAGTAATAATGGGTGATCAGGGATAATCCTTCGGAGGAAGATCATGGGTCTAATTCTTATTTGCACTTAGATCCCTTCACACGGTGCTGCTGGGAAAAGGGGAGTTGAAGTGGATGCAAATGATATGGTTGAGTGTAGAGAGGTCCTCACCCTGCCTGGTGAGACGAGGAGGATGCCTTTACTCTGGCTCTGTGCTAGCTGAGGTGCCACAGGGCGCGAGTGCTCCCTGGTCCCACCATGCCTGTGGCAGCCTCTGGCTCGAGGAGGAGGATTCCTGATGATGGAGATTTTGGCGTTTGGGGTAGGGCAGGGAACTTGTTCTTTTGCGTGAGCAAAGAGAAAGTTGGATTTTTAGCCCAGAAGGATGCTAACACAGATCATCTGGTCGGTGTCCACTCATTCCTGCTTTGAAACAAAATTAAGGAAGGCTACAGAAGTGTAGCTGGTCAGGGGAATCAGAGTTCCCTCCCCACCCCAAAGCCCCTTCATCATGCATGCATTTGACCTTCTCTAGAGCTCACCTATTTCTCATGCAAATATGTCTATCAGGGAACAATGCTCCCAGCCCAGGGAAAACACTTTACATGAGCTTTCATCACTCATAGCCAGGCTCTGCCCAAAGACATAGACATAGAAATACACAATTTTCTCAAACGCTTTTGGGAGACCAGATCTGCAACATCCATTTTGTCTGTCTGTCTCTCTCTGTATTTTCCCTTCTCTCCTCTTTTCTAAGCAAAGAGGTCATTCATCTAAAAATCAAACAAATGACTTGTTGGAATCCAGACTGTTCATCTACCGCATGCTCCCAATTTCGCATATATTCGTGCTGCTGAGAAATCTAAATCTGCCACATGCTGTCCAGGGAAACATGGCTGATTTTGCTCTTTATTGCTTCTTACATACCTCAGTGTTTAAAGAAGACCCCTCTTTTGAACAGCAGCTTACAATCTGATAATATTTCTCTTTGAAAAGTCAACATACTATCATTGTTTCGAATTCAATTATACAGCCAGTTCTCTCTCTGTGGTATGCAAGCACTATATTTAGGTTATATTAAATTATGTTTTAATAACATCCACTGGATTTTTTTATCCACCTCAGCCTTTAAAACTCTTAGCCCCTCCAAAGGAGAGGGGGGAGCAGTTTATTAATGCATCACTTCAGAATTGTTTTTTAATTGGAAACATTTTGCGGAGAAAAGACCATTAATAAAATTCGATTCCAAATCAAACTTCTCTGTGTATGTTATTTTTACTCTGCAGTCAAATGCTTTTATTAGATTTAAAACTTTCACTGTTCTTTTTTATCTCTAGCTGTATAATGTTCTGCAATAAAAAATAAAGGGCCTAGCGACTCCAAAGTCTGGCAAAATAATATACTTTTTTGGATGTCTGTGTATGTTGCCAATTAGTTTTGCTGTAAATACAGACCTCCATCCATCATCAGTCTCTGGGTGGCTATAAGAGATCTAATTTGTTTCAGATGCCTTGTGCTTGCCGAGCTATTCACCAACTCTGCTGACCTGCTGCGAAGACCAAAAGCTGCAGAAGGATGACTGACAAGGGAAACTGGAGAAAGACCTACATACTTAGGGATGGATCCTGCCTCCCAAATGGGGAAGGAAACCTTTCCCCCCTCTCTCCTCCCTTTCTCTCTCCTCTTTTCAGAAGCCTGCAGCTTTGGAAAGGAACTCAGAAGCGTAAGACCTGCGCTAGGGAGGCTATGACAGGGTAATGGAAAACTCTCCTCCTCAATCCATTCTCCCACCTCCCCACTCCTCCTTTTACAAGCCATGCTTCAAGCCTCCCGTTCCCTAGGAATTTTATGAATGCCTGAGCCCAGCCAAAATAAACTCGTAAAGAGAAAGTTTCAAAAAGAGGTCACAGACCCCTAGAGCAAGTGCGAACCGGTAAATATCAAACCCTGGGCCAAAAGGCATCGCCCAGGAGCCCTGTGGCCATCCACAGTTTGCCAGCCTAAAGTGTATTTGATTCTCTAGCTCCCACACCCGAGTCCCACCAGCTTTTTGTTCCTCCCCAGGGGCACCCCACAGTCCCCAGGAACTCTCCAGGAGACAGCAGAACTCAAGATGGAAGAACATGGGGAGACCTTTTCCTCCTGAGACTTTCATGCTGGGGAGGGTCAGACCAGAGCCATGGGCCTGGGGGCTCATTGCAAACAGCCAGAAACATCCATCTATGTTGATTTTCCACAGACAATGGGATTCCCACTAACTGCATGGTTTGTGTCTCTGTGTGTGTGTGAAACACATCTATTTTTTTTTCTATAGAAATTAATTTCTATAGGAAACATTCCTTTTTATTTAGAGCGAATTAAAAAAACCCCAAGAAACCAAAAAACACAAACAGAAAAGAAGTTTGCCTGGCTTAAAAAATGCAAATTCCCCAGTCAAGCAGTGAAACCCTCCTGATGCCTGATGCCAGTGGCAGTTTATTTATCCTCCTATTCTCACCTCTCTCATGGGGTTCAGCAGTGCCAGGCAGACACACAGCCCTGGCTGCTCACTTACTGCCATGGATGGGATTTGGTTTCTTACATGCAGCAGCACCGGTGTGGGAGCTGCTTCTGAACTGCTCCCACAAAGCGCACAGCCCAGATCTCTCACCCCACCCTCGGTCTGGGCACTCACAGTGGAGAAGGGAGATGGTGTTTGCAGCTCACACCTCATCCTGGAGAGGCTCAGACTCATGGCCCCCCAGGGAACACGAGCAGGGACAGGGTGGGAGCATCCTGAGCTCTCTCTGTGTGGTCCTGCAGGAGGCAGCTCCAAAGCTGCTGGGAATAAGGGATCGAACAAGGGGCTTTGGCTTCACTGCATCTGCTCCAGGGTGCTGCAGAGGGGTCCTGGGTGCTGATCACTGCTGCAGCTGCTAAAGCATTTTACGTGGAAAAGTTACTGGATTACAAGACGTAGTAGAAACAATTCTCGGAGCTGAGACCAGAATAGCTGAGAAGGAGACAGAGCAAGGATCCTGCAAAGGACAACAGTGGGGAGAGCGTTGTGGTTGCCTCCTCATGCTCCTATTCTTGTTCTCTCAGCATCAGGAACTCCCATGGTGCGCCATGGCACTTCCACAAAATCCTTTCCCCTGCCTGTTTTACAGGTCTCCTCCAGGGATGTTTTTGCGAGCTCGGGGATCCAGAGCACTCATTCATAAGCATGCACAGATCATCCCTGAGGGATCCAAAGCTCATCCCAGATCAGGAAGCCCTGGGCAGAGATTTCCTGAGCAGCAGCAGTTGGTCTGAACCAGCAATGGGCAGCTCTTTCTGTGGCCACATGGGGAAGAAGACAGGGAAAATGATCTGTCAGAAAATTAATCCAGCTACAGAGTGGGGTTTAGGGGTGCATCCACCAGGACAAAGGGCTGGGAATGCTTAAATCATAATATTTGGGGGGGAAAAAAAAAAAAGCACAGAATCAGCTTTGACTATGAGAAGGGTCTATTAGCACCTTATTGTGCCCAAGGCTAAAATGCTAAAATTGCTTTGTGGAAAAGGATGTTGGAGGGGAAACACTGAACAGCCCACCTACACCAAGATGGTGGAAGATCACCATCTCTCTCAGATGCTCTCCTGCCTTGGCAGACGTGGGGAGCCACAGGAAGAGTGGTGTAACCACAGTGGGGGACACCACCAGAGACCCACCTTCCCTGGCAGCACAAGCCAAGCTGGGCATCCTGAGGGGACCATCTGAGCCCTCAGCACACAGCCAGGGGCTGCGGGGGCAGCTGGGAACATTTGTGTCCTAACCCCTGCCAGTGCCACAGGCATCCATCCAGGTGATGGAGATATATGTGAAAACATGACGCTGCTTTCCAAGAGGAGCATCATTATCCCAGTGCTCAGGGAGAGGAGGGAAGTGAGAGGAGGACCCTTCCTTTTCAATTGCAGGGCATGCTTAGTTTTCATCATGTTGCGGGGGGGAATTACTTTTGCTCAAAACCATATGTAGAGCATCAACAAATGCACATCCTGTGAAGCTGGGCGTGTTGCAAGAGGGATTACAAGGCTGGCAATTTATAGCAGCTGCCTTAGTAGCCTCTTCTTCCACGCATTATTCTGTCAACATTGTATTTTCCTTGGAAAAACATCTACAGTAGTTTAAATCTCTTTACTGAAAACAGATCTACTACAGGTGCTTTAGAGTTCATCCACGGGATATGAGAAGGTTGAACGTCCCCAAGAAAGGGAAATTTATGTCAGTAATGACTAATTGATTTGCTTGCCTTTAAAATCCCTAATGTATTTTCACATTTTTCCCTGCCTTCTTTTTTACAGTGCTAATAAAAGAAGCTACATCATACATTTGTGCTATATGTGGGTTTATTCTGGGAAATCCTTGCTCTTGCAATTTTGTAATGTGTTTATGTTTTCCCTCATTTCCTTTTACCTTTCCTTCATAAAAGGGCTTGTTTTCATAGCAAATCAATGGGTTAAAGGTGAACATTAGTGGAAAAAAAAAGCGGTTTTGGAAAATATATGGTGAAAACAAGGCAGAACTAGAAACCAAATCTTTGTTCACTGGAAATTAAAGACACGCTTTGCACATTGAAGAGGGATAAATGCAATATATTGTGGTAGAGCATAGTGAGAACTGCATGCTCCTCTCCAAAGGCTCCCAAACCCAGTCCCAATCCCCAAAGTCTCAAGAAACATTCTGATCCTCAGAAGGATGAGGAGAGGGGTTAGTGCATCTCTGTTGGGGGTCGTTTATGGAAAAGGTTCCTGCAAGATCCTTTGCAAAAATAAATATTTTTACTAAATCCCTGGAGCAACTTACAATTCCCCCTGCTCACAATTACAATTTCCCCATTAGGAAACTTCCTTGAAAAACCCACTTTGGCTCAATTGGAATGTGTTTTTTCAACAAAGCTGAAACATTTTGATTTCAGCCTATTTTTTTTACTTTGCTCTGCAATCATTCATCATAGTCCGACAGAGAGTATTCAACAAGACAAAAATGGCAAAGTCACACACAGGAGTCAAATGTGCTGCCCTGAAAGCGACAGCCCATTTAATTTGGGCTGAAATATTGCTCGATTTTGGGGGAGGGATACAAAAGAAAACAGTGGCGATAGCAAAATTATTCCCTTAAACACAGCAGTTTCCAAGACAGCAGAAAGTGGTTCCACCAAGGGGTTTTTTTATGTGGTCACAGTGTACCAGCCTGTCCACACATCTACCTGGAGATACACACAAAGGTCCTCTCTATGCCCTTCCAGGCCACTGGGACATTTCAACTGAATTTAACACACGATTCAGTGGTGGAGACAAAGGCACAAAACTGGCACAGGCATCTTCAAACCCCTGAGCACTGTTGGTAAGGACACCAGCACAGAGAGTGGCACAGAAGGGCTTGAAGAGTCCTGTTGGACCAAATCCCATCACTGCACTGTGCCTCAGTTTCCATCAGTGCTCTGGTGCAAGCCATGGGAAAGCCCTTTTATAGCCTGTTTTGAGATTTACAAGGGATGTTGTACCACGATGTTGCTGAAAATATATGTGCACACCCTGGTTTCCAATTCACACTGTTTACAAACAGGTATTACCAAGAAGGCTGCTAATACATCAAAGTAGAAAATTAAGTACCTAATTAGGGCTGTACTCAACCCTACTATAGCAAGTAGAGGATAAAATTATTTACAAGACCACTTGGCAGGACATCAAGTAAGAAATTATGTTGCCTTTAAAGTAAATTCATTTCTATGAAGTTAATGTCATTCTGCTTACAAAACTGTCCCTGCTAAACTTGCATTCCAATTTTAAAACAGGAATACTGAAGGACTACTCCATGAACCACTAAAAGGCCAGCTAGGAACAGAGGCATTCCTTTAAATTAGAAGAAGTATAGGAGAGCCTGGGCCTGAGAACACAAGGTCTCCATATGTCTCTATATGTGTCCATACAGGCTCCCACATTCGATTTATAAACACCCTATGGAGCAGGGAGCCTAACTTGCAAGCTGACAAAAGCTGTGGAGGTTACAGAATAGATGGCTGCCCATTTCCTCCTGGGATCCTACTGTCAAGATCTTCTGGGATGCAATTTGTTCTAAAATCAATTAATTTTTACAGGGACCACTCCCGCTGAACCTTGCAATATCCATCCTCTGCCACTGTCTGCTGGAGTTATTGCCCTCAGGTCACGGGAGCTTTGGCACACCAAAGCTTGTACATGGTGAATGCTGCTGGAAGCTATTATTCCAGGGAGCTCACAGGATCCGACAACTTGGGGATGTTGTTTCCACTGAGAACCAGAAATCACCTTCTGATCTGACTGATGTTCGAAGAGGGGCCATCTGTGCTGCCCAAATTGACGCTGACAACTGTGTTTGATGTCTCTGTCTCAACTGGTAAAGAAAAATCACTGTTCTGTTTTCTTGGCTCTGCAATTTCTAACTTTGTGTCAGTGGAGGATAAGATGGCGAGTGATAGTGTCACGCTGCAGGGAAAGTTTGGACAAAATACTGGGGGAAAAGAACAACTCTTTCAAACAGGAAGAACTGTGAAACCCTGGAAGAGGCTGTCTGGGGAGATGGTGGTGCGATCTCTGGAACTTAGGGCCATTAAGAGCAGGTTAAACAAACTTCTGACCAAGAGGCTTAGGCAGAGCTTGGGGCATGAAGTGGGCAAAGGTGACCTCTGAAGGTTATTTCCAGTAATGTTCTAGTAATGTTTCTAGTAGTGTTCAAGTAACCTGTGGTGCTCTACGTTGAGTGTCTTCCTTAGAAGGTGCTCACTTAAACTGCTGTCCAGAGCTAATTAATTCAGACCCCAGGAGCTGGAACGGCCACACCAACCACATCACTTCCACATAACCTCAACTAAAGCACAAGAACCAGAATCACATCCGGAGTTCATGGAGGCCAGAAGGAATCTTCTCTGAGAGCAATGTCAAATATAAAATAGCCTGAGTGATGAGAAAGTACTGCAGAAGCAGAAAATCCAGAGGGTTTATTTTTAATTGTTGTTTTAGGTTTCAACATAAATCAGAATATCAGGTGCATGTTGGGGTACAGCTGCAGAATCACTTCTGTGATACAAGTTAATATAATTCCTGGTGAACCACAGTAGCGAATTTCTTTGGAGTACCTGGTATGAAACACAGACGTACCTGGATTACCTCTTTCATCCTTGCAGCTGTTTATAAAATCATTACAAAACCAATTACATAAATTCTAGATTTATAAAGGTTAATATTATCTTTATATCACAAAGGATTCTCTGCCTTAGACTAGGACAGGGAGAACCTGCCTTGGTGTAGATTAGTGAAGCCAGTGTCTCAGTATATCTAAATGTTTTAACCCAGCTTTGGCAGCCGTATGTGTTCGGTTCAGTCACCTTCAGCTACCTAAAAACTGAACATCTATTTGACAGGACTTCTCTAGACCCCCTCTAAAGTCAGTGGGAAATGAAGAGCTCTTCATTCCTCCTACAGCAGATGCCTGGGTAAGTCAGATGAACCATCCCACGGAGATACCACACTCACCATACAGGTTATAGAAGCCTAGATGATATCAGAGATTTATTATCTATACCTCTGTCAGATGATATCCTGTCCTTAGGACTATTTCAAATGAATGGGTTAAACTGACCAGCGTAAAAGCCCCTTCTGTCTCTGCAGGGTATATCCATGACTCAGTTTCATGAGAAATTTGCTCTTCAACTTTCCTAAAGAGAGCAAGCCAGAGCTCTGCCTGCTCTGAGTCCGCCACGCTGCACAGCTTTTGCTTTGAGGGGAATTGCTTTTCCAAGGCACCAGAAATCATTTGTAAAGGAAACATGGGGTTTGGTTGAGTTTTTTGCATTTCTGACAAATCAAGATATCAGATATGGTTGTTATTATTTAATAATGATAATAGCAACAATTTCTCAGATGTAAAAGTAATACAATAATGATAGGTTTCATGGAACATACAAAAAAAGACTAACAGATATAATCAGTTGCAGAAGGAACTGAAGAAAATCTGGGATGAAAAGCAGAGTAACAACTGTTTGTGGTGAGCTGGGCTTTCATGATGGGGGTATCACAGCAGCAGCATAACATGGAAACAGGGTCTACTGTAAAGCCGTGTGTCCTCCAGATGGCAACATTGATTGGTATTTCTAGAGGAGCTGGGAGGAGCAATCTTTCTCTGGGATATATGGATCAGTCTTCCACACTGACTTGCTTTAGTACTGCCCTCAAGACCCTGGGCTGTGGTAGGAAAAGGCAGATCTTTGACAATATCCACGACAGTCAAAATGAGGAGGGAAAGTGGAAATCACTACACAGCCTTTAGATTCAGCAGATCCAGGGGGGGAAAAATTTATGACACAACTATCTGGTGAAGGACAAAGAGGTATTTTAATCCCCAGATTCAACCCCTAAGAAGGGATGACCATCATTAAAGAAGAAAAATGACTGTGATCTAAAAGGTGCTTGAGTACCTTCTGCAATCAGTGTATTCCCCTCAGCATCTTGAGTCACCAGGACTGCTGGTGCAAGGACCTCTCCCATTTTGCAACAGCACCTTAATCTCTTCAAGCCTTGAGATGATGAATTGACAACTGATGGACATGAACGTAGCACCTAGAACTGCACTAGCGATGATACTGAGCAGTCTTCTGAGGCTTTTCATTGAGGATTTTGTAACCCTTCAGAAAGGAGATCAGGAGGATGAATTGTACTTAAGTCTGAGATTTATATGCATTTGCCACAAGTTAATTCTAGTCCCTGAGCTGAAGCCAGGAGAAAATAAAGAAATTAATAAGACCTTTTACTTTTATTAGCTTTACTATTTTTCTTTCCAGTGCACTGCAAATACATAGTATGAATTCTGCCTTGATTTTGTGATGACTATTATCTCTTAAAATCCTGCTCTTAATCTGTTCAGGGTGCAGGGAGAGATGATGGTCAAATACCACATGATCGGGAGATTCAGGGCTAAATGGCAGGCTGGTGTGCACTGGCTCAGTGCTGGTGACTGCAAAGCAGTGTCACCCAGTGGGCTGCCAGGAGAAGTCACTCTTATTTTCTGGGTTGGAAGAGGTGATTAATATTGGCTCAAATCTTCCATATCATTGCCATTTAGAGAGAAGATAAAAACCCCAAGAATTTCTATCACATTCTAACACAATTGGGGTTTTTTCATTATTTGCTAGTTCATGCTCAAAATTTCTTGAGGTTTTCATGACTCATGTGTCCTCTCTAATAATGTTGGCTATTAATGAAGGGTTTCCTGGAAAACAGACAAGTTCAAAGTTTCAAAACCCCTGTTTTCCATTGAAGTTTAATTTCTAGAAAAATTTTCCACTTTCAACAAGAATGAGACTGAAAAGCAGAGAACATTTTCCATTAAAGTCTGCAGAGAAATTTCCTTTAGTTTCTCAGAGAGGATTGCAGGGCTTGAAACAGCCTGCACTTTCACCACCACTGCCAGGACTAGAGCCAGCATCATCTGCTTCCCTCTTCTGCCTTAAATCAGGCCTAAAAAAACCCACTGAGTTCTCAATTTCTGTGCAATTATTTCTCCTTTGATGTCCTCACATCTATCCAGGCTACTCAGGATAGTCATGTTCCAGTCCTCCGTTTTGTCAAAGTATATGGAGTTGCCTCCATCCACTTGGCCCTGCTGAAGGAGATGAGGCTAATCTTTGTCTGATGGAGGGTAGTTAACTAGGATTATTTTGTCCAGGGAAGAGCCAAGATGATGGACAATGACTTTATTCATCTCTGTAGCTCTCTAAAGTGTGGATACATTTTTACAGTTTCCTCTCTGCTTCCCCTACATTTTCCATACTGAAGTCTCACCAACAGGTCTTGTTACAGCACAAACAAGAATTCAGCCTATAATTTTTGTCTGTTTGTTTGTAAAGTCAGTCCTGTTCTAACTGATGTGAAAAAACCAAACTAAGTTAAATACAAAATTCCATGGATTTTTGCACTGAGGTTTTTAGGGGCACAGGACAAGAGCAGGACTTTGGTTTCTTTGTCCACCAAAAAATCTCCATACTACACTTTTTTTTTTCCATATAGATTTTGGTAAAGGAAAAAAAAGTGGTTTGAATAAACATGCAGGATTTTTTTTTCAAACATCTTTGGATAAATTTTTAAAACATCAAGACATGCTTTTACTGAACATAGAGGATGGCTGCAGAAAGCTTTCTCATTAATTATATTTTCACTGAAAATCCCCCAGCCCAGTGTGCTGGCTCAGAGCCATTCTCCTCCACAAGCAGTTTGTCACCAGGGTGGGCCTGAACCACACCACGGGTCTTTGCCTGCTGTTGGCACAACCCATGCACCAGCAGTGGGAGGACAAGGTTCATTTCTTCTGCCTGTGTCACACTCACCAAAACCGAGACACCATGACTTAACCCCACAGGATTAGAGATGGGAACCGGTGTGAAAATCCTTCCTTATTTATTATCTGGTAAGAGCAAGGCTGACTTTGAAATCTGGCTGATGTGCTCATGAACTAACACTTGGGTGTTAGAAGTGGATCGCTGCCCTTTCAGGAGATGCAGACCACAACAGACCCTTCTAATGAAGCTACAACGCAAAAATGCTAATCTGATGAATTCTACCTCTATGGCTCTGGTGTAAGAGGTTAGCAAAACACTTTCTGTGCCAAGAAGCTGTAAAATAAGCTTCATTTTAGATGCGATAGGGGAATATCTTCTTACTAATTGTACCAAGGTGTCTGCTGAATTAGCTGAGATATGATGTATCAGCAGTCACTGTAAAGCCTCTGTGTGAAAACATCTAATAGAGTCAAAGAAACCAGCACTGGAAGGGACCCCAAGGCAGATCAACTGTGCCTAAACCTAAACCAGGCTAAGCAGCGTTCACCCACACTGTATGAACCCCTTGACTGAAAGGGGAAGAGCTGTGATAACATTTGTTCCTATTAACTTCTGCCACATCTGACTTCCACCAATGGTCTCACGCACAGCCCCCAGTTACCATCCCTGGCTGCATGCAGCGATGCCGGGATTGGTACAGAAGCAAAGCAGAGACCAAAGCTCCATTATGACTTCACTTTTCCCAGTCTCTGTTCTAAAATCCATTAGGAGAGAAGCGCCTGGAAACGCTGTTACATCTATTCTACAGGTGAGCGTGAAATGGCACAATTACCCCGGCAATTGTCCCATGGAGATATCATGGTCAATGCTTTCTGTGTTTAAAAGAGTGATGAAAGATTCAGACCATGCCTGGTTTCCCTACAGCCCTGGAAACATGCAATCACAAGGTCCTAAGCAAGATCCAAACAGGACTCTGGTTTAAATCCCAATATCATATGGAAACGAACAACCTGGTCTGGTGGAAGGTGTCCTTGGCCAGGGCAGAGGGTTGGAACTAAATGATCTTTAAGGTTCCTTCCAACCCAAACCATTCTGCGGTTTTATGATCCAATCTGTGACAGAGGTGGGAGGGGAGCTCAGATATCCCAACTTCCACGTCTGTGTTGCTGCCAGCGGTGCTGAGCTCCTCTTGATATTTTGCTCCAACTCTGTTACAGCGCAGACCAAGTTTTCACGCTCATATCTTGAAAATCTGAGTCTGGTTTGGAAGTGTGTGTGGCCCTTATCCTTTTGCTCTCTAAATATAGGGTCATGTCCAATATTCTGCATCTGTCTTACTAGAAGGGATTTTACAACGGTGGATTATTCTACAATATGTTCATTTTTTCCCAGGCACCAGTAACAGGAGGTAATTTATATGTCCAGTGGAAGCCAGAATTTCTTTTCAGTAATTTCTCCCAGTCATGTTTATCAATAAGTATCTCTCAGCAAAATGCCAAATCTCACAAGCATGTTTGGAAAGTCAAATATGTTTGTGTAATACAAACCTATGTCATGTCAGGAATTAGTTTGACTAATAGGCCTTTAATTAAATCCTTGTGGGGTCTTGGTGTTAATAATAGACCCAGTTTCCAAAAAGTTTAATTTATAAGATAAATTCACAAATATATCCGTCCAATAAATCTTTCCTACATCCAATATTTGTCCTAGAAACAATAACAGGGCAGATAATTTATTAGACTATTTCCTATTGCATTATAATGACTACGCTTGATACTTTAAACGTATCCTTCAGAGGCTATAACTAATGAAGATAAAGACTTCCAGGGCTCATTGATCCAGGAGAGACATACTTACTGTAACTTTCAGACCTACATGTAATCATAGAAATATTTCCCCAGAGAACACAAATTATAGATGACTCTAAAACTGCCACCGGAGATATTTTGCAGAAACCACAACAGGAAATGTTTATTTTCTCAACCCTAATAACCCTTTCACAATCCAAATTATTTTGTATTTTTGGGAAAATCACATTAATTCCCAATTAAATTTTTTCTTGCACCGTGTATCACATTTATATAAATATCTGTATTTCTCTTTACTGTCTTTTCTTAAGTCAGCTCCTTTATTTCTCACTTAAGTGGGCAGGGTGTAGGAAACAAAATGCCACCTAAAGTGTCTCCATTTCTCTTCCCTTCCAGCATGCTTGGAATAGAGATGAGCACAGTATTATGTCAATTCTACTCTGGCATAAATGCACGGGAATCTTAATAGCAGCCAGGAGAACAAAAGTGCCAGGTCTAAGATGTAGTCCCAGCAACCAGAAATACCATTCTGGTATCTGTAAACACTTTTCAGAAAGTGAGACCTATCCCTAATTTATTGATCTATCCCCCCTCAAATTCAGAGAGGTCAGAGGAAATCTGCTCTTGCTGTGCTTTTCCTACAGAACATTTGGTTGTAGCATTCTCTTCCTCCAGTTGCAGAGGTCCCAGGTTTTGGTTCTTTAAAGTCCATTTGTTTTACTTAAAACTGATCAAAATATTTATAGTTTTTCACACTAAACAAGTCAGTTCCAGGTAAATCTAGTGAGAGTCCATGTGACTGGCATGGAAACTGCACAGGCCCTTCCTCATGGATTGAGCCAATCCATTGATTCACTTAATTCAGGCTGAAGTGGGGGGAAAAGGCGTGAAAGACACCAGGTGAGGAAAGAGATTTTTTATGTTTTGATCATGTTTGCTGGAAGGCTTAGAAATGCTTGACTTATTTCTAATCGTACTGGATAGAATTCAGCTCTTAATGGCCTTCTCAGTGTTCAGCTCTCTCTCTCAGCAGAAGGTCTATGCAGGCACAGCCTCTGGGATGTGTATCCAAGGTCAAGCAGCTGCTCTGACCCCAAAGGCTACTGAGCAGAAGGCAAGATAGCCACCCACTTCCTTGAGAGCTTGAGAAATAAAACGCACCAAAAAGAAAACGCCAGCTCGGGTTGCTGGTGCTTTTTAGAAGAAAATCTGATTTGCAACCTGTGGTTTGGCTTGCAGCATTGTGTGTGCATGGATTTCACAGCAGTGGAAATGAGGCACTTAGGAAGCTTGGCTAGTGCTAGCCCGCTCTGGGCAGCTCTCCCTCAGGAAATCTCACATCTCCTCGCAGGCCCAAGCAGCACCTCTGCTCCAAAATCCTTTGCGTGGCATTGCAGGCAGAGATCTTTGGGCAGCAGCACAACTATTCAGCACTAAGGAGTGTTTTGAAAAGCAAGGGACATAAATAAATTGGTAAAGCTGTTTCCCAGTGACTCAGAAAAATCACCATGTCTGAGGACTTGTACTCATCTCTAAACCAATGAGACGAGCGTGTGGCTGGCTTTTCACACACAACAGGCACTAAAACCCCAGCACAGAGAAGATCAGTGTTTCTCTATCACACTTATTCATTTCCTGCTTCAAAGTACATATCTACCCAGGAATGGAGGACCAAAATGAGACCAAGTCCCCTGCAATTGCAAAAGTGATAGAAATGTAAGATATAGAGCATTTCTTCTTCTGTTTCCCTGCTCATACATGGAGGAAGTCGCAAAACATTTCCCCCAAACTTGTAACAAGCTTAAAACAAGCTGCAGAAAAGACCCAAAGCCACAAACTACAACATAAAACAGGAGGAGAGCAGGAAAGCTAACAGGCAGAGAGAGGCCTAGGGCTCCTGCAAGCAGCAAGGGAATTTGTTAGGTGCTACTTCCCGGGTGATCCTCAGCAGTGGGCTGTGCTCCGCGCTGTGGCTGGAGGCAAAGAAGAGGTGACAGGTCCCTGACTCTGTCATCTGATGAAAAACTTATGCCTGACCCTGAGCTTGATGATTTAGTGCCAGTTGTGTGAGCAGGACTCCCTGAACAAGCTCCAGAGAAAATGCTAACACCAGCTGGAGCGCCAACACAACTAGCTCTGCGTCCTGCCGCTGGCTGGGGCCAACTTCCAGCGCTCCAGAAGAAGGTAAAGAAAACTTTCAGAAGCCAAGTTACGTAACATTTACACAACGTTATGAACTAACACAGCTCTGGTTTGTTTTTTTGTTCCCATGAACATGATATGACTCAATGGAAACTACTCTGCAGGAAATAGGCGGCCCATTCTGAATCCTAAGCTTCCAGAAATAAGATACTCTCTAAAGAATTTGGAAACAGCGTACCTGTTGGAGGGATGAGCCCAGCTCAAGACCCTGAGCTGAAGAAACCTGGAATTTGGGAACAGCTGAAAAAAAAAAAACAACCTGGCTCTGGTCTGGCAGTTGCAATTATGGTAGCACTGGACTGGACCCAAACCATGCATCTACGTAAGCTGTGTGTCAATATAACAGCATTCATGTTTACTTTGAAACAAAACAGAATAACCCTATAGTGGGAAATGGTTTTTTCCTTCTTTCTGAGTATTTCTTAATGTTTGTACCAGAATTCCCTTAAACGCCATTTCAGTTGCTACTTATAATCCGAAAGCGGTGTTTGAAATCTGTCTCTGAATTTCAGGGTGTGAAGCCAAGTTGAATCTCTTGTCTCCCCATCAGCTCTCCTGACAAGGATAAAGAAGGACAAAATGTTATGCAGGCTTGTTGACAGAGGTGAAAGTTGGTGGCTGCCAAAGACGGTTTCTGGAAACAGTGCAAACCCTTCACTGAAACCTCACTGGCATGCAAGGCAATCTTTGCTTTTTACTAGTAGGCCCAAAACTAACATTTTCATAATAATTTTCCAGTATCAAAGTGATAGTTTTTATCCAAGACAGCTGAATACTACAGAACTGTGTAACAACAATTCAGTGCCAAACATATGCTATGTATATATTTTAACACCTTTGATAATAATAAAAAATGCATGTTCCTAGCAGTTTTCTCAACTTTCATTCAATAACAACATCCTTGAGTTGATGCTTTTTGTTTTCCTTTCATATTATTACGAACCTGTGTTTAATTCTCAGTGCCAGTTTGGCTTTTTAACCTCTCTTTCTACATTCCACTAGTAATGTCTGATTAAGAAATTAGCCTTTCAAGTGCTATAAAAAAATCCAAGAAATACAGTAACACAATACCATGGAAAACTGATATAATCTTTTCAAAACTATAAAAATTGGTCACCCAAAGGAACATCTGCATGGTAAAAATTTTAAACAAACTGGAAGGGAATCAGATAGCTCATAAAGAACCAAGCAGCTAGAAGAGCCATTGGTCGTTTACATATTTTGCTGTCATCCTGACTTGGAGAAGACTATCATTTTGAAGCACGTTTCTTCAGTTTTAGTTACCAGCATCTGGAACGAATTCCAGGATGGAACACTGAAAGTTTTTAAAAGGAAACTCAACCTTACAATAATTATTCCTTAAATCATTAATATGGTGAAAGTGCCAGATGTAAAAATATGAACAAAATAAAGTAAAATACGCTCCCAGGTATCACTGAAATCCCTAACTACATCTGTCTGTTTTCTCAGTTCATTAATATCTGTTGTAGTCTCAGATATTTTCTTTTATGTAAAAATTTCCATTTGCTTGTTATATCTTCTGTCTTGCATTAGAGATATTGCTTTACCTCTCAGGGTAACTGTCTGTGTATATTGAGGGACTGTGGGTCTACTGTAATACAGGCTTTCCTCCAGCAAAAGACAACAGGGTGTTCATCTTTTATCCAGCAGCACGGGAAACTTTTGGTTTGATGGATGTTCAAGAGGAACATCCTCCTGAAAGTGTGGTTTTGTGGTGGCACCAGGGCTTTGCCAGCACGGAGCTCCTCACTGGGCCCGGGTTTCATTCACAGACACAAGATAGGACGCAATGAGACCCAGGTGTTAGGGACTGCTGTGCTTGGGAGAGGACCAGGAACCCAAAGACCAGGCAATTCTGTCCTACCTTCACTCTCTGTTCACACTTCCAAAGCAGCAGGATGAAGGCAGCAGAGGGAGGGCCAACATCACTGTAGATTAATATAAGATCATTTGATGGTCTGTTCTTTTCAGGATGATGGTGCAAATCACAAGGCCGAAATCAAATTCCCTCTATGTACGTGAATCCACTGGACGTGCAATGCAGCTCCGCAAAGAGTTGCACTTAACTCATTCAGGAGAACCCAATTCATTGAAAACTCCGGGAACACCTAACTAGATCCCACCAAAGCCCCAGGCATTTATTTGTTTCCACTAATGCCCTCCCTCCATCCCTCCACAAAGAAGATGTCTCCTCAGAGCTCCACTGAGAACTCTCAGCACCGCCAAGCGCGTTTGCAGATTAATGCTTTTCTGAATGTTACTAATTAGGACAGGCGACTATATAATGAGATGCTTACAAAGTTTATTCATCACTAAAAATAAATGTTAAGCATCTGGCTTGCAGGCTATTCCCATGTGCCACTCAGGTCTGTGTGCCATAGAGCCAGATGGAGCTGGAGGGACACCAATCACAGCGCAGATGGATAACATGTCTTAAAACCATGGTTAACTTAAATAAGCAAGTCGCCATCCCTCCATAAATCCCACATCTACCACCAGATGTGTGACAAGGCTATTGCACAGGGCTTTCTAGCTTGGGCTCCCCTGCTCCAGTGGGGCAGAGGAGAAAGTTGGCCGCCCGTGGCCAGAGCCGACTCTCCCTTGCACAAAGCCCACTTGTCAGCAAAGCCACTCTGTTGGTGACCAGCTGAAAAGAAAGCCCGGATGAGTCACAAAGCAGAAAACCATCAAATGGGGCTATGCTAAGTAAACTCTCCTTCTGTCCCAGGCAGTGGTGGAAATGACTCATCTCCTTTACAAAGCTTGGGGGAGAGTTTCTCTCTGCCATGTTGACCAAATGTTAAGTGTGTTTCTCAAGAGGGTTTTTGCAGTGAAACCATCGGGGATGTTTGTTTACAAGCCCCAGTTTAATTATTCAGCATAGCAACAGATCTGAACAAGGACACTGTGTTTCCTGAAAGTGTTTTTTAGCCTGTGCACAGGCTGACAGAGAAGGTGGGATTGACAGGTGGATACTTCATTTTCTCTTTTTGTCTCTGAGCAATGCTGTACAGGAAGCAGCACTTTTCTGGTGTCATGGGCTTCATGTTGACTGGGAAAGCAAGACCTGGGACATCCCAGGCTCTGGGGTAAGGGACATCACTCCTCATCCATGTAAAGAGGGAGGGAAGGGAAACAACCCAACCCAACATCAGCAGACAGACGAAACAAGGTGGGTTTTCCCAGAGCTGGCTGAGTCAAACCCTCTAGAAAAGATGAATATTTAAACTGTATTTCTGGTTTTTAATGGTCTTAAATGCTACTTTCAGGTTAGAAGCCTTGTTTTGCTGAGCACTGATGAGCATAAATAAAGAAGCTGATTTTTCCTTGTGCTCCAAGAGCCTGCCATCCAAGGAAGCAATGTGCAAAGGCAGAACTAATAGAAGGAATGACTTTAACCGTGAAGGTAATTTTTCCACACTTGAGGTTTGTTCCTAGAAAAGAGTACAAGGTGATCAATTCATATTTGGACTTGAAGCACCCCAAAATTCTAAGCTTTTGGATTCGTGGGGGTTTTTTATTTGGAACCTTATATTGCTAAGGAGACCTAATCAAATATGGTACTTTCAGGAATCACCAAATACAAGCACATTTTGTAGATGAAACCATTTCCATAAGAAAAACAATCCTTTCCTCTGAAACGAGAAATCCACAAAGAAATCTGAGAGGTCTTTAAAACAGCAGTGAACCTTTTAGTTGCCTATTATCTGAACACCGTTAAGCGTTGAGTTCCGACACATCTACCAGTTCCAAAACATGAAATGACTGGACAGACAGAATAAGATTTTCAACCTGTCTGACCCCCTGAAATACAAAGTTTCTCAGAGAAACTGTGGCACAGAAGCAGCCCACAGTGCTCCAACCTTGGACAACAGCAAGTCCAACCACAAGACACAAAGCTGCAGGGCATATGACTCCTGAGGCCCCAGGGCTCACTGAGCAGGCTGATGCTACATGTTCCCGACTTCCCTTCTGTCTGCTGCCAGCCCCTGCCCTCAGAACCCTTGATGTGGGGTGGAGCACATAGGAGGAGTTGCCCAAGGCTGTGGTGGATGTGATCCTCACATGCCTGTGGGGTGATAAGCAGAGGCACGGCACAGTGTCAGGAAGGATGGGTTTGTGGTTATGTGTTTCGCCCACGGCCAAGAAAATCAGTCTCCACCATAAAATTTTTGCTTTGTTGGAAGCAAGACCTTTCATGTGGCTGCAAGGCTCCGAGAGCAGGAGGCAGCTTGGTGCTGTGCTGGTGGGAGCTGGATAGCTGGGACCCACGGGGATCCAGACAGGCACACCGAGGACAGTGACAATTTGATCAAATTTCACTGTGTTAGAGCCAGGTTAGACACAAAAAGATGGATTACGGAAAGTTAGAGCAAAGCTGGAAAACATTTTGGGAGGTCTAGTAACAGCGGATCAAAGGTGTCCATCTCAGAAGAGAAAGGCACTCGAACACATTTTGGTTATGGGCACCATCTCCAGCTACATGGAATCACTGGAGACTTCTTTCCCCATCATCCAGTGGAGGAAGAGAAGCCAAGGAAAACCAGATGTGGAAGGCAGAGAACAGCCCAGATCATGGGTCTTGTGGGGCAAAGCATGCGCAGGTGGGAGGACACTTGCCAAACTAAACCCAGGTCTTCCTGCCATAGGGAGGTTGGGAGAAAGGTTCAACCAATGCCTGAAGAGACAGGTGGAATTCTCATGGCCCATCCAACCAGAAAGACCAGGATCCCAAGGAACGATCCATATACAGCCTCTGTAATGGTCTACTCCAGCTGGAAAAAGCCTGATGTACTGCTGAAGAATGGGGCTGAGGGAGGTGAGCTATAGGATGCTGCTTTGGAGTACTTGGCAGGATTAATCCACGATTCCCCAAGGTAAAATGTAGGTTGACAAAGTGGTGAGAGTAAATAAAATAGCTGATGCAAATGAGGACTGGCCAAATGAGAAGTCTATTAGGTAACAGACATAATGCACCCACTTGCCTGTGTTCTACTTTCAGTTCATTTCCTATATTCAGCCTGTCTCATATTTCACCTGGCAAATGACACATGCAGGTATCTCATCAGAGTTAAGGCAGGAGCGCAGGCTCAGTAGCAACTCCTCATCAGTGCCTCAGGTGAGATGTTCCCTGTTCTGGTTTGGAATCATGGGATGGTTTGGATTGGAAGGGACCTCAAAGACCATTTAGTTCCAATTCCTCCAGTCATGGGCAGGGACACCTTCCACAAGACCAGGTTGCTCACAGCCCCATCCAGCCTGGCCTTTAACACTTTCAGGGATGGGGGATCCACAACTTCTCTGGGCAATCTATGCAAGTTCCTCACCATCCTCACAGTAAATAATTTCTTCCTAATATCTAATCTAAACCCTCTGCCCTCTTTCAGTTTAAACCCATTAAACCCATTAAACTCATTACCCTTTATTCTGTCACTACACACCCTTGTAAATATTCCCTCTCCGACCCATCTCCAAAGCAGGGTTAAGCTAAACCATCTGAGAGCAGGCTTAGGACAGAAATGTATGTCCACATGGGTAACTGCTGCCTGATGCCAGCACTGGGGCCACTGCTTTGGGACTAATTGGAAGAACTGATATGAAGGAGAAAGCACATGATAATAGAGATATGGTGTCAGGATGGCACCACAGTGAGAAAGTCAAATTGCTCCCAGCAGAAATATTTGGTTGGTGGCAAAAAAATATTCCTTCTGGCTTTTGTCCATTTTTATTGACAGAACCATCAGTTGCTATCACCTGGGAATTTTTGTTCAGTTTTTTTAGCTACGATTTATGGTGTAAACTCTGAACCAATAAATACATAGTATTATTGGTTTGGTACAGAAAAAATATCCTTCCTGACAGCACCAAATGATTTTACCCAGTGCAGTTCCTAAAGCCCTGAAATACAGAATTTGGGCTCTGGCTACAGGGGTGGTTTGATGCTTGACTCTTTCCTTTTAGTCCAAAGGAAAGCAATCTCTCAAACAGAGTCAGGGTCTCGTGTCCAGTACCTAACAAATGGAAGGGGAATGGGAGAGAGGCAGAGCACATTCCACAGCCGGGTGTTTAAGGAAAGGGGTATAGCTTTCACTCTCCTGCTGTTAGACAATAATGCGCTGACTGAAAATGTCAAGCTTCAGTTTAAACAAAATAAAAGACTAGAGGGCCCCGGGCAGAGAATTTAAACACATATTAATTAAGGCTGGTAATACCCTGACATTTGCTGGATTTTTAATAAACTGATTAATATTTCTTCTTCATATTTCCGTGACATGAAATCAGTGCAGCACAATTAATTTCAACAAGTTTTGGTCAAAGGGTGCTGAAGGAAAATGAACATGCAGCATCACAGATTTGAATTAGAAGTACTCTCACTCTGAGTGAGTAATGTGGAAACCCATTGCCCTCCACATGAGAAAATTGCAGCTCAGGACCTTGAGAGGAATTTATTTACTTTCAGCAAGTGATTAACTTAAAGAGTAATAATTACACAAAAAGAAGAAGAAGGCAGAGAGAATAAATTATTACAGTGCCCTCAAGAATGGAACAGAATGGAGCGAAAGATCCTCAAACGTGGAAGCATAACACCTACGCATGTGTTAACGTGAAGTCTCAGCTTTGTGTGTTCATAATTAAACATCATGGAAAAAGAATGTTTTGGGGAAGATATTGAAGGTTCAGTTGTTACTGCAGCAGTGAGCACTAGAGTAATATCTCTATACTAGGTTTTAACTCTTCAGTAGCACTTATGCCACTGGTCCAGAAGTTACCAGTGTCCAACCAGAGCAGCAACACTTCCACACAACTTGTCATTCAGCGTCATAGGTTGCTGTAAATGTTTCAGATCTCTCTGGGATAGCTCCTTCCTCTTTCATTAACTACAACAATATTTCTTTACGTGACGAGCGGATTCAGTCATAGCCTGGGTCCCCGTTGTGCACACTTTGGTTGAAACACCCAAGAAGCAGAGGTCTGGCCCAGGGCCATCTGGGAAGTTGAAGCATGAGTTACAGCTCGGGACAAAACGGCACAGCAATAACACAAGCCACTCTGCTGGTAAAAATAGAGATACAGAGCACAACCCCAGTGCCTGAAGCAAAGCAATTGCACTGGCGCTGACTCTTGCATCACTTAATGTGTTCTAACACACTTACTCAATCACAGCCATCCTGAAAAAGTCACATGCACATGACCATGCTCTCCTCCTGCTAGTAAGTGAAATTTGTGTGCATTGTGGGTCTTAGCTTTGCTTAAAGAAACCCTGGGGTGCAGTTATTGTAGAAAGAAATGGACTGAGAATGTACATTCTCTAATAAAGAGAAATTTTTTAGCGTTTAAAATGTTAGTTCTCACACTAAGCACATGGCATTCAAATCCTACACATAAGAAAGTTCAAGCAGAGAACAGCTGGATGTCCTCTTTTCAGATTTTAGTGAAATTCTAGATTTTGAAAATAAAGTATTCCCATTTCTCCACTTTTTTTTAAACTATCAATCTACAAAATTTTGAAATAAAAACCTGAGAATCTTGAAAAGTAAATAAACCGCAGATGAACAAAAGTGAAAGATATTTCAGATAAACATTAGGAGGAGATTTTTTCATTTGACTTTAAAGTGACAGAAAGTGGTTTTGTATTAGATTGTGGCTGTTGTTATTATTATTCCCATTATTATTATGCTCTTGTTATTGCCAGTATTAATAAAACACTTGTATCCACTAAAGCCTAAGAATGTCTATCAGAGACCCATGTGCTGGGTATTTTACTGATGTTTATTTGAAAGACTGTCCTTGCCTCAAAAAACTTCTAATTTACTGTTGCACCCTGGGGAACAGAGAAGAGAAAGAGTTGCTTAGCACAGGAGCTGGATTATCCCAGTGCCAGGAGATACATCAAACCCCAGTCCATCATCATCAAGGGTAAGGCAGGAGACCTGAGGTGACCCAAGCGAGATCAAAATGCCACTGTGGCTTAGTGAGCAGCAGACCTGACCTGAAGAGCCTGCAGATTAAACAGATGCAGAAATGGCTGAGAGGAGAAGAGACAGGAAAATATTGATTCAGTCCTACAAATTAGGAGGTAAGAAACTTCAGCACTGGGGTAGCAGAGCATGGCATGGTGGAAGAGTTTCCCAAAGTCATCCAGGTACAGCAGCTCCCTGCTGTCCCATCTGGGTATTAAAACCACAAGGACATTATTTGCAGATAGCACAACATGTGGCAGGGAGGGTGTCTGAGAAGTGCTTGTGGAGGCAGAGAGTGACAGGATGAGGGGGGATGGTTTCAAACCAAAAGGGGAGAGTTTTAGATTTGATGTTGGGAAGGAATTCTTTGCTTAGAGGGCGGTGAGGCACTGGCACAGGTTGCTCGGAGATATTGTGGGTGCCACATTCCTGGAAGTGCTCAAAGCCAGGCTGGATGGGACTTTGAGCAACTGGATCAAGAGAGTGGCATCCCTGCCCTTGGCAGGGCCTTTGGAATGATAACCTTTGAGGTCCCTTCCAGCCCAAACTGTTCTGTGGTTCCGTGATTAATTAGCATAGCTCAGCCTGCTACCACCACCCCTCTAGGCCATGGTCACTGATTATAGAGATGTTCTTACTGAAACTGGGAAGTTTTACATCTACAAAAACTGCCTCCCTTGGGGTCTGTGCCAAGGCTTCCTACTGCTAGAGCAGGCCCAGGCACCCAGACCCAAGCTCTGGTCCCAGCCCTTCCCTGGAAGCTGAGCTCCTTCCAGCAGAGGTCGAGGCACAGGAGACCTGTTTGCTTTTACACCTCCAGCACTTCCCACTTGGCATTGTAATGTTACAGTATTGATTTAAATTGATACATCAGGCTGGGAGCTGCAGAAGAAATCTGCTGCAGGATGCCTCTGGAGAAGGGTTTTCTGCAGCCCAAAACACTCATAACTTCTGCCCACAGCTCCTCTGGAGGCTCTGGGGCTGCTGGCAGCTCCTTGTGCTGCCATGGATGTCAGAGAACATCACCTCCCAGATGCTGGAGGTCATAGTCATACCCTGGTATTTTTTGAGGCATACAAGGAAGAAGCTGAAGAAAAGTTCTGAATTTATGTAGTCATGTTTCCCTTCTTACTCTGTAACCTCAGCTCTGCAGGTGACAAAAGAAGATGGTTCTCTCCACAGCCAAACAAGCATTCCTAGGGGAGAGCTTTTGTACAATCACACTCATCACTTTAGGTTTCATCCAGCCCACACAAGCCCACAGAGGATGTGCGGAGAGATTCTTTCCAGCCTCTATTGGGCATTACCAGTGTCAATCACAGCACAAAGACTACAGCCCTCCTGTCTCCACTTTAAATTAAGTCTTAAAATATGGGCCAAATATGATGGATTTGAAAACAGCTGCTTAGGGAAGGAAGTGCTGCAGGAGATTCATTACGCTGTGGTCTGACAGCTGATGCTGAAGTATTGCAAAACCCATGGGGTTTCCAGAAAGAGCTTGGCATGAAATACATGGTGAAGGAGCAGTACAGGCTGCAGAAGCCATGGCACCCCGGACGGACAGATATGAAATAGAAATTACTGAGGGTGGTGATGGCCACAGAAAGAATAGGGATCTGGGAAATAGCCAGCCCAGTTAGAAGAGATCTGAGATGTGGAATAGATAGGAATACTGGATCCCAGATAAGAGGAGGTCCGCTCCTTTACTTCATTTCTAGGGCAGTCGTCCTTGTAACTCGTGCAACTCAGGAGATAAGCTCTTTTTGATGGATTTTGGTGATTTGGGCGTTGGATTTATGGCTTGTTTTACAGGACTGGGAGTGTGGAGACATGGATTCTTGTCTCTTGACTCCACTATGGATTTTCTGGGTAACCCTAGTGAGTTGTACAGACCCACCTTCCAAGTGTGGCAGCCTGAAGTTCAGTGCACAGACTCATGGTCAGCCCCAGAGCTGGTTGTAGGAACCCCTCCCACAACCCACAGGGCTTGCTTTGTAAATAGGGAAGTTGGGCCCAATTCTGTGAGCCTCCATTTCCTAAACTGCTGCTAACGGTGTTATCCTTCCACAAGCTCCTCCCAGAGGCTCTGTTTATTCATGTGCACAAAGAATAACAAATGCAGGGACAGAGGGATGGGAAAGGGGGCCAGATAAAAGCATTATCTGAAAACTGCATCACCACATGGGCAAGTGAAGCTGTATCAAAGGGAGCAGAGGAAATTGTCCTTTCCCCCACCTCCCTCCAGTCCTTCACTCACAGCCACCCCAGCAGAGACCTGACCAGACAGAGACTGAGCTGATACTGAAAAACAGAAAATAGCCACTCCTCAGGATTACCTGGGACTACCCCAAATAAACCCACAGAAAACAGGCCCATAAGTACTTGGTGCTCATTCAGCACAAGTCATCTGATAATCTTGGGGCAGCTTACCATGTCTGGCTAGAGAGCAGCAGGCCCAAACATTTCTGAATAGCAGACTAAGTTAGATGACTAAATATGGTATTTTTTTATGAACTTGGAGGACCCACTTTGGAGTGCTTGGCCCAGGATTGATTCCTTTTGAGACCTAGGCCTTTGATCTCACTGCTAGACAAAATAATTAAAGGAACTGAAATACAATCAAGGTTTCTTTCCAGCTTCAAAAAAAGAAGAGAAAAAAATACTTGGATATCTTTGTTGGACTCTTCAGATAAAACATCACATAGAAAAAAACCCCATGGTGTCTCTTGAGCTTATTCCATCAGCTCCCTTCTTTTAAGCTGACATGTGAAGCTGCTCAGATCTTTTATTGGGAGGCAGAAAAACTGGAAGCATCAGGTAATGCCAGGGGGATGCACAGCTTTAAACCAGACACTTTTTTTCCCACTAAGGACCATTACTTAAAATGCTCTTTTCATACTGAATGCCTCAGTTGAGGGATTTGGCTTTGAAAGGGGGTTTCTGTTTGGAAAGAGGGTTCTCTGTTGCTGCACACACAGATTTGGTTATTTTGGTGGTGCTTCATTTTTTCTCATCAGCCTGTTTGGTGGCTTCACTTTAGTGACATATGGATGGTCTGCATCCCTCATGAAACACACAGGAGAATCCAGATCTGGAGCAGGAAGGAGAAGAGGTCCAAATCCCAAGGGTAGGAAAGGATTTGATGGGTTCCTGCTATCTCCTGCCACCAAGTCTGAGGTCTCAGGACTAGGCCAGAACAGCCCAGTGGTATTTTTTCTCCTTCTCAGGGCAGAACCAGAGTGGCAGAGTGGTTGAGGGGGCTTCCTATTGGTCCAAAGGTGCCAGCTGGAACCACACTTGGATTTTATACTGTAAACTGTCCCAAATTAACCCTCCTGGGAAAGAATATTCAGAAATATTACATTATCAGGGGGCAGGGTGTGAGCTTTGATACGAGAATATGGGGGGTGCTGGAATAAGATAATCCTTAAGGTCCGTTCGAATCCAAACCATTCCACGATTCTGTGAATTTGGAGTAAAGAGCCAAAAGCAGATATGCCACAGTAACTTCAATCACCTCTCTGGAGACTTTAGGTCCTTCAAGTGGGCTGCATCACTCATGAGGGCTAAGGGAATCACCTCTAGGTGTTTCAGCAGGAAATTTCAATGCCTAGAGAGCAACAGCTGAGTGAAGCCTCTGCTGCTACCAACAATCAAACCCTGTCTCTTGGCTTAAGCTGCTGTTCAAGAGCCAGTGCCTGGAAGTTTAGTGAAAAACCAATATCTTCTTAAAAGGGCACTGGCTTTATCCTTCACACTCACCTTCCATCATGAGAGAACTTCCTCCTCCTGGCCCCCCCACCTCCACCTTTCCCCATGTCTTTATTTCTTGCTTTCCTTTTTTTCCTTTCATTCTGAGATCCTGGCAAGGTAAGAAGGCAGAAGACTGGATTTCCTCATCACTGAGCCAGTTAAAATGGCTATTTTGGTAATGATCCCAGCCTTGGATATGTTGCCAGCACTGAGGCAAACCCAGTGTGACCACACAGTCAGTGAGTCCTGGGCTGGCTTTGAAATCCTTTGGAGCAAGCACATCCCACTCCTTGCAAGCGCTTTGTACAGCATTCCTTAATCTTACATTTTGTTCTCTGGGAGTACATTTGTTATTAATCACTGGCTTGCACATTAATACAGTGCTTTATAACAGTTAAACCAGATATTCCATCCTAGCAACTCAAATTAATATTTGTTTGAATAATCTATTTAAGATGATGTCTGGCCAGCAGTGTGGTCTGGCTGGAAGCACTCTGCTCTCCCAAGCGGACGTTTTCATTTGGTTTCTTCCATATTTTATTCCTCTGCTCTTATTTTATATCATCCCCCCAAATCTTCCATTCAAATTGCTTTCTCCAGCAATGGCTCCTCTTGCATTCAGCCCATGGAGGTCAAAGTAATTTTTTCATTGCTTGTCCTAATCCTCTGGGACAAATGGCTCTATTGAAACCAAACATTTTTGAGGAACTTATTTTTGTAGCTTTTTCTACTACTTAAGATTCAAGCTGAGATACATACTCTGAGTGCAAAATACATATGTTGCATGAAACAAAATATGCTGTTTGTGTGTATGTATGTGCATCTGTATTTATTCTATCCCTTTGCAGCACAGCGGTTAATTAGATGTGTTATCACACTGATGTTGTTTTAAGGATTGTCTTCTGCAAGATCAAAGTCCTCCTGTGTTAATTAAATTCCACCATGATAAAAATTACGCAAAACTAAAGAATAATCAGATACTGATTTAGAATGGATATAAATGTTCTCCTTTTTTGGAAGATTTGAAGTCTGAAGCCAACTTCCACAGGTCAAACTTGTCTCCGAAAAACGCAGATGAGCAGCAACTCATGTCCAGTAGTCATTTCTCCACTGAATCACAGTCAGAGTCTGGTCCAAAGTCCTTCTGTGTTTTGAGAAAGTACAAAGCTTTTCTGGCTTAGGTTGGCCACAGACTGCCTTGGAAAACAAAATTTTCAGAACTGTTCATTTTCAGAATGTTGCACGGGTAAAAATTTGCTTTGACAACACCCCTCTGAGGTACAGGGATCAGTGTAATGTGCCCTGACTTCACACAACGCTGTGAACACAACCCGTGCAGTGGAAGTCAACTTTGCCCGGTCAGCTCTGGACCAGGTCCACAGAGAATAAATGCATGGAAAGAGGTGAAAACACAAGTTCTCCAGACCTCAGGATTTTTCAAAGCCTAAGACACTACACGTGCCCTGGGACATCATGGTTCCTTTATAGCTAAGTATGTTTTCAGAAATCTATTTCCAGCTACTCTGACTGCAAAAAGCGTGAATGACTGTTTCCCAATGTGTACTAAGATAAGGGTTATATTATATCATATAAAATTTTCCCCTCATCTAAAAAAGTGTTTTCTGTAGCACTTTTCACTGAGACTAAAAGATACCTTTTCTTTTCCGAGAAGAACAAATTATTTTTTTCCAGTTACAAAACAGCACGTAAACAACAATGACCAGTTTAAAAATTCCCTCCTCAACCAAGGGAAATCAAGGTGGATTTTTTAAAGCAGATTCAATTGAGATTAATGGATTCTTTCCTTGAAAATCTGCATTTAAACTGATAACCACAAAAAGAGACTTCCAAGAGCAAGTTGCACAAACCATTACATCACAGAGGATTCCCTTAATTTGAATTATTTCTAAAAAAAGTGAGAATCATTGATACTACATATGTTTGATTCCCTGCTTAATCTATATTAGTCATATAGCTGTTGCTAGAAGGAGGCAGCAGAAACCAGAGCAGTGATCTGCCTTTGTATTGTTTAAGGATTTCCCTCTCCAGTTTCAGATGGGGATATTTATTCCTGGAGACACAGACTATAGCACACATCCATCATACATATATTCACATTCACCCCCAGTTACATCAATCCAAGCATAGACTGCACAATTGTTGCAATTTATATGTCCCTTTATGATTATAAAGTACAAAGCATTAATACATTGCCAAGATCCATGACCATCTCTTAAAAAATCCATTGCCATGTTCTCCCTGGTATTCCAGAGAAAGACAAATCCTGAGTCTGACGAACTGTGCACTCTCCTGACTCCACATCCACCTCCCTTAGAAGCCAAATCCAAACTATGAAAATCCTCTCCCCAAAGAGGAAAAATTACCAGAGGGCCTCAGCAGCCACAGAACCATACAAGAAATCAATGTATTCAAACTGACCATGCAGCAAAAATTACTGTGCATCTGTGAAACTTTCACTCAATCAAAAGTGATAATAGCAAATCAGTGGCTCATATTTCATATATCTGGCAAGATATTTCCTTCTAAAAGCCAGAAAACAGGATTAAGAACTAGAAAGATACAGTTACAGCTGTGTCCATTTGTAGATATGTAGTAAAGCTACCGTGCTGTAAGACAAATTCAGAGTTTCAACCAGATATTGATGGGTTGTTGGATCACTGAACACATAGCATCTTTACTAGCATACAACCCGATTTTACACTAAGGAGACACCTTTAAACATTTGCAATCTCTTTATGTGTAGCTGTTAAGAGGATGTAACAATTTTATCATTCTGTTCTTATGTGTAAGACCTTGTCTTTGGTCTTGAGATTAGTCCAGGACAAACCTTTTCTCTCAGCTCACTTCTGAAACTGAAGAGTTTTCAGCTAATCTTTGTAGAAATCTATTGCAATCAAATTTGCTCAGTACCCCATACCTACTTTAAAAGCTCTTTTTGTCCATGACCTTGGTGGGAAAGCAGTATGCTCCATTACTATTTTTCTTCCGTATTGTTTATGTTGAAAAGCAGCTGGTCCTTTATGAATAACCCACTATTTGACTCAAAGACTGAGTATTTTAGCTCCCTTTAGGAGTTTTGTAACTCCTCTTCTAACAGACACTTCCCTTGACCTCACTCCCACCCTCACCATACACAGAAGATTTACAGAAAGGATGGAATGGGGATTTGAAAAACAAAAAATGGTGTATGATTTTGATCCTGCACCACTAGAAGGCAATTTCTAACTATTAGTGGGGCCAAAACGCACACAGTACCGACTGAGCTCATAAAAAACTATTTCTCACTGATTTATGGAACTGAGGGGAGAAGAAAGAAAGGAGAGGTTTCTCCTGAAAAACTGAGGGCCTGCTTTATGATGCTAGGGTTTGCTTTTAATAAAACTTTTGGAAAGAAGAAGCGGGAGCAAATGTTTCCGGGTTTTGGTATTATCGTTAAAAAGTTCCAGTATTTGTTAAAAGCTCCTCTAACACTAAGCCCTCGCAGCTCCCGATTAAGTCCATGGGAACTGCCAGCCCTTCCAGAACTGGATGCTCTAAATGCTGGCTCGTGGCAACCAACTTCACGTACAGCCAATTCCTGAGTCTTTATCCAGGTTTTACTCAGCCTTTACTCAATCAAAGCTCTCGCTTAGGGGCAGTAAATAAGGACTTTAGGAACTGGCCCAAAGGATAGGTTCCACGGCATGCAAGGCAACTCTTATTAAGTGTGGGCGTTAGTCAGCAATAAGCCCTCCTCCACCTCTTAAACTTTTGGTGTTCCCACAAGGGAAGCTATTGAA
Organism: Oriolus oriolus; assembly: GCA_013400235.1. Classification (NCBI taxonomy): domain Eukaryota; kingdom Metazoa; phylum Chordata; class Aves; order Passeriformes; family Corvidae; genus Oriolus; species Oriolus oriolus. The sequence goes on from VXBT01004570.1 coordinate 2,785,340, forward strand.
AGCCTGTGCTTTGTAAGTTCAATTCCCTTTGCTGGCTTATAACACAGCTGCTATATATTATCTTATACATTTGACCACAAAGGTGCATTCTATAGGCAAGATTCATCCACTCCTGCCATCCCTTTTTATTCATTCACCGCTTTTCAGCATAATGTTTGGGGACCCTGTTCTCAGCCACTTGTACACTTCAGCACTTGAAACACACCAAGAGGGACAATCGCTTGACTGATATCTCCATCTCAGTATCTATACCCGTCTCTCTGTTTCTCTAGCTTTCTACCCAAGCCATTGTGTGCACCAATTGTGCTATCATAAAGCAGAGTGTTGGGCTGTTTTGTGACGATGAAGAACCATGCAATCACAAGCTTTATTGCATACCATCCCATCCAGTGACCCCTGTTCTTATCATGAGAGCCCATTCAAGGGGAAATTACACCAGACTTCAACGGGGAAAGTGTCCCTCTGTTTCCAGGCTATTCAGGACAAAAGGTGAGAACCGCAGAACAAGCCTCTTCTGCTTTAATTGTGAAATGTTTCGAGCAATTGGGGGGCAGGGGGGGTGGTGGGAGGGGGGAAGGGGAGTTAAGGGGGATGGGGAAAGAGAGGGGGAAAAAAAAAAAAGAAAAACTCTATTGAGATCAGGTGGTCCCATTTCCCAGAGATAAACAAGTTCAATAATATACTGGTCAACAGAGTTACCCCATCCTCAACAGGCTTTTGTTTTTTAAAAAAGGACTAAAATAACCACTTGGAAATGTTAAACCAAGGCATGGCATTTTAATATGAAAATGGAGGCCTAGTATATTTTTGGTCCCTCTGACAACGATTGCCCTCAATTAGATCACTTATACTCAGCAAATTGGTTGCTGCAAAGGGTTTGTGATCATAAAAATAATCATACATGGCAAGTTCCTTTCAAATCTGAGGGGTTTTTTGCTGTTGTTGGGGGCTTTTCTCTGCTTTTTGCTTATTGCCATAGTAACGACAAGTGCATATTTTGACTTGCTTCCAAAATGATATTCAAGACTGGTCTTTTTGTCCATTTTTAAGAGGAATCATTATGAATATTTGAATTATATTTTCCAATTAGGTGAACTGAAGTGTTTTCCAGCAACTCTGTTTTTTTCCCCTCGTTTACAGAAAATGGGAAATTTTTATTACACCAAGGACTTTCAAGACAATAGCTACAGAGACCATTTTCCAGTGCTGTTTGTAATATCTAATTTAGTGCTAATTTTTAATGGACGGGGTTCCATGGGGATTTGTTTGCAAATTTCATCAACTTGAGTTCCTGCTTCATTTGCTGAAATGCAGTACTTGGAATTGACCCAGTGAGCAGTAACACTCTTGTTCTTTTTAAAACATTGCTGTATACTACAATAAACAGTGACTGGTTATCAAAAATAAAATGCTTGATTGTCTACAGATTTGGAACACACATTTTTTGACTTGGATGAGCTATTGCTTTAGACTCACTGCTGACACAGCTTAAACAAACACATACATTTTATTTTAAGCCTTGTGTTTCTTCAGAAGCTAACGGGATGCGCTCAGCACAGAACAAAAGCAATTTTATTTTTCCATATTTGCCCTGGTAATGCACTCTTCAGCCCGGATCCTGAGTGGATGAAAGCCAATCCAACTTGCCAAACCCACATTTTCACCCTCCTTCAGCAGAAAAGTGTCTGTCATTTGAAAAGGAATCCAAAGCACTCAAATCTTTAAGGGATTGCTTAAGAAAGGCTTGATGTGCTCCTGTCTCTGGGCTCATCTTCAAAATATATGATGTTGAGGTTTTCACAGTGACAGAAATGGCCATTTCAGGTGAACTTCATAAACAGACAGTAGAAGGAAGCACTTTTAAACCCAGGAGCTCGTTTCAGCAGAGCATGCTTCTGGTGGTGCTGTTGTAGACACCTAGGACTTGCTGCTCAATGGAAATCAACATCTGCATACTCTCCAGGGAGTAAATGTTAGGGCTTGTTGCAAAATCAATCTGTGTTTTCCACCTCTAACAGCATAAACACAATTAACCTGCTGAACGTTTCTGCACAGGGATGGAAATAACCTCACACATTGAACTCATACAAGATCCATTTCCAAAAGGGACTGTAGGTGGAAAAGTTCCTGAAACTCTAAAGGGTCATCCAGGGCCTTTCATCTTCTCTTCCAGTCTTGGCCTCAATATAGGATCGAGTCAGACTCAAGAGCCCCTGGATCTCTGGAAAGCCATATCTACTCATCCTTGTTCATGCCTCGTAGAAGCCCCTTGTCTCAAGAAACCTCTAAGATGAAACGTAGCAGAAATGTCCAAAGCATAAAGCATTATTTACGTGGCATTGGGGAAAGGAGCAGGAGTGGGGAGGAGATGCAGGGAAAGGGAGTTTTTACAATGCCAAAGTGTGATGGGCTCTTTGCAAACAAATGTGAAGGTTTAGGTCTGCCAAGTTTCTCCAGTCTCAGGCTATGGTGGATTAGACCCACAGGCTCTTTTTTTTATAGAGTTTCAGGCTAAGCAGACAAACTCAAACACTGTGCTACATCCATCCTCACTTTCACTACACCATGAAACAAGCAATTAAAAAAAAAAAAGAAATCAACAAGCTGTTCAAACATGTTTGATCAGAAAGCACTTAAGCAACACAGAAGGAATCTACAGCGTTTGATATTACATTAATACCTTAATATCTTAATCCTTTACCAGTGACAGACTACTCATTTAAATCCCTAATGGGACCTGGTTTCCAAATTACATTATTTAATGTTTATTCAGTGAATAATCCAAATAGTATTTAACACCACTGAAGAAAAAACACACACACCCCCTGGGTGGATTGTCTGCTTTTCCTTTGCTTCGTAATTACCCAACCAAGGGCCCTGTTAAATAACTCCATTTTTATAGTCTTAAAGTGAAATGAACCCTCTATTTGAACATTGCAGAAGAAACACTTCAGGCACACATGCACACTGTAAAATCTAGCTCCACGTCAAAAACTTTCCACTGATCAAGATTATTTTGATCCATTTGAGGACTTTCTAGCCAGACATATTTAATACCAAAGGGCCTGATCCGAGCCCCATTCTGGAAAGAGAACAAAAGCAAACACCAAGGGAGCATTAAAAAAATAGTAATGGCTTGTCAATTAAATCTCTGTGTGTCAAAGAGGGGAAGTTAATTGCCTGTAAGTTTATAATATAATTAAGACACTTTCAATGGGATTTGTACCACCCAGCTGTGGACACAGCTGGCAGGGCTGTAATCACCCAAGCTCCCTCATTACCCAGCAGAAAGGCTCTTCCCCTTCTCTGTGGTGGGAGCTCAGGCGTCCTCAAGGGTTAGGGAGGTCTCTAAGTGTTGGCAACATGAAAAAAAGCCACTTTGTGCTGTCACAGCATGCCCTGATGCTTCCTTGCCTGATTCCCATGGTGCTTTCCTCCAAGACTTGCCCAGTGGTACCCCACTCCTGTGAGCCCACAGGGATGGAATATCCAATTCAGTCCCTTAGGAAGGTCAGTCCCTTGGTCAGCAGAATTCACTCATGTCCCTGGGAAAAGGTACTTGGTTCCTCTAATGAACAGAACACAAGTCCTTCACTGCCGAAGATGAGCCGTTCTGAAGACACAAGACGTCTTCTTGTCTCCACAAATTCCTCATGCAGAGGAACTCAACCCAGACATACACCTGCAACCACAGATGCTCCTGTTGTGGTACCCACGATTCCATGCCTCTCTTTCAAACCTGTCTTAAATAAAGGCCAGGCCTTTTGCTTCCTCTGTCAAACATCTCTAACTGAAACTTTCAATCTTTGCTATAGAAATCAGTTCAAGTAGATCCAGAGGTTGTGAGTTAGAAAGTGTGTGTGGAAGTGGAGATACAAAGGAGAAATGGCTTTGCCCCTTTTGGTGATGAATGATTTGGGGATTCATTTGTAACAGTAATAAAACCAAGGCTTTTCAAAGAGATCTCCCTGGTGAAGATCTGCATGGTATTTATCACAACCAACCAATGGTGCTCGTTCCAGCATTTAACTGCTTCCATTCACATAGTTAAAAAAATAACCAGTGCAATTCCAGAGCCTCATGTTTTGACATCAGAGTTCCTAGTAAGCCGTCAACATTTCCATTAAAGAGCCTTGTCTGGCAAGCTGGACATCCTAAATGCATTGCCGAGTGACTGGGCTGCTCCTCCCCTCCTAGTCCACAGCCAGGCTGGGAATGAGGGGTCAGTGGAAGACTGCCCAACCCAACGCCAGCACAGGGGCTCAGGAGAGATGCTGATTTAAAGACTGTAAGTGCACAGCCCTTAGAGTCTGCAAAGCCCTTGGTCTCAGCATGAGACATTCAACTTCTCTACCTCAATAATACAAGGAGATTTTGTTCCCAGCATTAGTGTTCACGTTTTTATGACGTGGTTGGCTGAAAGAATTAGAGGTCTTTTCTGCAGACCAAGGTAAGCATCACCAAAATTTATATTTTTGAGAGAGCTTAGGTGGTATTTTTTGGACTGTTGACTATAGTTTATGTTAGCGGCAGCAAAGAAAAGAAGAAATAGCACCTGATTCTTTTCCTTGTGGAGCAGGGAACCTCAGTTATTAATGAGATATATGAGGTGACTTTCATACAAGCCTCACTGTAACAAAGCTCCTCATAATCACTGGTGGATTTCATCCTACCTTTATATAAGGCAGTGCATATTTATCCTTACTACACAAAGGGGGAACTCCAGCAATGATGAAGTAACTCCCCCAGGGTGTCCCCAGTGGAGCTGAGAACCTGCCTACATCTCATTCATCCCAGCACAAAACTCCCTAAGCAGCATGGTGTTTTGGGGAGCGATGCTGGGAGCCAGCACAGGGCTGTGTGGACACTGAAAAAGCAAAGGAGAAGTCAAAATGCATGGCACAGTCTGAGATCTGAATTCACCAGCAGGGTCAGGGAGCTATTTTACTTGCTACCACTGTGAACTCCAGGAATGGAATCAATTAGTATTAGTTTAAAACATCATCTGTTTCAGTTTAACAGAAAGCTTCTGTTCAATGAAATACAGGGTTGGTAAATGAAAAATAAAAGTTGATCTGATTTTAGTAACTCCGAAGGTACTATGTTAGGTGTGGCAAAGAAGTGTCATACATGTGCCACGAATGTGTGCAACAATATATTATTCTTGGGTTTTTCCATGTATTCGTGGAAGAATATCCCTGCACATCATGCATGTGCACAAAGCACAAGTCTGTGATTAGCAAGATGGTTCACCAGCAACTTCACGGATTTGTGACAGCATTTCACTCAGTGATACTCTTGGGTGATAAACCAGCTACTTTGGAAAGGATGTTTGCCCAGGAAATCAAAAGCATCTTTAAAATCACAATGGAAGAATTTCTTTCCAGGCATCACTTCTGTCTTTAGAGAGATAAACTCTATGTGTTTGGGTTTTTTTTACCATAGACTTTGACAGGCTATGGTAGGAGGATCCATTGGAGAGCTACAAAACAAGAGTTTTCCAAGGCAATGAACTTACTCCAAGCCATACTGCCTTTTTTTCCATTTTTTTTTTCTTTCACGGAAGGTTTTTAACGTACTGTCATCCTTTCCAATTCAAAACACATTTTGGTTCCTCAGGGGGATCACTGGCTTGCTCCTGATCTAAGCATCTTACAAGGCCAACAGCATATATAGGTACTTTATAGGTAAAACAGGAGCCATGTTATTGAAAAACTGAACTTCCTTACAGTGATCTTAGCTATAGAAAAGAAAATCCATTGGCTGCAGTTGCACCTTTGGTTTCCTACCCAGAATTATGAGACCAGAGCTCAGGGACACTACAGACACACAGTTTAATGTTACTGTTCCAGCAATTACTCCTAAGCTGCTTGAATTTCTCATTCCAATTTTTTATTCTCTGAATGCCCCCTTCCCTCTTTTAATGATCTTTTGTCTTTTCTCTGTTTACTTTTTCAAGTAAAAAAAATTAAAAAGCAGAGGAGGGAAGAGGACTAAGGATGCTTTTATTGTCTCATGTCTCGTATGGTTTTTAGGAATAAAGAGACAGACCGAAGGGAAAATCTAGGGAAAGAGAGCATTTTTTTCAATTCTCCCATCCAAAAAATAACCAAAGCAACCCTGAGCAAATACTTATCTGCAAAGCTTCTTCATTTTCCAACCAGCTATTCAAGGTTTCATTAGTCCCACAGGTCCCTCAGCTCTGCCTGCTCTGGCTGGCAGAGCAACCCTCTCCTCTCCACATGCCATTTTCATGCTATGAGAGCCATAAGCAGTGATGGCAGCACTGCCTGTACTGCACAGGTCTCCTTAATTCAGTCTGCTGGTCAAGCAATGCTGCTAAGAAACCACCACGAAGACAGAGAGAAGAAAGCAGAGATGAGCAGGATTATTCTCACTTGGGATAACTCATTCTTCAGCAGGATGATGAATTGCTGACAGAGCTGGAGAGGGAAGTCCAGCCCGGCCTCCTGCAGACAGCCAGCACAGCACAATGTCAGCAAAAAAGCTGTGGAAAGGTCTAGAGAGGGAGTGGGGGGCGAGATGAAACAGCTGCTGGGCTTGGGAATAGGTGGAAAATGGCATCACAGCCCACAGTCCACTGCAGCAAGGAAATGCAAAAGTGGAAACTTACAGATATATTGTTACATGGCGGTAATGATTTTAGCATCTGCATAAGGCACACGAGCCAGGGCCTGGATCCCTCCTCGGTTAAATCACTTAAAGCCCTCTTCTGCCTGAAAGGAATAATCTCCTTGCTTTTATTGCTGTCTTACAAACTTTCCATCCCAATCTACTGACGAAATTAGGTGACACGAGGACTGTCAAATAAATTCTACAAGGGGGTTGTGGGAGAGGAAGGAAAGGTTTGAGCTTAGAGAGTCAGTGCAGGGGCATCACACTGAAAATGTAAAGTCCAGAAAATGAGGATGGTCACTGGGAAAGTGGATCTTTGGGGCTTCTAAGACCACAAAACCAACCCTGGAGCACGACTACCACTCCCTGCTAGATGTTTGCTACCCCCGTTACACCCCAGTTGGAGGAAGACCACTGTACGCAGGGAACTGAGCCCTCCAGTGACGAAGCATTAAGAAGCCATTCCCTTTCCAGATGGTGTAACTGATGCTGATTGACCTAAATTATGTCATGCAGCGAACACTATCAGCCCATGCTGGGTGCACCATCTCCGATTGCAAGGGAACAATGGGGAGCAGAGCAGGGGACAATGGAGGCCGCGGGAGGCTGGTCCGTGGCAGGGTCACAAGGTACAGAGTACAACAGCAGAGCAGATATTTCCAGCATGCCTTTTCCTCTGCTATGGATCCGCCTGGCTTCTGTGCTGCGGGAGACTGATGCCTTATCCTGGTCTTAAAATTAAGAGAGCTGAAGACAGTTAAGAGGGGAAAAGGGCTTTACCTTGGTATTTATTTAAGGATCCTTAGGTGCGCTGAAATGCACCCCGAAGAAATGGCCACCCACGATGTGATGTCTATACAATTATAGGCCTTGCAAAAATTAGCACATCTATCAAAGATTCCCCAATGAGGGACTCCAGCGAGACCCCTCATCGAGGAACCTTCCCCTTGGATGGGCCTGTCTCTGTTTACAGAATATGTTCTGGAGAGGCCCTTGGTGTCTGGGGTTTTCAAAATGTTTGGTCTCTTGGCTTAATGGAATACTGGGTCTAAGGGAAATTATCGAACTTAAAGAATTATAACTGTTGGAAAAAGTTAGGCTAAAAGCACTAAGAATATATAAAAGCTATATAAAAGAGTGTATAAAAGAAGTATAAAAGGGGTATAAAAGAAAAAGCAAAAAATCATCATGGCATCAAGACAATGACATGTCATCCTCCCAGATTAAACATGTTAGGAGGCGACTGGGAAAGCAGAGATCTGGTCTTGCTTGTGTCACTGGTTTTACCTGTCCCTGCTCTTTTTAATAACATTTTTAATAGAGGAAAACCAAGTCTATCCTGGATCTGACCGACACCATACAAGAGCGATACTGGATTTGCAGAAGTGGCAGTTTGTATTCTCCATGTTGGCTCATCCAGTTTGCCTTTGTCTGAAACAACCCAATGCACACTTTCATATGCCTATAAAAAAAAGGTTGAAAAAACTACTTTTTCACAGTTCTCAGTAATTCCTGGAGAACAATTAATTCATTTTAAGTTCTTTCTCACTCCTATATCTGAGTGGATAGTTGAAGAGAGAAAGAGGAAACAGAGATCTGTATGAGACTAGAGACAGCCTGATCTCTCTAAGGGTAAGGACATATTTATTTATGTATATTTAGGCCTTGTTTTTATCACAAGATTATCTTCTGCAGGAACACAAATCTGGAAGATGGGAAGACAGAGGATAAACAACAAAATAAAATAAATTATCTGCTTGGACATGGATCTAGATGACCAGCATGCCTCTACGTGAAATTATTACTATGCAATATTATTTAGACATCTAATACACTTCACTGGAAAGCCTTCTCGTATTTAATTTTGACTAGTCCAGTGGTTGGTTCACTAGATACTGAATATATAATGGAGAATACTGAATACATGGTTAATCAACATAATCAGAATGGAAACAGCACTTGGTTTATTCCAGAAAATAATAAATGTGATGCTTATGATTTCAGAGATCTTATTTTTGCATCTCTTTCCTAGAGCAGACCTGGTAAGGGAGGAACCCATGACAGAACAGCACAAAGCTGGGGCATTCACATATCATAAACCTGGCCCCTGAGGAAGAAATCCTTTCTATTGATTTATGTGGCCGTGAATCACCCAGGATGTCAGCATAAATTTTAGCTTCCAACAAGCTAAATATGAAGTCTGATTTCTGACAGAATAACCTTGTTCTTCATGTCTTACCCCAGTCCACACACAGGCATTGGAGCTCTGCTTGTTGCATTCCCTTGAAAAAACCTAACACTGAGTGAAGCAAAGTTAATCCATTTGTCAGCATCTGCCGACCTGTGCACCTGCACTGGAGTTTGTAACAAAATCCCAAACTAGCACCAATGAGCTTCAGGTTCTGGTGAAAATGGCTTGCAGAGGACATGCTACTCTCCCAGAGACCTCCCCCAGCAATGCAACTCCTTAGAGAGATGGATGGGTACTTGTACAAGTGTATCCAGATCAATTTAACCCAGAAATTTCAGGAGATCAGGTTCCCCAAGAGATTCCCTTGGTTGTTAAAATATGTTTTATCATTTTTTCCCATTGAAGCCTGTGTTTGATTTTTCCTGAAAAAAAGTCACTGCAGTGCAATTGGTTCTCAGAGAACAAAGCAGCACAGGCGTTAGGAAAAAGAAGGAAAGAGAACAAAGCAAAATAGCTGAATGAGACTGTTTTAAACAACTCCCAAATTGTCACAAGATCGCAAAATTCATATACAAGGCTGAAGAAAGGGGGAGCTAATTTTCTCCAGAAAAAAAAAAAAGATGCTGTCCTTTCTTTCTCTAACGTCAGTTTGAATTTTTCATTTACAAGTGCTACTGAAGACTGCATACACATGTAAATACTCATATTCAGAATATTCCTCTTGAAAAAGCAGGGGTGAAAGGGACATTATGGAAATGAGGCTGGATCAATACCAGAGGGAAAAAGGGATTCAGACCTATTAAGACGTTGGTGTGCTTCAAGCCCAGTGTTCAGGCTTTCACTTCTTTCCTGTCCCTGGACTCTGACTGCTATAGCTGTGACCGACAATCTTTTTGAGATGGGCAGACAGTAGCGATGAAATTACTTGAAGACTGAAGAAATTTAAGGAATTCCCTCTGTCTGGCATATCGAAAAGTTCAAAAGTTACCCCTGTCTCAGTGGCTAAGCAACAGAAATGTCAGGTGTTAAAATATTATTTTAAAGAAAATGAGAAAGGCAAAAGAACCACCAAAGGCTGGTGCGAGGTCCAAGATAACTCAAAGAGAATTCACACACATATTTGACACGCCAGGCTATTTTCCATCAGACCAAAATAGCAAGAGAAATTTTATCTTCTGCCTTTTTTTTTTAAGTGTTCGTCTTGAAAATCTGTATCAAAATTGCGATAAAAGTTTAGGCTGCATATTTTCATGCATCAGAAAACCCAGGGCAACTTATTTAGTAGCACATATTTATCAAAATCGTTGACCTTTTGACCAAACTCATCTATATGAGATAGAACACAGCAAGAACATAAAGGAGTCAGAGTAGAAGCTGGAGTTTTGTAGATTCCCTTCAAAGGATTTGTGGAAAGTAACTCATATAAACAAGCCCATATCCAGTAAGATGAAATTTAATATCTATTTTCTGCACTTCTCCTAGAGGCATGTCATGATCCAACATTAACAATGTGTTTAAAATGAAGAAATTTAATCTTTTCTTTTTTTTCCTAAAAAAAAATACTTCAGGAAGTTTGACTGTGTTATTCCATATATGGAAAAAACAGCTAAGTCTTCTTTAATTCCATCATACCTTCATATTACTAAAGGTGTCCCTTCTTTTGTTGGCTGGCAACAAGTAAAGGAGGGCTTTCCATGAAGATGAAAAGAAAAAAAGCAGTAGACTACACCCAAAATTGTCTTCTGAGCTCATCATTGGCATTTCTAGGCCAAAAAACCCCAAGAAGCTTACTTCACAAAAAATACAGTAGGATTTAATACAATACTGATGCCAGTACGAGATCTGGCAGAAAAAGTAGGGAGGAGAGTTGAGGCAGAAATTTGTCAAAAATAGGGTTTTTTTCTGGGAAAATCTACACCCAGAAAACTGTCAAGGCAGAAGAGAAAGGACTGGCTTGCTTTTAAAAGCCACATCTTGGAAGAATTTTGAGATCCCTGAGGTGCATAACAGAGAAAAAGATGCTACCAAAGGGAAAAGTCTTGATCTTTATCAATTTCCAGAAATTTGGATCCATGGATATAGGAACTGCATGAAGGAGAGTACCTGCCTGCTTCCAAATTAGCTGGAATTTTATTTTGGAGAAACCAAAACAGAAGAAGTTGTGAAAGCATTAAAAACCTTAATGTCAGCAATTTTTAATAAAATGCTTTGATTTTTCTTTGAGAGAAACTCTGTCCTTTTAAAATATATTTTCCCATTAGGTAACATGCCCAACACCAAATAAATTAAAAACAAAAACTAAAAAACCCCACATTTTAATTTCCTTTTTTAAAAAGAAGCGTGAGCTAAAAGATGACAACTAAGATCAAAAGAGATTTAGAAACCTCCTTTAGTGGTAAATTTGAAAGTTGAGTATTTCTTTTTCAGAAATAGAATAAAGCCAGACATCGAGTTAGAAATTTTTGCCGGGCAGAAGATCTATCCTCTGTGGAACAACAGGAGTCACAAATAATTAATATTCTGATTAAGCTGTCCTACTAAAAATCCAATCCCTTCATTAAGCCTGTATCATTAACAGGCCACCCAAAAAAGAGAAAAAAAAACCCTGTACTTGACTTTTCAAGGATATTTCCTTTATTCCTGGTGGTCCCTGCCATTCTTGCAGTCACATTTTTGCTAAGCAAACAAACTGGCATGAAAAGAAAAGCTTTTCTCATCCATAGATCGATTAGATTAGATCATATCAGATCCCTGTCAGTCTGCTGAAATCGCTTCTGGCCAGCCAAGACTGTAGCTGAGGACTTTTGGTAACAAAAAGATGAAAAAATCAATTCCGTAAAAGCTCCCTTCTCTTTCTTTTCCTGCCTAACTATATTCAGTCACATGGGAGAGCACACAAACACATACAGCAATATAATCATTTAAAACAAGCTTTTCTACTCCGCAACATTTTCCTTAGAGACGCAAGATCTTTTCTATAAAAAGTGTAATTTCTATTTATTTTTTTTAAATTATTTTCCTTCTATTTATTTTCCTTGAAAATAAAATAGCGGCAACAGGAAAAAAAAAATTAAAAAGCCTGCCATTAGGAATGTCTTTAATTTTATGTTACTTTTTCCATCTGTATTCTTTCCATAGAAGTAAACCTCAACTCCAAGATGGTTTTTGAGATTTACATGTTTATTTCATTTTGTTTAATATCCTAATCGGTTCACAGTAAATTTGACCACACACACATACAGTGATCCCAGCTGTTTGACTGTGGCAAGCCAAGCCAAAGACATAAGCAAAAATACAGCCCTGCTGCTGAAATCTTTGCAAAATTATAAACAAGACCCTTAATATTATAGCTTGGCATTCCACACCAGCAACAGAGATGCTAACACTATTTACAGGAAAACAAGCTAAAAGCAGCTCCCTGCTCTTTGGTGCTTAGAGGCTTATGGTAAAGGAAAAACTTGCATTTAAACAGTGGTGGTGTATAGATGTGCTCCTGGTTTGGCCTAATGTTGTGGTTTCCATAAGCAGGCGTGAGGATGCTGTGCTTTCCTGGCAGGCAAGACAATGACACAAGTTAGAATTTAACGAACTCTTCCCACATCTCTTTTCTCCCTCATTTTTTCGGGAGGGTAATTAATTCATTATCTTTTCCCACTCCCTTCATTTTAAAGCCTGAAACAAACCAACCCAAGGGCTCGTTTGTAGCTTTCAGAGCTGCTTCACTTTTCATGGGAAAACACAGGGAGAAAGCTGAGGCTGTGATCTTCAAAGGCATAAAACCCCCAGTTTCACGTGGTCTGTCCTGATTTGTGCCACACACTGTTCACCAAAGCCCAGACCTCAGCAGAAATATCCAGGGAGCCTGGACAAGGTGTAGATACCTGCCTACCTTCCCTGAGCCACTGCCTTTATTTTTTATGAGACTGAAAGTCCAACAATAAAGCCAACAAAAATTCAGTGTACATCTACCAGTTCAAACAAGGAAACAGAGACAGAACCAGATGGCCAGATTTAAAAGTAAAATGAAAGAAAAATTATTTTCAAAAAGCCCTCTTTCCCAAGGAACGCCCTCGGAAGCAGAGCCTGACAGTGGTGGGATGGACAAAACCACACCATCTGTGTTTCTAAGCAGCCTGGACTTCCCACAGCACATGGGTGCTCTTTATGGGAGACCTGGGTGAGCAAGGGTGAGATCACAGGGTGCAGAGATCAAATAAGCCCACGATCAGAGCCAGATAATGACTTGAGGACATGGAGGCATTTTGTGCTGCCTGCAGCTCTCCTTGCTCTGCCCATAAAGCCAATCCCGAGCTGAGCCACGTTGCCCTATAAAGCTCCTTATCAAGATTTCACACCTGGCCTGCACATCTTAATTTAATGATGACATAGTAGCATCCCCTCTCCACTGCACAGCACAAATTATCACGTTGCTTTCTGTGGACATAAATCTCATTTAGCATTGCTTCCCCTTCAGGGATTTTTACAGGCCAGAGAGCAGGATAAAGATATCCACCTGGATGCATATACAGAGCTTCTTATGTGAGCAGTGACTCTGAAAAGCACCCGTTCCTGAGAAATGCTGCAGTCTCGTGTAATTAATACCTTTCCCTAAACTCCCTGTGCCAGGCTACAGGCAGAGGACTGTGGAGGTTGATGTGCACCACCTGGGAATGTGGTCCCTTTTGTGCAGAGCCCCTCAAACCACCCTCCTGTCACTGGAACTTGTTCCTGTGAGGTTTTTTTGCAATAGGAATGCAGAAGGAGAAATTCTGGTGGGCCCAGTCCATGGTGAGGCAGAGCTGAGCTTCTCAGCCACCCCATAACAACATTTGGGTGCTGCCATCTCAATTCTGTCCTCATCCCGAATCCACATGAAAAATGTAGTTTTCTGGCTACATGAGTTAAACCAATAAAAGGGGAATAAATTCCCAGCTCCAGAACAGGGGCAGTGGTGTCCACATTCCCATTCTTTCTCAAAACTTTGTTATTATGGGATGGAGTGTTAAGGATCTGTCAGCATTTCTATTACAAACCTCAGTCTTTAGAGGTTTATAAACGCAGCCATTTAAAATAACACAGCATTAAAAAGTAGGTATGTGAGTTGTCAGCAGTGGTGTTTCTGTTTTCTTTAAGATGGTTTAAAGACGTTTTAGCAGATTATTAGCCTTAGAGAGGTCAAAAATAATCAGAGGTGGTTTTTCAGCTACATTTTTGGCTACCTCTGGATAAATAATGGTTTAATTTGAAAAACATTGAGTACATAATATGAACTGTCTTGAAGCAACAACAACAGAAAAAAGGAAAAGCCTCAGTTAATGGCCACGCTATTTGTGTTTTTGAAACAGCTCCTGCACATGCACTGGGTATGCTCAGCTTTGAAAGCTCTCCCTGTGTTGTGGGTAACGGGGTACAACAATAGCTATGTGGATGGAGCAGTTGTTTCCATGACTTGAGCTCACCCACATCACCTCCAGGGGACAAGCCATCCCCAAACAAGGGCTGTCCCCAAGGAAGACACTCAACATGGGGTGGCTGGAGGCTCAAGGAGGGAGGACAAGGGCACTTCAAACCCTCTGTCTCAGCCCAGCCTCCAGCAGCCAGTGCTGAACAGAGAGATCTGTGATCCCATTTCACAGCCTGGGATGGGCTGCTCCATCAGCTGGTGGGCACTGGCAGCACCAGCACCTCCTCCCACATGAGGAAGCCCAAGCCATTGGTGGGCTAAACTCCAGCAGCATGAACAGAAAACATGGATGAGAGACATTTCAGCCTTCATCTAGGTGAGCATTTGGACCATCTAACCCTAGGTGAGCAGAGCTGCACTTATGTCCATGACCAGAACAATTACACATTTGGGCTGGCTCCTGCCATGGACCTCAACCAACTGAGGATAAGTCCTGGAGACCTCACACTCTGTGACACCGAGTGGGGAAAGACTGGAGAGGGAGGGGGAAACTGCCTCAAAAGCTGCCTGTGTGCCATTAAATGCTGTTACCAGCAAAAAGTCAAAATGGTGTTTTTAGCTTTCCCTTCATGAAGAAAATTACAGGCCTGATATTTTGTTACAACAATAATTGCCCCTGAGATTGGCTTGCAATTATTTTGGTGAGTCTAACCTTCCAAAGTGAAATGACACGAACAGCAGAGCATCCATGGGCCCAGGTAACAGCCAGCTTAACAGCTTCTAATTATTTCCCATCAACTCTTGATCTTCTTTACCTGATTGTTGCTTCAAAGTGTTTCAGCAAAGAGAAGATGGCCTGAGCACTCGCTACTTATCTCAATGTCTTGGCGAAAGTTTTGGAGCACTTTCACTGGGCAGTGAGTAGAGACTGCCTGTGCTGCCTGAAACACACTTTTAACTAACAAAGCAATGGTTTAGTGCTAAACATATTCTATCAACCAGACAAGACACTTGAGTTCTTTCTTTTGATAATTAATTATTAATAGCCTTGCCAGAATATCTATTTTGAAGATTGTCTGTACATAAGAACTTAATGAAAATCAGGACTCTAGACTAGTTACACAGAGTAATTATATCAAAGTAAGCTTCAGAGTCTGAGTCTCTGATCATGTAATAAATAACCATTTTCAGAGCTGGATAAAAATAAATGTAATCAGGATTACATGATGAAAAATGCAAAGAATCTGATTTGTTTATTCTCCCCCTTGCAAAACCCATCACTCCAGAGCAATTTGAAGACAACACCCCAGTCTGTCCTAAGTGCTACAGCTTCCTGAAGTCTTCTCCTGAGATCCCACTGCTTCAGCACCCGTGTCCTGAGAGCTGACCAGATCCACCCTGGAAAGGACCAGATGATATTTCCTGCCCCATCAGCTCTGGGGACACACCATGTGCTGTCCTGATTCCCATTCCTGATCTCCTCTTCTCTCCCATGTCTTCTGTTCCTTCTATAATTTAATCCTTGTCTCTCTCTCTCTCTCTCTCGCCTGCTATATATAAAAATATATATACGTTTATCCGATCCGGTCAGCCAAGATTACATTACTATTTCTGTTTATTTATGTAGCTGTATTTCTGTGAGCCTGCAACCAAAAAGGCAATGAAAAGCAATGTCTTGAGTAGCTTGCCCTTGGTGAAGCTTGCCTGGCACTGCCAAGGCAGGGAGCTGCCCCTCTCCCATGTGGAGACCTCACCGTGACTCAGCTTCAGAAGCTGTTTTCTGGCATTGCTCTTCTTTTCTCTTTCCTTTTCATATGTGCTTTTCTTTGGGACTGGGTTTTGCTTTCTCCTTCCAGAAAGAAAACTGGAATCCAGCAATAACAGTAGCTGAAAGAGCCCCAATCTGTCTTCATTAAAACTTCCCTTTCCCAGAAAAGGCAGTTTCGCCACCTCTAACATTGTCTAACATTGGTCAGAAAGGGGTTTCATGACAATGGAGCAGTATAAAGGAAGATCGTTCAAAAGCAAAAGCCCTAATATTTTGTATTTCAGATGCTTTCATGTCTTTTATTCTGCCTTCTGGAGTCAGAGATCTTTGTATTCAAAGCCCCAGATATTATTTATAGCACTTTATGGAGACAGAGCCATCGGCACCCAGGCTGTCCAGACCTCTTCATCCGATTTGCGTTAGTACTGTACCACAAGCCCACGACATTCAGCAAATGTGAAACCAAGACGAGGAGGCACAACAGAACCGCCTCAGAATGAGCCTGCGCCTTCCCAAACCCCACATGAGCATCCCGGCCGCTCCCGTAGCCTTCCTCCCTCTGAGGAACCACTGGTTCATTATTTACAAGAGGCTGGTTGTGCTATCTCTGTGCAGTCACCCACAGCACCTTCTTACCACCCACCGCTGCAGCTGATCCAGGTTTTCACACTTTATTCCACTGGAAAAGCAGAATTTGACCTGGTGGTTTCACTTCTTGCTGGTACTCAGGGCCACTTTGTCACCTTCAGCCCAGGGGAATGGCATTAATCCTGCAGCACTGCAATGCAGCCATTGCTGAAGAAAAATTATAGGGGTGATAAACTCTGCAAGAGGGGATGAGGCTCTCATGCCTTCACCCCACTGATTTCTGCTCAGACCTTGAAGAAGCTTTTACCTTCTCCCTGTCCCCCTACAACCAGTCACAACAAGCACTGGATCAACCCCAGACCACAAGCCATGAACCACCTTCTGTAAGCGGATACATTTTGTATTTAATACCACGGTAAATTAAAAAATGGCATACCACATCAAGCTTTTATTTCGCATACAATAAAAGGGTTTCCTCAGTCATAAAAAAATGGGCAAGGAGAGGGGGAAGAGGCCACCACACAACAAATTCCTTCCTTACAGTCTGGAGAATTTGCGGGGGCGGGTTCAGGGGGAAATTTGCCAGTTAATAAAATGTTGTGTATGAATTATACATCAGGACTGGCCCCAAACGTGAACCAGACACGGTTTGGTGTGCCGGGATCACTGCACTGGCACAGTGCAGGATCACTTCCAGTTCTACAAAAACTTACATACAAGCTTTATCTCCAAAGTTTAAACTCCTCCTGCCTCCAGTTAAACAGTGAAGGACATGTGTAAGTATTCACATGCTGAAGGACTTAGTTTTACAAAGACAGCTTTGTTCTGCAAAGGTTGTCTACACCGGAAGAAATACTGAAACAATAGAAAACAGGACAATTGTTTATGCCCTTGGTTAAAAAAATTATGTGTGCATCCAAATACATGTGTCTTTAGATATACTTAGGCTTTGCCCCATGCTTTTCCTGATGTACAAGGTGCAGATGTTAATAATAAATTTCTGTACCCAAAATTCACACACATCAGTAGAGGAAAACCCACTGACTTAAAGGGGACGTTGTAGCAGCCCAGGAATCCAGCTCTGCCGATCTTCCAAACTGAAACCAAAACTGACTCTAAAATCATTGCAGAGATGATGTTGCTTTTGTAGCATCTCTGGCATTATCACTGGCAAATAAAGGATTTGTGTATTCTGCATGTTCCCCACACTGCTCAGTGCCTCCCAGTGCCAGGACAGTGCCACACGCTCCATCGACGGCAAGGTACACACAGCCCTCACCCTGAACTCCTTGGACTGCGGGTATGAAACCCCAGACAGGACGGAACAGACCTATGGATAAGCTTCTAGGGAAACCAAAACAACTCATGTCAAGATGGAAAGCAGTGAGATATTTCTACACCCCAGCTGCCTAACCATTAATCTTTTTCACGCTGTATTTATCTGCTGCTCATAACAGTTTGTTTTATAATGCTTGTTTAGCTCCAGTAGCCTTCCAGACTCGCACAGGGCAGCAAGGACAGGGTTTGTGTCTGCCACGCTCACACAGCCAAATTCGCTGCTTCACTGCCCAGCCAGGGGAGCGTGGGGACCACTGCGTGGGGACATCCTTTTCCCATCCCTGCCCCTCTTCTCCGTGGCACAGCAGAGCTCTGCATTAGCGCGGTTGTGGTGGCTCTAGCAGGGGTTACCGCAGCAGAGCGAGGACGTTCACTGCTGCGCTGCACAAACACCACGTCACGGGCGCAGTGCGCCGAGCACTCCCACAACTTCCACACCACATACCTCCCATGCAGCAACCCTGATAAATACTTTGGGGGGGGGAAGAAAAGAGGGGGGGTGGGAACAGGATATTTTAATTGACTTGACACTAAATTCCACTCCCCGCGTTGAATCAACTGAGCATTAAATTCATGTGTCTATTATGGTATGTGCAGATGTGTCAGGGTACACACGTTAAGTGTTTCCAGTCGCTCTCTGAGTTATTTTCTTGTTGAATAAAAATCATGTGAAACCCATTAAAGGAAAGACCAACAGAATTTGATAACAAGATGCAACAGCTATCTAAGGTTTTTGAACAATCCCAACAATTTCAGGCGAGAAATATAACTTTTCAGCACTTCTTCCTAATATTCACTAGAGGTGAAGTATTTCCTGGAGTGGAACTGAGGGCTTTGGGGGGTTTGGTTTGTTGGTTTGTTTTGGTTTTTTATTTTTTTAATACTACTATATTAGTTTGGTTTGTTGGTTTTGGTTTTTTTTAAAGAATAACATCAAGGGAAGATGAAAAAATTTCAATTTTTTTTTATATAGGATCTTAGATAAAGCTGGATTAAAATATTTAGACGATTAAGATATGTATTTTTTCTGACTTAAATATGTTTAAATTTTCTTCTTTTGTTAAGCTGCAAAATTGAAAGGAAAGGCCTCAAAATACTTCAAACAAAATATTTTAGTTGACCGAAAGGAGAAATTTTTTCAGATTTTTTGTACATGCGAGAATTAGAGATTTTAATGAGAAAATGCAGAACCTCTTGGAAAACTGTGCCATCAAAAGCACAGAGGAACCACAATGTGATCATTTCTGTTTAAAAACAAGAAGGCTAAATTCTCTGCAGGCCTAAACCCAGCAGAGCAAAGAGCATTAGATCAGGTGAGGATTTGTCCTCCAGAAAGAAAATAATCTTTTTTTCTTGGAGGTAGAGCATCCTCCAGGCTGGTGCGAACCACCAGGATACAGCAGAGGATGTGGCCTCACGCTTTTTAAACAATTCCCATCAAAATGCCGGCGGGAGCCAGCAGGGCTTCACGGCGGTAGAATCCCCTTCTCCAGAGTGGGGATTTGTACAGATCAGGCTTTGTACTGGAATGAAAGCAGCAAGTCTCTCTCAGGCCACCAAGGTCCCTGAAGTCACTGCATTCATTTGCATAATGTCCAGCATTTCTAAGCTGTTCACCTCTTTCTTTTTACTTCTTTTTTTTTGTAATTAAATTTATGGTTTTGACTGCTGAGGGATGAGTGAGATGCTGCAGCAAATAGAGTCCGATATTTCCCTTGAATCCAAAATGATCTACCACAGCAATTTTCATTACTCCAAGAAAAAGAGAGCGAGAGAGAAGGGAGGGGAAAAAAAAAAAGAAAGACATTACTTCTCTGAATTACACGCCACTTTCATAATTCTCCCTGAAGTACCACACAGGGACTGTGTTGAAGGGAGGAAAATGAAAACAGCTGTGGAGGTTTTGGGTTACACTGCAGCTCCGTGCTGCCTTTGGCCCTTGCCCACCAGTGCAGTTTGTTCTAATCCTGGTCGTGAATGTCCGTATTTGTTACCGCTCACTAAGGCGAGTCTTCTGCCTCTTGGAATAATAAAAACTGTTGTGTGCTTATCTGCTAAGCTTCTCCGACAGTTGCAAAAAGTCATCGAGTCGGCAACGCGCCTGGCGCCCGGGGCTGTCACTCAAAGGGGCTGCCCGTGCTGGGACAGCAGCACTGTCAGAGGAGGCTTGGTACAGGCAGGGACTGCAGAGCTGGGAGCCTTGGTGTCCTCCCACAGGGCTGGCATTGGCCTCTCACCCCAGAGCTCCCCTTTCTCCTCTTAATTTTTTTCCTTTTAATTTCTGCTACACGTGCCTCACAACAAAGAAGGCATCTCCATCAGTAAACCCGCTCCTGAAAATAGGTTGCATCATTTTTGGTAGAGCTTTTGGCTCCCAAGGCAGATTTTGATGAACACAAGGTGACGTGTCTTCAGCAGTGCTGTGACTTAGAGCTGCCAGTCCTTCAGTTTCCTACTCTCATCCCTGCCGTGCTGGCCAATCCTCTCCATCCCTCCATCCTCCGCTCTCCCTTCAGGTCCACAGCGCTGCCACACTATTTCCTGCTGCTGCACTCCTATTTTCTCACTAATCCCTGACTTCCTCCACACTCTCCAAATAGTTCTCCTCGGCCTCAACTTTATTAACTTAAGCTGTTTATTCTTCTACCACTAGAAAGTAATTCTGTGCATTCCCTTTTCCTCCTCCCTGTGTCCCCCTGCCCCCACCCTCAACCTCTCTGCATGCTGAGAAGCCATTTGCCCCTTTGGAGAACTGCATTTATTTTTTCCCCAATGCATTTGGGAGAGAAAAGTCGGGGAGGGGGAAAAGACGAGTTCCTGGCAGCTCCCCACTGGAGGATGGAATCTGTTTTTAATTTAGGTAGTTAAAACTCGCAGCCCCGCTGGAATCTGGAAGAGGAGCGTGTGTGTTTCTCTGCGTGTGTGGTTATATGGGCGCTCATTGTGTGTGGATGGGACAGGGTGACACGTTTATGGCGAGTGTGCACGCGTGGGGCTCTTGCTCATGTGGAAATGGCGCGTTGTTTGTGGCCTGTGCCTGCATTACATCCATGGGAAGCTGCCCAAGCCTGACGTTTCTGTCCATGTGGGAAAAGCCCAGGAGAGCAGCTGGCTGAAGTATTGCCCAGCTCCACCACCAGAACCTGAAATCCTCCCCTGGGAAAGCCAGCGCACAGCACACCTTGAAGGGAAAACATAGACTGGAGAGCAGGAGCTCAGCCATGACCATGGATTTGGGAGCAAGAGCACCTGTGCTTAAGCACCTCCAGTCCTGGCCAAGGAAAACCAGCACGCAACTGTTTTCTACTGGCACATCTCTCTGTAGCAGAAACATCAGAGAGCTCAGCTGGTTTTTGTGCTTCTCAGCCCCTAAAACCTGAGGACCCCTGCTTCCATATGTAGCACACACACATCTCTCTGTGTAAAAAGTCATTTATAGAACTATACACGTATCCATGCACGCACACACCTACACAGTGCACGCACACAGGACTATGGAAAGCACTGTGGTGGGATCCCAAGCCAGAGTGGAGGGGAAGCTGGGCTAATGCCTCTGCCTCTAATGCAGGTCACTTCCTCTCCGGATCCCAGCAGAAGTGACTTATTACAAGAGCTTATAAAATCTCCCTGAAGAATAATTGCAAAATGAAACAAATTGCGTTAAGTGGTGGCCAATAATTTCACCAGGGACACCAGGGCTATTAGACCAGCCAGGAAGGTCCTCGTTTCCCTTCCACTCTCCTCCAGCTGGGACAAGCCCTGTCTAAGGGGCAATGTCATCAAAGCATGTATTTAAGGGGTGATTAATTGTGTCTCCATCAAAGGAGAGCTGAAATCTGTCTGCCCAGAGCTGCTCGTGGCAATGGGTATATCCCAGCAGTGGGGCTCATCCCTGAGCAGCCAGACAGACACCCATCGACCTGCTCCCAGCACTTCTCCTTCCATCCAAGTATAAGGTTTTTCCAAGGGATATGAAGCCACCCTCTTGCAGTCTAAACCCACCACTTCATATTTTACCCAGGCAGGGAGCAGAGGTTATTCACTCGGCTGCTGCTCCTGTGGGGTATCTGGATAATATTCTCATGTCTTCCCCAGTCTCTAAACTACAGCATGCACATCATCTGCCCACTCCTCTTTGGCCACCTCAGCTCCTTGTTGTTTTTCTTTGGAACTCCTGCATTGCCAAGGGAACAAATTCCCCATACACAGACCAGTATTTTTGGCATCTGCTCAACAGCTGACCCAAGAGGAGATATTCTTTTGAGGAAAAAAAAAAAAAAAAAAAAAAAAAAAGTGAGAGAGAGAGAGAAAGAAAATAACCCAACACATTCCCTCCCCCTTCTCCTTCTTCCTCCAAAAAAATAAAATAAAATAATCACAGAAGTGATGAAAAATAGGCCATGTGTAAAGAACTGCAGACCCCAGGGGTAGTTCTGGATTGAACTCCCTATTTATACACAGTTTTACATTATTATTTACTACAGTAATCAATGTAAAAACACTGCCTACCCTAGCAACCCCTGTGTCATATGGTGTGTATACATCACCTCTGGGAAGCAGGTCAGCTCTATAAAGAAAATCAGCCATATTTAACGTGAAACTCTGTAGTTTTTACAATGTTTTTAAAAATGTTTTACAACATGTAGAAATTCTTCCATAAAAGCAGACTTATTAATCCCAGTTTTAAGCTGTCTTTTAAAGTGGAGTTTTCTTACACAAATATTTTCCTTGTCTCCCCACTGCTCCCTGCCCCTCCTTTTAAATAAAGTTATAATAGAAAAAGAACCAGGTACTCAGACAGGGAAGGCAGCTCAGCACCATCCACTTCCAGTGGACCCCTGATTTCCCCCCAGAAGATGCAGGGATGGAGGATGGTTGCCATTCCCAGAGGAGATAACTCTCCTGGGCACTATCAGCAATAGGGGGTATTTGCAGGCTCTAACATGTTTTCTTATGCTTATCCCAAAGACTTGTCCCCAAAGACTGAGAGTCTTTGCACCAAATGTGAAGTTCTCAACCAAGAAGCCTAAATTAGGAACCTAACTGGGCCCCTTTCCCTATCGAGGAGGGCTTCCCACAGCTCAGGTCTGAACTGCCCTCTGGAGATGCCTGTCCCTTATGAATGCTGGAAAGCCTCAAGTAATTATGTGTCTAATTTAGGAACGAGACGCAAAACAAAGCCAGGCCCTATTCTTGGAGATGTCTTCCTACTCAGTACCCCCCACCCCTCCCTGCTGGAGGCCCAGGAGGACTGGCTGCCCATCCCACCGTGCCCAGAGCTCCATCACACCTTGTGCCCACACAATGGGAATGAGCTTCCCACCGCGGGGTCAGAGCTACCACAGGCCCAGCTGAGAAGGGACGGCATCATGCCACAATCCAGCCCAGACCTGCACAGGGCTCCTGACAGCAGTGCTTCAGCTCCTGGCTACCCATGGAACTGCAATTCATTCCTTCACTTATGGAGAGGAGCAGAGAGACACCAGGAGCACCCAGCAAAGGCACCACTCCCACAGCAGAGAATCTGGGCACTGCAGGTGGGACTGGAGTGCTGACAGAAATCCCAGCACAGCCCAGAAGATCCCTGTGTGCGTGCCCTGGGAAGAGGCTGTGGTCCTCCCACCTGAGTAAAGTGGCAGTCACATGAGTGAAATCCATTTTTGCAAGATCATTCTTAAATCTGACTGGCAGCATCTTTGAGGAACACCACAGAGCAGGAAAGCACTATACAAACAACAGCTCAGGATTACTGCTTTAGAGATTACCTGTATATTAAAGAAAAGTCTATTGCATCGGCATTTAAAGTTGCCATCAAACAGATAAATATAAATTAACTCTCTGGGGAAAAAAAGCTGCCCTGTCCACCTCTGTTGCTATTCCTTACAGTAATTCCCTTGGAGTAACAGCCCATTTTACAGAGAGCAAAACTGAGACATGGAGAACTTGGTAACTTGCCTGAGGTCACACATTTTTAATAAATCCTGACAGCCAGTGTTCAAATGCCTCACATCTTTACAATAAGGACTGGATGCTGCAAAGTTTCATTGTTGGGGGGCAGAATTGCTGGTCCTTGCCATCTGGCTGAACCTATTCACACCCATCACCAGCCTCATCTCTGTAATAAGCTTGACCTCTGTGGTGGGGGGATGCTGTTTATCTTCCCCCCTCTGCGACCCCACTCCACAGCTTCCCTTGCTGCTCCTTCATTGGACCCAGATTTCCACCCTGCCTGCTGTTTTTCCAGCAGTAGCATTTTGGCTCCTGGCAGACTGGAGAGACATTTCTGTCGGCAGCTCAGGAATTCCCTTTGTGTCTTTCCTGAGTTTAGGCTCACCTTGATGCTAGACTCTGACCCCTCTTTAATGCAGAGGAATGTGTGAAAAATTTATTCCCCTTTTCATTAAGAACTCATTTAAATTCACCAAAAGGTGACCCGGCTCCCTCCACTGTGGCTATATTGTTCTCTGAGAAGCTGTTTTATTTCTGACTTACGGTTCAGTTGAAAAGTGATATCTTGCTTTCACTGATCCAATTGTTTAATTTTTAGCATCAATGATGAATAAAATGATGCAGAGTCATGTTTTAGGTAGGTTTCTTATATTCATAAACAGTTTGACCAGCTATGAGGAAATGCTGCATGTCCCTGGGTGTAGTGTCCCCCTTCTGGCTTGCTTAATTAGCAACTCTGGTAAGCATGGGAATTTGATTTTCCATTAAAAACTTGGAAAAATATTTGTTTTGTTTATTTGTTTTTCACAACACACAAAGCGAAAGCCAAACCCATCATTTCTACTCTGGTTTGTTTTGTTTTCTTGACAAGTGAAAAATCAGCAATCCTAGATTGGAAGTGTTCTGGGAGTTGATCTGGAAAAGGTGCCAATGCAAATAATGTCATCCTTTGTGCCAAACAACATCCAGAAAAAAAAATAAAAGAGAGAGAGAAGCATTTTTCATCCAAAAAGCACTTTTGAAAACCAAAGCCCAGTTGTCAACTCACTTTATTCTCAATCTGATTCTTATTAATGTCCCTTAATCTCCTGTGTGCTCAGTCAGCACGGGACGTGTGGCAGCGCTGCGTGTCACTGTGTGTCACTGTGTCACGGCTGGCTGTGGACACACCATGGGGATAGGTGGGGCTGGAGGCAGCACAGACACGTCAGGACAAGCAGAAGACCCCATAATCAGCCACAATATAAGCAGCAGAAAAAGCAATAGCTTGTCACCACTCCTAAGCAAAGGGAAGGTGAGGCAGGGCAGGGCAGGGAGGAAAAAGGATACAGGGGTTGCAGTACTCCCCTCTCCCTTGTTTAGGTGAAGGCTTTCTTTATCCCATATGCACCAAGAAATGCTCACCAACCTATTCAACATCATCCCTCTCCAGAGCATTGACCACAAAATTACCATCCATTTCTCCCAGCACAGAAGGATCGCCAGGTAGAGGCACTCATGGTGCCCTTCCCTCCTGCCCCACTGCCAATGTCCCCAGTGTGCCAGGAGAAGCTGGCTACCCCGTGCAAGCCACAACCAGCGTCACTTTTCCTTATTTGTGCCACTTGTGTATTTGGTTCGCAGAGGTGGGGGGAGGAAAAGTCTCTAATACAATTTATTTTTTAAATTAACCTATTTAAAACTATGGATGCCGACTTTTCAGTAGTCTTCTGGGGGCTGTTACAAAGGGGCCCCGGTTGAAATCTATCTGAAGGGAGTTAACCACAGCCTTTTGCTCACACATGTGGTATAATGTAGGCTCTTTATTGCTTTTCTTTACTCCCCACCCCCCCACACACATTTAAGATATGCGGAGTAGAGCTTTTCTAAATATCTTACAAGTGCCTGTGTGTATGCACTGGATTTATGGCAGAGAGGGGAACCTACTTCTGCCCTCAATTAACAAAACCCACGAGCAAGAGAGACTCAACACCAAGCTCCACAAAAGATCCCAGGAGGGGGTTGCTGGAGCAGAGTGTAACACAGCCTAGTGATATTTGGAGATGACAAATACCCTGGTCTTATCAGGAAAAAAGAGTTCACAGCCCAGGGTTTCAGGAGAAAGGGAGCCAGTGCACAAGGGAAGAATGCCAGATGCAAGTCTTGCACATCTCCTTCCAGGGACAGAAAAGCTGGTCTGACCCTCTGTGTCTAAAGCTCAGACCCACAAAGAGCCAAGGCTTGGATTCACCTCAAGGTTTTGGGCAGCCAGCTGAGGCCCACAAGCTGGGAGCAGGGTTATCTGAGACCCCTGCTGTGGTCAAAGGACAGAAATCAGCTCGCTCAGGCCTTAGAACTCCCCTCTGTCATCTCCTGGAGGCTTTTATGCTTCTCTGCTGCCTGTCCAACCTCAGGGGCTCAGGCTGGGTGTTTGCAAGCCCAGCTGCTTGTCCTCCTCTGCACCAGGCCCTGCTGCAAGGCAGGGCTTTGGGCTGTGAGCGGGACGAGCCACGCTTCATCTAGCACAGCCAAAGACAGAGCACTGGGAAAGGAATACGTGGAGCAGGTACCCTGGCAGCCAGGACAAATGTAAGTGTTGACAGTGACATTTGTGTTTAAGAGTGATGAGCAGCTCAGGCCACCTACTACATGGTGATGCCAGATTCTGGCTCCTTAACCACGGGAAAGAGACTGAGAGCTGTGCTTTAATCCTCCAGTCTTGGCACTTCATTGTCACATCCACCTCCTCCCTGTGACCATCAGGAGCAGCCAGGATCCAGGATCACCAGATGAGAGATCAGCTGAACTTCTGCTCCCTGTCACACCAGCTGCCCTGAGAAGGTCCTCGGTCCTCTCTAGCCACCTCTCACCTTAGTGTCAAGACTTCCAATTTTCAACAGCAGCTTTTTCAGATGCCTGAAGGTGTCACAAGTTGGGTGGCATCATGACAGGACAGCAGCCCAGCTGGTGTAAATCATCCCCAACCAGCTGAATCCACCAGTTGAAGATTTAACTCAAAGTTGGCATCCCAGTGCTTAAGATTCCACAAACTGCAAATCCAACCTCATTTTTAACCTTGTGGGTTTCTTGGAGCTCTGATTTGCTGCGCTAATGTGCTTTTAACATTGTTTTTTCCTTGGTATGTGTGTTATATTAGCACACACGCACCCTGTATACGCAGAAAGTCTATAAAACAGGGCACTCGTATAATTTTAAAATAGACAAATCAGTTTAAAGCATTAAAGTAAATCTGGTAAAAGAAAATCTCTCCTGGGTTGACATTTTGTTTGCCAAGTTTTAGCCTGGAATGAATTTTTATGACTGAGTTATAAACCCTTGAAAATAGTGGTTTATAATGGAAATCTTGACAAATCCTTAACACAGGCCCCATTGTAACATATTCTGTACATATCCCATTGATCTATGGTAATAACAAGTTTTATATAAAACATTTTAACCATGGGAGAGACGTGGTTATCTTCAGGCTTCCAAAAATATTTTTCAAATAAATAGGTGGCTTTTTCAACTGGGCAAAATCAAGGAATTGAACATCGAAAATGACATCTAAATATTCATCTAGATTTAAAAAAAAAAAAAAAAAAAAAAAAAAAAAAAAAAAAAAAAAAAAAAAAAAAAAAAAAAAAAAAAGAGAGAGAGAAAAAAAGTTTAAAAATCACAATAATCCAGAACCCATGATGTTTCTTTGGCTGAAAAGCAGCCAGTGACTAAGCAGCAATTCTGCTCTGATACAACTCTCAATGCAGGATGGGGTATTAGCCATGAGCAGCAGAAATTACCTTCTTAGAGGATTAGCTGTAGGCCTGAAACAATAAGCAACTTAAAAAGCAAGCTATTCCCTTAGCAGGCAAGCTGATAAAATTGGGATACAAAGGATTTGTGTGCTAGGTCCTCAAACCTGCCTTCTCTCCCGCTAGACACTTGGCGTCTGTGCTCCAGCAGCTCCTCTAGGTCAGGCTTAGCCCAGCTTTGGGCTACCTGCATGTCTAACCCAGAGAGCACAAGATTTCAGCTCTGCTGAAGCCAGGGATATGATATCCATGGAGAGAAGAAGCAGCTGGAGCGTGGCATTTTATCCTGCCCCTGGTACCGCAGTGGTGGTGATGGCGCTTCAAGGATGGGACCAAGTGAAGAGCAGGGCAGGTGCCTTTTCCCAACACCTTTCACCTTCAAAACCATATTTGACCACCACCACCACGCTTGATCCACCTCTGGACTCCAAAACACAGGAGTCTCTAGGCAGGCAGCGTCCCTGGGCATGGAGAAAGGCAAACACTAATTTTTAAGGCAATTACATCTGCAAAAATGCTTTAGCCTGCTGACTAGAAAATGCTGAGGCTGCAAGTACGCAACTCAAGCAGCAGTAAACATTGTCCTCCTTTTTTTTTCCTCATAGTATTAGAAGTTCTGTCTCTGAAATATTTTTAAACCATGAATCTTCCCAATATCTGAAAAATTCACAGACACCATTATTTAGCATTATACTCTTTTCATTAGCTAAGGAGGTTCAAGTTCACAAGCAAGAAACTGAGGCACATAATTATGAGAAACTAGGGGTATTTGGGCTTTTTGAAGATATTTAGGGATTGAACCAGATATGCAGTCTAGATGCCAAGAGCTTTTTGTGGACAGGAGTGCAAACCATTGGTTCCAGAGAGGAAGCATTTAATGTGATTTGCTTTAAGGTATCACATCTTGTCTAAGCAAGCTTTCCAGGCTCTCTTTTGAATCAATTGAAGAAGGCACCAACATGAAATTATTGAGACCATCCTAAAAGAGTCATGATGATTCTCTTCCTGGATATACCTATCTCTCTTTTCCCTAATACAAGGGTACCTAAAGAAGCAACCCTGATAAGGCCCCTGGAAAGAGCTGAACGGCTTGTCTTGGCAAAGCAAGAATTTGGACTTGTGCCTCCATTGCCCTCAGCAAGCCTGAAACTACCTCATTTACATCCAAATAGAGGGAAAAAATGGGTATTTTGAGTATATATAAATGGGCATATGATACTTGATGGACTTAAAGGTCTTTTAAACCTTTATTGTCCAAAACCTTAAACTGTCCAAAATAAAGCTGCTTCTATACACACAGATGCGCGTGCACAGAGAGAAGTACAGTCGCCACAAGCCTAATTTGCCCTGACTAACAAAAGCAACTTCCTCTTCATGCAATCATCCCAGACCATGGGTCTGAATTCCTGCACTTGCATCCAAGGGAGCGAGCCATTTTCATCTCTGATGCATTCCTTTTACTTCCATTGAAACCGATTACCACACTGCCGCTTTAGCATGAACATAAATTTTTCCGACTTAACATGTTGCTTTAGGACTCGGTTCCACTCGACAGTAGACTTCCATATGTGCTGTAATGTTTGTGTTTCTAAGCAATGCCTCGGCAACCACATCAGGGTTGCCGAAAGACGAAAACGAAAAGCCTGCTTTTTAATTTTCTTTTGCTGGCGATCTTGGTTGGAACCTCGAAGTAAAAGAAGGTCGTCTATCTTCCCCAGAAGAAATGTAGCCCATAGGGCCAAAATGTTGTTAACACACGCCGAAAACATTTTGGTGGCATGCGTCTATTTTAGAAAAAAAAAATAAATACACTTCACTGGGATTACATTGGGAGAAAAAAAAATTAATTTGCTGACACATGGGAGGCACAGAAGATCTTGCTCTTGTGGAAAATGCCAGCAGGTGTTGTCTAGAGATGTTTCTTTTTTCTTAAATGCTGGAGTATTTCCACACAAGCAGGCCTGGCAGCATCCTTTTGCATATTTTGTTGAATGCTTGACAAATTAGCTGCATAAACTTTCGTAAGTTCCATTTCGCAGCCATTAATGAGTAAGAAAGAGTTTATTCAGATGCCTTGACCACAGAGGATAATAACTTCACTTTCCTTTCCCCTTTTTTCTTTTTATTTTAAAGACTGAGATCTAAATCTCATTGCAGTCTATGGAGAGATACAGGTATCTCAGGATCATTACGAAAATCAGGTCTGACACATACTATAGAATCTCACTCAGCTACTCCTGAGTTAGAATTTATGCTTGACTGAAGACCAGCCCCATTATTCTGCTGGGCTACGAGAATCAAGCATTTATGCCTTAGTTCTAGAAAGCATTTAAACACATGCATAAGTCCCTCCCTAGTCAATAAAAGCACTTAAACAAATACTTGGTTCCTGCTGAAGTCAACTGGATGTTGACACAGCAAGTACCTCGCTGAGCAGAACAGGCTGCTAACGGGGAGCCTCAGGGAGCTGCGTTACTGCACTTTGGAGCTTAGAAACGGGGATGCACTTCTTCGTTTTTACAGCAACCAAACAATAGACTTTCCATCCATTGTGATGTTCAAGGATGTTAAGATTTGGTCTTGCCTGGAGCCGGGGTGCAAAGTCAAAAATATGTATATGCGCATATATTTCAGTGAAGAACAAATATCCTCAGAAGCTTCATGTGGCTCTTTCGATAGTGTCCCTCAGCCAGGCCGCAGGCAAGCCTTTTCAATGCTTCTGTTGAGCGATATTTATAAGCAATTCAGCCTCTGCCAGTGCCCAAGTCACCACTTCCCCACATCCCTCCTCACTGCAGACACTCAGATCTGCCTATGGAAAAGAACACCCAAACTCCCGCAACATCTGCTTCCATAACACCAAATGCTCCAGTGAGAAGTACTCCCCCTGGTCCCCTCCATGTCTGGTGGTTGTCTCCCTGTCAAGAAGACTACCCTACAGTAAAGTTCCAGCTCTTTGCCCCTCTGCCCCCGTGGAGGCTCCCCTGGCCCTGGAGCTGTGTCTCACGGCACAGAACCGGCTTCTCCGCACCTCAGTGAGGCTTCACGATATGCTGGCTGCCTCTGCCATTCCTCTTCCCCATTTAGAAATTTATTCTAACCTCAGTGAAGTGGTTAGGGGCACTTAAGAGCCATTAGAGGCTGTGCTGGGGAGGGAGGGAGGAAGATGCTGAGAGCTGCTATGACCAGGTTTAGTGACATTTTCCTCCCCCCTCAATGGTATCTGGATTCAAGGGGGCAGCAAGTCCTCTGGGAAAGATCTAAAAAGCAGCAGACAGGATTTTTCCTGTGGTCCACAGCAAGTGTGACATCTCCCCTTTGAAGCCCAGCAGTGACAGTCCAAACCCCAAATGCTGCTCCCCTCTCCCGATTGCAGCGAGGGGGTAGGCTTTGTGCACCACCCCCAGCACCCACGTCTGGGGCAAGCAGGGCTTGCTCTGCCCATGCTGCAGGGCAAAGTCCCGTAGAAATGGAAGTTACTGTAATTATAACTTGCCTGAACATATGGTTTCAGGGATCTTTCTGCGTGTAAAATGCATGAATATGCATCAAAACTAGATGTCACTGCTTAAGTTACATAATCCTGCACAAACATATATTTAAGAGAGACCTGACATCCTCTGTTTTTTAAGGGGCTTTAGCTGTGATTAATTCTCTGAGCTTATTAATCACAACATGTGTTAGTGTTTGATAAATTGCCCAAAAGTTGCATTAGCTAATAAGTATAAGAACAAAACGAAATAGTTTCATCTGTTTTTATAATAAGACAAAGAGCATCATGGGAGCATACACGGTGGTCATGAATAAAAGAGAAACATTCATTTATGATAATTGGTTTCAGCTCCCCGTTTGGCTGGTTCTTGTGACCTAAACGTATCCAGTTGTTTCCTTTCTTTCCCGTTGGTTTTTGGGTCACTCCTAATGGTTTAATTCAACAAAAAATGTCTACCATTTCCTGTAACCTCTGTCTTTTTTCATTCCTCCTTCCAAAATGTTTTTTTTCTGTGCAGCATCTAGAGAAATCTCCCTCTCTCTCTCTCCCTCTGTTTCCTTCCAAGTGAACAAAGTCAATATTGTTGACAGAGAAAAGGTTTAACTCCAGGCAAAAGGGAAAAAAAAGTAATAGTCATTTATTTGTCTCCACTTCTGAGTTCACAAGGGTTTTTTGTTTGATCCTGGCGGTCAAGACTTTGACACGGAACATGCCCCCTCTGACCATGAACAATTTATGGAGGGAGAAAGAGACAAAAATCCTCATTCATGTTTAAGAAAGCAAAGGAAATGGCTGTAGATTAATATTTGTGCATTTGTAGCAAAATTTCTGATAGGTCTGTAACACATTCAACCACCCTAGTTGAGAAACACAAGAGGCAAAACTCAGCCCTGGAGAGTTGAGTTCTGTTACTCTTGGACACCTTTCAAAACATCAGCCCTCATTCTGCTTTTCTTAGGGCAGCTTTTTCCTCCAGCAGAGAGTGAAAAACGCTGTATGGCATTTGCAAGGAGGCGGCGCACGCTGGCAGGGGTTACCTTGAAGCACAGGCAGGGAGCACTTGCCGTGGTCTTCCCATTTGCACTCATGCCTGATACTCCCTGAACGCTGCAAAGTGCTTTTACATCTCCCATTTACCCTGCTCAAAGTGACAAGGAATGAATTTTCCAGCACGAGGCCCCGAGTTGGAGCTGGTGGGAGATGCGGTGCAGCGCAGCACTGGGATGCCAGAAGGGTGCTAGCACTCAGCAGAGATACCCTAACCACGTGCCATCAGGAGCCCCTGTTTCACCACTTCAAAGCCTTTGGGGCTGAAATTCTCCTCGGCCAGGTGTCTGCCTCCAGCAGAGTTTTCTAAGAAATCACATGGAGGGTGGGAGAGGGGGAGGCCTGGCAGTTTTCCAACACAAGATTAGAGAAAAGTGCTTAGTTGATATAAAAGTTCTAACAATTATTTTTTTGGAGTCACTCTCACGCCTCCAACTTCTGGAAAGGAGACTGGAAATTTGGTGTCACCCTGGGAACAGGGATGTGCCTTTTACATCCAAATTTGGCAAAGTGAAAAGCCTTTGAATACATCCCACTGAAGATTTATTAGCCTTTGGGAGAAAAACCTCTACAGATTCTGTCTGCCTTGATCTTGCTCCATTTTGGGGCTTCTAGGGCTTGCTTCTTCTGGGGATTGCTCAGGACTTTCCTTGCTATAATTCCCTTCTTGGCTGCTGGACACAACTGCGGCTCTGGGCACCAGAAGAGAAAGCAAGAAAGCCATCCCTGTCATCTCAGCCCCTGGGCTCCCACCACTGCCCAAATCAAGCAAAAAGAAGAGTAACAGAACTGCAGAGCAGGAGAAATGGGGCAAGGACCAGGGAGAAGCGAGGAGCAAACACCTAGTGGGAGAGGCTGATTCCATAGGGATGCTTGATGTGACATCAGGGAATTGGGATGAGGCAGAAAAACTGAGCCAGGATAGTCTGGCAATGATGTATAATAAAGGCATAGATAAAACACATGCACAAGGAACATGATGAAGGCCACAGCTAAGGCCTTAATTCTCATGTTTCAAGGCTTCTGAATTTCAGCATTAATTTCTCATGCAAAGCAGTTTGTGTCTGTTATTATTTCTAGAGTACCCCAAGCTCTCCAGCAAACAGACCAGGAGACCAAACAGCAAAGCATCTCACTGCTACACCAAACACCCACTGAAACAGCTGACAGGCTAAAAAGAATGGCAGGAAGACGTAATGAGAGGGCAGAGATAGTCAGATTAGAAAACACCATAATTTTGAGTATGCTGATGGTATGCATGAGGTGTAGTGAACTGCAGCAGTAAATCAAAGCCTGCTCTCGGAACTCTCACACGGCTTCTATGCAGAGACCCTCTGGCTGGAAATCATTTCCCCACAAAATCACGGGTATGACATAAATATTCATGTGATTTTAACTATACAATATCTAGGAAGTTTTTAACCCTTAAGAATCATTATTCCTTGCAACCTTGAGCAGCAGAAATTCTAGCTTTCTGTTGCTGACATCTGTACTTGCCCATTGCATTACACACCTCAGAGGCTGAGGCTTTCAGAAAAGAAATCCCAGCTGGTGAAACTCCTGCTAAAGTCGTGGGCATCACCAACGCTTTGTAAAGTGGCAGTACCCATTTTTAAGCATGCTGTGGAGGCTGGGAGCACAAATGTGCTCAGGATATGATAGGACACATTTGGAGAGGACAGCTCCTTCTGTAGCTAGTGAACACTGAGGTCCAAGCACAAACTGCATCCAGTGCAGCTGCTGGAGGATGCTGGAGGACTGTTGCTGGCAGCTGGGTCCAGGACCTCTCCATCAGCGCAGGATTCCTGCTCTCTAGAGAGGCTGCCCACAGCTGAGCTCTTTGTCACAGCCTGGATCTGGGATGACCAACCCTTAGCTCCAGGGAATCACAACTCACATGTGCCATCACCGAGGGTCATGCAAAGACCTTCCTGCCTGCGAGTGAGGAACAGCCACTGCCTTCCCTGAAATAGTCCCATCTTGGCTGCTCTGGTTTGGGGATGTATTTGACACAACCCCCATGCCCACTGCAGCATCACCCAGCACAGATAGAGCCTCAGAGAATTCGGCTGCAAATCAATACACCTCCCCTACCAGTAGAACAAAGCTTGTGACTGTAGGAAAAACAGCATGAGGAAGGGCCAGAAAACTCCTTACACATCAGAAAATTAAAACCCACTGTCTAGACAAGAGATCAGGAATTATCTTAAATTTCAAGCAGTGATAATTGACCAAGGGGAAGGGGAAGGAAAAAGGAGAAAGGCTTTACTGACAAAAGGGATGATTCTTTTTGGGTACATCATACCAGTAAAGGGAAACTACATGATTTCACTGTCAGTGCTGCTAAAAGATGACTGCAGCAAGTTTTGTTCCTAGTTCTGCACTTCCCTATCAAGGAAAGCCCATGTCTTTTACCATGTACAGTCCTAGTGCCAAACTTCTCAAAGGAGACAGGTTTGTTTCTGGACAGGACATCTGCTTTGTGTCTGCATGCACGAGTCATGAATGAACACATGACTGAAGGGAACTGCAAATCTTAAAATATGACAGGCATCAAAATGTTATTGCATCCTCTCAACAGCTTCAGAAAACTGTTTTTCTCTAACCTTATCAAACCAGGGATGACAGTGTAGCCACCTTCTACTGGATAATCACAGAAAAACACTACACCACGGACCTTCCAACAGAACAGACTGAGTATCTTTGTGGGAGGAAACTAGCACAGTGAAGAATACTCAAACCCATTATGGATAAGGTTTAACATCCAAATCTGCAGCTACTCCAGAAATACAAAGATACACCTTTAGCAGTACTCTCTGGTTCAGTCTATCCCACTTATCTCAATAACGCTTTAAGATGATCTGCATTCTACACAAAAGCAAGTGTGACAGCAAACTCTGCATTACAAAGCACTTCTGTTCCCTGTTTTAGATGATCGCATCTCATTCTTGAAGGGGACTTTTACACATCTCCCAGCTGCACAAAGGTTCTACATAGATGTTGGTGTGTGGGGTTAGCTGTGAGAAGTAACTGGCTTTAAGTCTTATCAAATTATTTCAATAGCATTAATTAAGCAGCTTCCTTATATCCCCAAACACCCCCAATTAACAATGCATCCATCTTTAGAGATGCTGGGGTGAGCCTTTCCACTCGTACTGAATTGACCATGAAATAAAAAAGTTCACTCTCTCCTGAAGTACAAAGAATGAGGCTACAGTAAATAAGGCTTGGGCTGGATCTCGCTCTGCACAAGGCTCTGCACAGTCACTCACATCTTCAGCTTACACACACTAACAGTGAGTGTATGAGAACAGCTGTGCCATGTTTCCATGTCATTCCACTCAGCCACGTGCTTTTGAAATCGTTCCATTTCATTATATGCCTGAATATGCTTTCTCCTGTTTCTCTGTTGGACCAAATAAAAGATACCCCTAATCCAAAATAAAAAAACAAATCCCAAAACAAGTGACTCTTGCATGAACATATGAGCACGTTCTACCACATTCCTTTAATCTTCCCCATTTATTGACCTCTCCTCTGTGCTGCCCAGCTCACCGAAGGGCGTGTAAACATGCACGGCATGTCAGTGTATTTCCACAGGTTGGGATTTAGGCATGGTTTTGTATATGAGAGTAGGAATTGCTCGCCTTGCAAGCTATGTGGATGACATGTTTCTCATTGTGACAGACAACCTGCCCTGTCCCCAGCTGCAGGGTGCTCCAGGCACACATTCCCTTCCTTCTGCCAGGGCCTGGGGCTTCTTTCACAGGTGCCAAATGGCAGTTTGGGGTGGTTCACTGATGTTTCCAAGTCTAGCATCAGGCTGCGGTTGTCCTGACCCTGTGAAGAGCAGCTCTGCCAAAAAGCAGAGGGACAGGATTTATAAAATATCCAACAGAAAAGAAATCCCAGAAGTGGCACATGAACCACAGCCAGGTCTGCTTCGGCAGGGCAAGGCAGAAAGGTGTGTCACTGCAAAATGCCCTTACAAAGCTGTCACTTTGGCAAGATGAGGTCCTGCAGTGTGGTCGCTCCCCTGGCACTACAGCCCCACAGAGACCATTAAAACTGAAAAGTCTTTCATAGAAAGGAAAACCAAAAAATACACCAGTCTTAGAGAAAACCTCTCCCTCCTTTCAAGGGACTCCTGTGTGGGATTAGGGGTACCCCCACTTCACACCCAGCACTGTGTTTCAGGCACAGGGAGGGTCTGCAGGAGGGACCATTCCACAGCATCCTGAGCCAGCTGCAGGTGCAGCACTGGCTCAGCCCAGAAATGGGGTCAGAGTACAGAGCAAAGTGCTGGCCTGGTGTCTTCACAAGATTTGTTTTAAAGGTCTGCAGTTTTTCACACCTCAATCCAGCCAGGCAGGCAGCAATGCCAAAAGATGGCTGTGCAAAATCCTCTTGCCTGCTGTATGGAGGCACTGGGATTAAAACAGCACAGCATAGCAAAATGCCCCAGAGTCCTACAGGTAAAGGGTGAGACACGGAGGTGACAACCCAGAAATGGTGGGTTTTGCCATCTTACCAACCTCAAGTCTAACTTAAAACCATAGTCAAAAGACTAATGATAAAGCAAAAGCCTCTGCCAAAAAATATGGGCAGGACATTCCTGCCAAAATATATGTTGAAGAAAGACACACAATTATTTTTTAGAGTTGCTGGCACAGTGCTTTCAGGAAACCTTTCCCTTTAAACACTAAAATTAAACAAACACATGAAACGCAGGGAGAAATGTAATTACTTTATAGCTTGACTTTGGTCTATTGCCTCGGGTATCCAGTTCCTTTTCTTAGTGATGTGGAAACTCAAATTCCCCCCTAACAGTGTCATTAATTCCTTGGCCTGGAGAGCCCAGCTTTCCTGCTGCATTTTGCATCAGGAAATCCCAGCTGCCCGCACCTTGCTCCGAAAATGGCGCTGCAGGTGACAAAGGAGCTCCCGCCCTGCTCCCAGCACAGGAAGGGGGCAGGAGGGCTCCCCTATCCCCCCTGAAAGGAGGGGATTAAAACAATTGGGTTGCCAAAAAAACAATTAAAGACCCAGGCGAAGATCTAGCTCCTCTGACCTCCAGCCCTCCCAAAACTTCCCTCGCCTGCCAAAAAAAATGACAAGGGGTGTCTATTTCTGCTTGCCTTTTCCCTAAGAAAAACACCTCCCCCTCTCCCTCCTCACGTCCCCCCGTGGCTCTTCCTCCCGCACACAGTCGGGGCTGGCTAAGGTTCATGTTAAATGAACACCCAGTCCTAAAACACACCCAGGACGGCGTCCAAAGGCTACCAGAGGCTGTCGAGAGACTCCCACTGATGTGGGCGAGCTCATGTGCCCCCCACTGACCACCCGCCCTCAGGCCAAGAGCAGCTTTAATGCCCTAGAGAGAAAACAAACAGGTTTGGGGGAGCACAGGGAGCCCCGTGGGAGCAGAAGCATCTCTCCCGTGCTTACCTTCCCCCTGCCTTGCCTGGTGGGATGTTGAGGAAATCCTCCCCGCTCTGTGCCAGCCTGACTGGGTGGCCATCCTAGCTCCTTCCCCGTGCCCAGGCAGCTGCTCTCGAGAAAAGTTTTCTTGGGCACTGCACAGAACATCCCAGCTCTTTTCAGCCTGAAATCTTTCGAGGTCGGTCCTGGAAGCAGCCCCGTAGCTGCCTGCCCTTTGCAAGCTGTCATGCAGTTTAGCAGGAGCCCAGCCGGACTGTGTGAGTTTATATCCACCCCTGTGACACACACACACACACACAGAATGTGCCTGGCATCTGAAGCAGCCGATGCTGGATTTATCCCTTCCCTTGTTGCCAGTGACTGACATAAGTGCCGGGAACTCTTGGTGGAAAACTGCTTATGAGCTTTGGGCCTGATCCAAACCCCACTGAAGACAAAGGAAAGACTTGTGATTGCTTTGGAGCTGGCTTTGGATCAGTCCCATTATCTCTGCCCTGAGAGCAGAGTACAAACAAAGCAGCGAGGACTGGGGCACTGTAAGCCCGTGCCCGGAGGCCCAGCTCATCTGAGGAAAAGAGAAGCAGGGAGGTGCATCTGAGCCTTCCTTAAAACATCCATCCAGAGCTCTCCCAGGAGAGGAGTAGCCTTGGGAACTGCACGCGATCACAACCCTCAACCCTCACTCGTGGGTGGAGATGTCCCGCTCAGGAGCAGACATCCAGATCTCTCTGCTCAGGGTTGGTGTCAGCCATACAAAACATCCAGAGCCAGACCTACATCCAGACTTCAGTTGTGCAAATCATCCACCTCACAGGCTGAGTCTGCTTTTATCTGTCAAACACCATCAGTTTGCACACTCCAACGCTGATCACATTCGTGTGTCTCACAGGACACAAGTGTCCCCATGAGCTCTTCCCATTCCAAGAGAGACCAAAAGAGTAACACTCTCAGACTCCCTCCCACCTAAAAATCCACAAAACCATTTGTTTTGTCAACAATTAAGCAGCAATTTGCATCCTTCCTGAGTAAGAGGCTGCCTGCAGAACTGAAAAATGATTTGACACAGTTTCATTCCACTTCTCCTCGCAGCACTACCTTACTCTCCATTTACTAAAGGAAAAAAAAAGCTGAAAAAATAAATTTTTAAGTCATGCTTTTCTATTTTAAGGCATTTGTTGTAACTATACAAGGCTTTTTTACCACTGGGAGAATAAATGAGAACCATGAATCACACCAAACTTACCTAAGAAAAGTGCAAAACAATTCTCTGTCCTGGGATTACAGAGTTGATGAGTCATGACCCTTTCTTGTAGAGTTTAGGCTACACAATTTTGTAGCATAAACTGACTTCCATTGGAGGTAAAGGGGTTTTTAACCAGCACCCTTCCACTTGTGCCAGTCCTTAGTGTGGAACCAGTTACACTACACTATGACAGCTCTTCTTGGGAAACGAGCTAACAGCTTCCTTGCACCCCAAGTTTAAAAACACATTTGAATTCCTGCATTTTAACAGACTACCACGTGTCAATGGAACGACAAGAAACAGCAATGTGGGTGTCCTTCAAAGGAGAGGAGCAAGAGCGAAAATGAGTTGCCCTTGGCTCTTTGTGCAGAGGCTGAGGCTGTGATCTGGCTTGTGTCTGGGGTGGGCTCAGACCCTGTAGCAATTACCTGGCTCAGCAGTGGGTGGGAAGGTGTGACAATGCACTGCCCTGCCATAGAGCTCACCCCAGACAGTGCTGAAGCTGTGCTCAGATACCCTAAAGGGAGTAACTCTGAGGAGCAGAGCAGCCGCGACAAGTTTCAAAGTCTGTTGACATTTTTGTGATGCTGAACTCTAAAAATCACAGCTGGTGTTGGGGGTCAGGCAACCCTGAGCTTGAAACATGCAGCACTAAGTTATTTTTCAATCCTGGCTTGAACTATAGCTTTGCAAAAGCCTAAGTCTCTAGGATTTCCCACCCCTCATCCAAAGAAGTGGAGAAGAGAAAGTGAGGATTTAAAGGGAAATAAGTTAAACCTCATAGCATGCAAAATGAATTCCCTAACCAGAAGGGTCTTGCCACATCCTCGGAATGGTGTCACGGCTTGAAAACATGCCTTGTTTCTAAGCTCATTTATTTGCTAGGAAAACTCAGCCACTAGTATGTCCTAAAAGAAATCCCGAGAAAGGCATCTGCAAACAGTTGCACTGAAATTTCAGTTGCTGAGCGTAATTCACGGCAGAGCGAAACCCTGGAATCTCTGTGAGTGCAGGGCACAAATAGCTCAAGGAGGTGTTCGGTGCGAAGGAAATGGTGATGCTTCTTCCATTTCCCATGAATATCATATGCACTGCTTCAGCCATATGTTGTGTTGAATCTGCCACATTCTTCGGTGGTGGGCACAGATGTGGACAGATCTGACAGATCAGGGTCTTAGGGTCACACAGGAGTAAATTGGGGGCAGATGATTTGAGCGTCAGAGCTTATTTTTAGAAAAAAAAAAAGGGGGAGAAAAGATTGCTAAGAATCATTTCTACCATGTGTCCGAACAAGAAACGCATTTATCTCACCTAGTAAAAACAAAGAAGAGTTTCTCTCAAATAAGGAGTTTGTTTTAAGAGGCTAACAAAGATTGTTCTATGCACTCTATAGATCACAGGTGCTGCAGAGAAACATAGACTTTGCCATGTATTTCCGTGCTTCATTAACATGTATTATTTTCAGACAGTCTCCAACAGTGCTCCAGCTTTACAGGCACAGAAGTGACTCCTTTGACAAATAAGCAAAGTTTCTTCTCAGTTGCCTGGCTTGCGCTGTTCTCTGGTTATTCCTCTGATTAGTGCTATTTTGCTTACATGCGCACTGTGGGTGATAAAAGACATCAAGGAAACGGAAAACACTTTCCCAAGAATATCACCACTGCTAGGAGATGGAACAGAAAACAAGGAAAAAGAAAAACAATGCTTATTCAAGCCCTATAGGCCACCAAAATATTGCAAAAATGTAACAGATTCCTTCTATGTCTATTATTTATGCTCGTAAGAGCGTATTGCACACACACACTTTCTGCCTCCTGCTGTACAAAGTTTAAAAGCAGGGAGCGAGGATGAGGTCCATTTCTTCATGAGTCCCAAAAACTGCCCAGCATTCACTCATATGAGATGAGGCTCTGCAAAGCTAAGGCAGAACTCAAACCCAAACTACATTTGCCAAAGAAGGACAAGGAGAGTGTTTCACAACACTGCCCGCCGCAGGATAGGGCTTGCAAAGGCTGCTTTGAGAAGGAAACCAGAAGAAAACCCTGGACGCACTGGAATGGTGAGGACAAGGTGCTGATGGCAGGAGTGTCCCAGCCAACAAAGTCACATAAGTCTTTGTGTTATGGCCATGCTCAGTCACTTGCAGTGGATTTTTCCAGGCCATCAGCTCAAATTCCTAATAGCCAGCATGGGACAGTTCAGTTGTGTCAAGCAGACATTTACCCTGCTATGAACAAACCAGCCCAGGCCCCAGACACTGTTGCTCAGTGAACAATGT
Organism: Oriolus oriolus; assembly: GCA_013400235.1. Lineage (NCBI taxonomy): Eukaryota > Metazoa > Chordata > Aves > Passeriformes > Corvidae > Oriolus > Oriolus oriolus. The sequence goes on from VXBT01004570.1 coordinate 2,826,505, forward strand.
CACCCCTTTTCTCCCCAAGTCCAGTGCTCTCCTGAGCCCAAGCAGGAATGGGGTGAAGCTGACCTGAAAGCAGAGCTGGAGCTTTGCCATTTCCTCTTACAAGTCACTGAGTAATTGTAGGTGCAATCAGTCGTATTTTTTTTCCTATGTTTTCCCTGTCTGTTTGGCTAAGAATAAATGGCCTGGATTGATAAAGCCTAAACTCTACTGACTTTCCTGCACCTTGAGGTTTCTCACAGGCTGCTTCTGGTTCTTCAGAGGGGTCACCCCAGCTGGCAGAAGGATTTAGATGGCATTTAAGCTGTGTGAGGCTGGGCCAAAACTGTGTTAAGTGTAGCTTAGTGATTAAATTGTTGGAATAGGGATCAGAAAGCCTGGTGTATTAGGTAAACACGGACATTTCAGCCCAGCCATCCAAGCTCTGAGCAGGGATCATGTCACTTAAATCCTTTTGCCAGCTGAGATTCACAGTGCTGAGAAGGTCACAGGCAGGTGGAGAGGGTGGTATTTTGCTGGCCCAGTGCTTTGCAGTCTTCATGAGCACACCAGAGCTGTTTTGCTCAAACACCTGGCACTGAGCATTGGAGGCCAGACAGGACTGCGAGAAGAAAACAGAAGCCAGACAGAAGATGGGGTGCTACAAGAATTGAAGACACTTCAAGCTGACTTTTCTGTGGGATTTGTTTTTAGCTGGGTCAGCTTCCTGACCTGGATAGCAGCAGATTCCATATACAAGGCAGGGGACAGGAGCAGATACCCAGGGTAGGGAAAAAGCAGAACCATCACTTTCAGAGGCAGTACGAGTTTCTTTCAGATGAACCCAGCCACTTTAATTGAATTGCCCCTGGTGATTCAGAGCAATTCCCATTAGGCAAACAAGGAACGAGGCACTTGCCTCCTGGAGAGATGTTTACCCCATGCAGGGCGGGCAGAGACCAGAATAGGACTCCATGAATCCCTACCATCCCTTGCAGGGTAGAGCTGCTTCCCAGGAACCAGGAGTTCAAGCCAAGCTAAGATTTGGGAGGAAGTTTGTTCTTTGTTGCTGGCTTTTCTCCCTGAGTGCTGCTTTCAATCACTTCTGTGTTCAGTTGCTTTGTGGCACATCAAATAAGCAAAGGTCCCTTAGAAACTCCTGCATCAATTTTGCTTTCCTCCCCTTGAAAAACAGCCTACCGGCCTTTAAACGCATCCCCTGCTGGCAGAGAAGAGAGGTGACGTTTCATACAGCCTCACCAGCCCCATATGGTTGTACCTGGTCACTTCTGGACACATGCAAACAGCATCACAAAAATAAAGGGTTTTGCAAGATTGTCCGGTCCATCCCTCTGAGTGCAGGCAAACAGCACACGACAGATATCTGACAGATCTGCTTTCAGAATCCTCCTGTGGTTACAGAAACCATAGTTTCACTCACCCTCCCAACAGAAAGCTTTTCTCTCCTGTCTCTCCAGTAATGATCCAAGCTCCCCATCGCCTCTGCTGTGCTGCCAGACTGCAGAGAGCAAGATTTCCTTGCCCAGTGGGATAACCTACTACCTATATGCTGTTTTCTTTATTTTTCTTTCAAGAGAGCAAGAGAGGAGTAAAGAATTAGGTGGGAAAAGGGAGAACAGAAACATAAACCATGACAGGAAAGAAACACAGGACATGGTTATGGGGGACAAACATCAGCCTTTCTCCTACTCATGACACCATCCAAAGGCTGTACTGGCACTGTTAACAGCTGAGGGTGGAAGAAGGGGTAGTTCAACTCCCAACTCTGCCACAAGCTCTCTTGCAGCTCCTGAAAATAAGTGTCCATGCTTCAGAATGCCTCAGTTTGGGTCAATCTGCTGCTTAAAAAAAGAAAATATGCTTCGTAGGATTGTTCAAAGCTTAAATGAGCATTTGAAGAGCTCTAGGAGAAATGAGATGAAGGGCACTCTCAGGGAGACAAAGCATTATCATCATAAAGTGTAATCTTGATGTTTTTTGGGGGCAAGCATAAGATTCCAGCAGTAATCTTTAAAGCAACATCCATTATCTGGAAAATTAGCTTTCAGCTAATGGTCTGTTACAGGTCACACTTGGTAAAACTCCACGCACATTTTCTTCCTTTTTCCCTTAAAAGCACTTGGAAATCCCGTGACAGCTGCCTGAGAGGAACAGCCTGGCTGGCTGATGGCACACAGTGACATGGAGAGATGAGGAGGAGGGTGCTCCCATCGCACACCAGGTGAACCTCCAGCCTGGCACCATGAACCCCTCAAGATGCCTCCACGGGGCAGAGATCTCACCCAGTCCCGTCTCACCCGGCCTGCAGGGCTTGCTGGGGCCAGGCACTCTGTATTAGGGCTCTGGTCGGAGATAAGGGTCAGTCTTAGACACCTCCTTACCAGGACATTTGGGTGGCAGGAAGAGGGAGGTGGTGTTCTCCTAAATGGATTTCTTTCCTTTGAGACTCCCTGAAGACCTGCATGAGCCAAAGTGCCCGGAGTGGGGGATGAAACCTCACCCAGCCAGGCTGAGCCCCTCAGCACCCTTGATGCACTTACTGCTTGTCTTTCCAGAGACTGTGCTCTTCCAGGTGAGGAACTCTGTGAAGATCACAAAAAGTTCAAATGGGAGTCAAAAGCATCGAATCTGCCTCCAGCCTCAGCAGTTCAGCATCTACCTCCCTCCCAGCTGCTGAACCTTTGTGAGGAGCAGCTCCTCTCCCAGTATCATCTGGAAATGCCCAACTTGAAAGAGTCTTTGCTCCAGGGAAGCCCACTCCTTGCTGTGGCTACCTCCTCTGGCTCTCTCACGGCACACAGAGTGACTGGAAGGACCTTCCCCACATCACACAAAGGCACCTGTGCTTTGTGCCCACCAAACACTGACGAGGGACCACAAGCAGTGGCCACCCCTCTGGAGGGAGAGCCAGAGCCTAAGTCAGATGGTGGTCTCCCTGTGTATCCTGGAGATCCATCTTTTCTCCTGGAAGAACAAAGAGCTAATTCACCGACACCGGTGTGCAAAGCCAAGAAATCCTGCTGGTGCTACTCGGAGAGAAGTGAGCCAAACTCAGCAGCAAATAAAAGGAGAAGAGAAGACCAAGGATGACTATTACTGTTTAACAGCTTTGAGGCTGTGCCTTTACTGAGTAGAGGCAGCATCAGGCTGAGGAGCCCGAGAGCCCAGAGAACTGAGCTGGCTGTGCTGGGGGACATGGCCATGCTCCTGCCAGGCTCTGCCATCATCCAGGGCTGCTTGCTGCCCTGGGAAACAGCCTGGCTGAGACAACTGGTCCATTTGTTGGGGTGTAGAGCCAGCCCTGATGTTTTGGTGTTAATGGCTTTGAAATGTCATTTCACAGCCAGCAGCGCACTGCTCAAAGAGCACAGCCCATGATAGGGAAGTGGGAACCTCCATGCCACAGTTACGTGGGTCTGGGTCTCAGCTAAACAATCTTTCATGGTGAAAAATATGGATAAAAGGGAATATGCGTGGGGATTGATTTGGTTTTTTTGCCTGAATTAAAAGAAAATTGTTCTTCATTTTAATATTTTTGTCATTGTATGCCATACTGACTGAAATGTTGTGTCATGTTTCTAGAAACCAGCCATTTTAAGTTCTTGCTTGCCAAAAACAAAGGAAGCAAAGGATGTTTTTACAGCTTTTTAAAACCGAAGCCTCATGGGGGAAAAATGAAAATTTTAAAAACAATTTTTTCCCCTGCTATTTACTTTGCTAAAAAATGGCTTTCTGCTGGGAAAGTGATTAAAATTAAAACCAATTGTTGAGTCACTCATCCAGACTTCTTATGGATTTGCTGTAAACTCAGCACATACAAAAATCTCACTCATACTATGAGGGGTCTTTCCAATTTTCTGAAAGTTTATGGCGCTGCAGCAGGGCTGATGTTGTTTTTAAACAAGCTGCAGCTAAATCCTGGGTTTGAAGCCAGCTGATAGACAATCTCAGAGGAAACAACACCACTTTTGTGAAGTGCTGTTCTGCTTCCTCCCTCCAAGCTTGGATTTAGTGATTTATTTACAATATGAAGAAGCAAAGTACTTTCATTTATTATAAGGACAAGCAAAGCCCTGGCTGCAGTGTGAAGGCAACCTGGTTTCTTCCCACCTCTTCCAAGGATTACTTGGGTGGACTGGTAGCAGCTTTGCCCCATAGTCCCAGGCTCTCTGCAGCAATGTCAGGGTGAAGACACCCATCCAAGCTCCTTGGGGAAATCCACACTCACTGTCCAAATAGAACTGAAGGTCAAAAATTAATAACATTTTCCAAATTGTATCCCTTTTCCAGCTGCAGCATCTCCAAACCCACTGCTTCATAAAACTTGCAAGCAGACTATGAACAAATGGGGAACTGCAACAAGACCTCCTGTAAGTGGAGTAATTCCAGCTCTGGTCACAATGTAATCAAGTTTATACCATGGCTGCTGGATTACAATGGGGAAAGAAAACGGAGGAGAAAGACCCAAGACATTTCTGTTTGTCTAGGTGAGACATTTTGGCCGCTTCATGCAAAGCTTCTGAGCCTCAAGGGCTCTATCTGAGGTCCTGCTGCCTGTTTTGCCCAAGGAGAAGAGAGCTAAATAGCCAATGGTCTTGATACAAAGAATGGCTAAGCAGGTCTCTGGCTGGGAAAAAGATACATGAGAGGAAATATGAATTGTTTGTACAAAATCCTGAGCTGGGTAAGAAGCAGATGTTCACGATCTCTTCCAACACAAGAATTGGAGTTCTTAGAGCAGGAACATCAAATTAAACTTTCAAAGGTTCAGAGGTGGCAGGTTAAAAGCAAACACAAAGAAATAGGTTGGGTGGTTCAAATGCAACTTGGAGTTAAGCTGTGGCACTCTGTCCCTGGATGTACAATTAACAGATAATACAGTTTAAATGGAGACCGGCATGAGTTCAAGAAAAAAAACAAAACCTGAGATTTGTTAAAAAAGCTTGAACCACCTCTAATCCAGGAGGTCCTTGGGGGATGCAGAGTATTTGGAAGTGTCCTGCATGCTTGCCCTGCACCTTTCCTCTTCTGTTTGTACCCACTTGCAGCCTCAGCCAGAAACAAGATTCTTTATTAGATGGACACTCAGGGTGGCCACCTCTAGGTATGAGATCAAAGTGCTGAAATGCTCCATGGAGGCATGCCCAGGCCTCAGCTGCCCTTGTGCCTAGAGGTCCTCCCACCACCTCCAGAGAAGCTGCCCAACTCCAGACGAAGGGGAATGGGAGTTAACGTGTTGAAGATGTAGAGCTGCCCTGTGCTCTACTCTGACAGACATGGACATGCACAGAGCCAGCCACCAGATTCCTGACTGACAGCTTCACAAACAACAAGCCATTTAAAACCAATCACACCAACTATTGAACTTTTCCTATAGTAGAAGTACCTTTTTTGGGGAAAAGGACAGCAAGAAAATAGCCCTGAGTATAAAGACACTCATCCCATAGGAGCACTCTGTGCCAGAAAACTCTCTCCACAGGCGTGCACATCTCTGCCTCTCCAGGGTCCTTTCAGGTCCTAGACTTCACTGCAAAACCATGCAGGACTACACTGGGGACCATGAGGATTAAGGTTTTCATGGCTTTTGTGTTCATGATATGGAGGGAAAACCAGAGGATATTAAAGCTTTGACTTGTTTCCAGTTTAGCTTCCTACTGCAGTCACAAACCGGGATTAGCAGCCTGAGTACGCAGGCACAAACCTCCAGAAACATCTCAGCTGCAGTTTTTAGCTACAAATTATTATCCTATTGCTGCTCAGCTCCAGGTCCCGGTGCTTTCCTCAAGACCCTGTTCCCCAAGCCACACAAAAGACTCCCTAGACCTCAAAGCTGCTCTGGGTATCTCACGGGGAAAGGAGCAGCAGGTTATACACATAACACAGCTTCCAACAGGGCTCGGCCATGGAAGGTGTGTGAAACGGTATTAGCAACAACTGGGTAAAAAGGAGCCATGTCAGTGTCACGGAGCACAATGAAAAGCGTAATTGGTTACAGCTGACAAACACAGAATTGCATTAAACAGAACATTCGATGCTGGGCCATGGTTTACATCAAATTGTCAATCTCAATACAGCAATCCCCTAAAAGGGCCACTTTTTTTTGTAAGCCCTCAGGAAACAGAGCAAATCATGGCAACATGTTTATAGTCTTCAAATGCCACGCAAGGAACCTGATACGCATCTTTTATGGTGGGATATACTGGAGGGTGTTTCAGCACGTCCATACTCATTTTCCAAATACATTTCACAGCTTCGTTAAGCCTTCCCAAATCTCTCAAAGATCGACTTTTAGGTGAAGCTGTGGAGTGGACAATCCTCAAGGCCAAACTCACTCAATAAAAATGAAATCACTTGCCTTATCTCTGTGTTGGTTTCTATCTTCAAGTCTGGTAATGAAGGCTAGAAACAGCAGCAACAACACACAGATCTTTACAGCCTGCCCTGAACTTCGCCGTCTGCTGCTGCCGTATCAGCTGCCCTTGGACTTCGGCACTAAACTTGACACCAGCAACCACAGTAGAAGGTCGATGATATTTATGTCCAAACAGAAGGTTTTTTTCTGTGCTTATTCTGGCTGGAATTCAAGTTATTCCAAGATGGTTTGCGGCTCCTGCACCTATTTACACACCAGATCCCTTGGGGAAGGGGCAGGTTTGCATGGTGCCTGTCACAGCCAAGCCCTGTACACTCCGTTGCCTGTCCCAAGGCAGAGGGGCAGGAGGAGGGAGAGCTGGGTTAACCAGAGAAGGCACCTTTGACACAGTCAGAGCCATTTTGTGTTTGGGAAGATGCACCAGGTCTTGCTGCACTTACAGCAAACCCTGCCGTGTTAGGATGTTTCATGAGCAGCAGAGCCTATGAAATGCATTGTCCTGAGAGGTTTGTGCTTCAGGTTCTCCAGTGTCTAGTACTCAGGCTGAGCTCAAGGTAAAGGTCTTCCAGGGGAAACTAAGAGTCTCTTTCCTTCACCCAGCTTCAGGTTTTCATGAATCTGGTAAGCAGTTTTTTTAAGGTATTTTTAAGACCTTCAGATAAGTGTCAGTTTTTCCACCAAATCCAACAGGTTGGTGGAAATGAGGACAAACAGACAGACTACATACTGGAATAAGGTAAAAAACCTAAAGATTCACAGTTTAATTTTCAACTTCAGAAGAGCAAAATAACTCACGGCAGGAAAAGACATTTTAAAAACTCAAACAAGCTGCTTAAAATGATGATCCCAATTACCTACTCTATAGATGACCTCCTATGATATCAGCATATCTTCAAGGTTTCAAGATAAGGAACTACAACACAAGGAAGATCTTTACAGCAGGATGGCAGTACCCTGACTTCATTCAAAGTCCTGGTTTACTACCATGAGTACTCAGATAGCCTTCCAGGAAATAGCTTTGAGCTAACTTTATTAAAGAACAAACAAGAAGAAGAGTCAACAAAACTGTTCTCTAAGTTTTAAATACCAGGAGGGGATGAAGCTTTATTGCTTTATGCTACTACATTACACAGATACAACAACAGCTGTCAACAATAATATTATCTGTATTACAGCAGAGATCCCAGCTGAGACTAAGGTCTCATTGTGCAGGACACTCATAAAAAACAACTAGAAATACACTGCAAGAAACCACCCCCTAAAGAAACTCAAGACTAAATAGGCAAGAGGGAAAGAATGGTGGGAAATGACATGACCCTGCTTTTACTCAGATGGGAAACTGAGGAATGCCAAGGATAAGTGAATTGCCAGAGGCTGAAATTAAAAGTCTGTGGCAGAACCATAGCTGAGTCCAGATTTTCCAAATCCAACTCCAATACCACCCAAATCCAGTAGAAAACTTCCCTTTAAATTAGTCTTAATAATGTTACAGTTGGATCTCACTTGTAATTGAACTGTAGAAATCAGAAGTGGATACGTATTTCCTTTTTTCAGGAGCACTCTTATTTAGTCCGCAGCACATTTTGCTCAGGACTGTGAATTCTTCATAAAATGGGTCCATTGTGTTTAATTTTCTCCACTTAACCTAGAGGCTGCACTTTTAGTTGCTGTGCCAGGCACAAACTTGTTCCAGCAGAACTCAGCAGAACTTTTTCCTAATGCTCCTTTACATGCTCAAGGCTAACAAAGCTGCTCCCTCTGAAACACTCACAGGAGATATAGAAACATTTCATACAAATTAATACACTCCCAGCAAGCTGCTGTGAATGGGAAGCTCCTGAAGAAATGCCACAGCCCTGTAACACAACGTGTTGGATCAATGCTTAAACTTTTGTGGTTAACGAGAGTCAACATGGTAATTCAGTGTTAGCCATGGTTGGATTACCCATTTTTCAGCTTCTCCTGTTCTAAGCCATCTTACTGGCCTTTATTCATAAAAGACACAGATCTACCCATTTCAAATTGCCCCTTCATGTAAATACTGTCAGGACAAATAAAGTAGTTACCCTCAAGCCATCTGAAAATGATCAACACTCTTCGCTGCGAAGCAAGCAAAGTGAAGTCCATAACAGGATAGTAATTTGCACCTTTTTTTTTTTAATTTGAGAAATAATTCACTTTTTTGGTGCATAAGTTAAGCATGGAACATATTATTTAATCCTAATGCAAATCACACCAGCAGGAAATGTCGTAAAGAAAAAAGTAATCTTCTGAAGGAAAAATAAATTATCGACCACGTTAAGAAGGAAAGAAACATTCTCGAATAATTTCTTTCTTTGTTGGTATTGGCTGGCAGCATAATCCTTCCAAGTAAATTGTAATTTCCAAATTAGATTATACATTATGTCATATTAGTTTTATATTAGAAAAACAAACTGACTGAAAGGAAAAATGCCAAAGTCGACTTGCCTGGTAATGTAAAATTTTTGTGTTTCTGCTGTGAAATGCTAATGTTTCTTTTTTTTTTTTTTTTAACAAGTTTTACAGCAAACATAAAACCTAAATTAAGGCAAGATATTTACTTTACTTGGCCAAGCCCTGTTTGAAACATAAATAGGAAAAAAAAAAAGACCGAGCATTTTCAGGACACCACATAACCATAGCAACAGTTATCTCTGTATATAAATACTGATACTGGCATGGAAACTTTTATGAGTTATACATCAATCAACAATATAAGTACCTATTGCACTCAAAAATAACTTATATAGAGAGAATATTAAACCTACACAGGTCAAGTGATCTGAAGTCAGGAAATGGTGGAATTGAGAATGGCTGTGTAACTTTTGCATTGCTCCTATCTATATTATAAAAGTCTTCAAATACACCACCCTCCATCAGGTTTTTTTCATATGATTCCTGCTTAAGCCACTGTCCAGAATGGATGGTGTTTGCTGGATACATGGTCTGGAACATTAGTCCTATGAGGAACAGTTGAGGGTACTGGGATTCTTCAATTTAGTTTTAGTGGGGGGAAAAAGCTGAGGGAAGATGCTTGGCCCAAGCCTCCTTTACAACATGTTTCCCAAACTCTACATCCCAGAGGGACTGCAAGTCTGCTTTTCCCCCACTCATCTTGTCTTTCAGAAGATCTTAAAATGCCACTAGGCAGAGATAACACTTTTGCTTGGACAAAGGTCAGATGGGGAGCAGAGAGATAGAGTGACCTAGGAACGAGGCCATATGGCATCAGGGAAGAAAGCAAGCTAGGTACAGGACCATGGGGATAATGAGACTGAAGATGTCCCAGCACAAAGGACTTGCCGAGAGCAGTCATTTGCAGAATATTTTGAAGACAAACCAGCCAGGGATAAACATGGAAATACTGTGATTTCTTCATGACCTGTTAAACTGTCCCAGGGCACTCTACTGTCAAAACAATTTTTCAGTAAGTTTAGACAGTTAAAAACAAATTATAAAAATCAATCCTGGCCGCTTCAGGAACCAAAAGCTCACCAATCTGTTTCTCCAAGGAGCTGGCTGCAGATGATCAGGAAAAGTTCCACCTAAACGGACCAGCTGACGAGTATGAAATGCTTTGGTATTAATTAAAGAACCTGGAAGGTTGAGCACATATAGTGCATCTTTATACATACAAAGGGACAATAATCTGTAATGGGGAAGGAGATGTGAGAAAGGAATAGAGACCTGTGCATCCTGCTTCAGAAGACTGACAGTGCCTACGGACCCTAACAGCAATAACTTCGAAAGAGTGGATGTTTATCATCCCGAAATTACCTTTGCCACTAGATTTCTCCCAAATGACAAGGCTACAAATAAGCTGACTTAACCCTCCATGTGCCCAAAGGAATGGCTGGACTTGGAATCGTGTTAGATGTTAAAAGAAATATATATAGATCTATTAGACAAAAGTACGGCCCCCAAATACCATTTTGAACTCAAGTTTTTAATGAACCAAAACAGAGGTATAAATGTAAGTTCTCACTTCATCTCAGCGACAATCTCACTTCTCCCATAATATAATACCATAAACTACAAAAGGGTGGTTTTAACTCTAATATATTTTTATACCATCACAGCTACAGCAACATTCCCATTATAAAACAGACAGATACACAGACATGTCTATCTCACTTCCTGCAAAGGTTATACTTAGAAGCTTTTTAAAAGGAGCCAAGAGATTATTAATATGTGTAGTAATGTGGTGATGAACACAAGTACCATGAGGCACAGACCATTACAAAGCCCTTGGAAAAGTCAGCTCTAAGCTGTGATTCTACACAATTTCTTGGCTTCCCTAACAGTTTATGATATTTTTTAAAACATCTATTAATCACCTGGTAATCCTTAGCAAACACTTCTAAGTGGATTTTTCATAAAAAGCAACATTCACACAGTCTTGGGATTTTGTGCAAGACAAAATCATCAGTGGTAGTGCAAAGCAAGCAAGGAGCCAAACTCCATGTTAAGTAGCTTCATTTTTGTAGTTGATCACATTTGATCATGGGTGTCACAGTACACCTATTTGGATAACTTTTTTTTCCATTTTCGTCTTACTGCACTAAACCTCTGATTTACACAGCCCCATAGGTCTCACTTGATCTGTTCTATATTTTGTTTGCATTTAGATGGCTAGAAATGGCATAACCCTGTGATTAATGTCATGTTTCATGAAGGGCCAGAGATAGATTTATTTCATCCAACTTTCACCAGAATGACATTAGGACTTGATAAAAGAATTCATAAGTTTTTTGGTGGGGTTCCACTCTTCCCTGGCTTCCCCGCCTCAAACTTGCACAGGCAGCCACTTCACAGAACAAGGAAAAGACGTGCTGGCCTTCTGTTTCCTCTCTTCCATCATATCTTAAAAGAAGGGCAGTTGTTGAGTGTGCAAGTCTGCAAGGTGTTTTATTTCTTGACTCCTTGCTCCACTGACCCATGGGACTTTCTCTGCCAGGGCATCACCTGATCCAAGTGTCCCACTAGATATGAGAAAGAATGACATCTGATGGAAATTTTAAAGTAACTCCTCCATGATAGGTACAATCCCTTCAGTCTTCTGTAAAGCAATATTTATTGTATGTGAGCACAAAATTTATTTCTCTCATGTCTTGATACAAAACTATCTGCTATGGATTTTTGAACTTTACCTCTATTATTGGTCTCAGTCAAAGAAAGGGCTAAATGGGTCATGACCTGATATGACAGGTCGCACCAACCTGCCCTCTCTGTGCAAGAAATCAATATTTGGCTTTGGTGTGAAGTATCTTTTCATGTTTTCCCTCCCAGGCCTGACCCCGGATATCCCTTTCACCCATGACTTTCCCAGAGAGCCAATCGAAGTAAGATAAACATTCATCAAAACATCTTTTTCATTTATTTTTTTCCCCCACTTTTTCAGATGAAGCTAACAGGGATTTTGCTGTAGGACCAAAATGCAAGTTGCAGTTCTAAACTCGACAGTCAGAGCACAGCCCTTCAGAAAACCTTTTGTGACACAAAATACAACCGGTGGTTAAAGAGGGGGGAAAGAATAAAAGCAACAATTCTGAAAACCAAAGACTCTCACAATAAACTGGTGCGCATAAAACAGCAGTTTCAAGAGACTCAGAGTCCCAGCCGAGAGAGACAAGACCCACATACATGTACATATACATGTACAAAGAGTCCTGGGACCATGTCCAGAATGATATAATTGGTTGGTAGGCACACTTCAATCATTCCTTCATTCTATAGACTGCCATTATTTAGCTTAATAGGACCTCAAAGAGAGGAAGATGGAAGTTAAATGAAGAAATCTCCCACCCAGTCCTGATGTATTATACTGGCTTCCTTTATACTGACTCATTTGTACCTATAGAAACTGTTCTCAATGACACAGGCACCAGGGATTATTATCAATAAAGGACCTGACTTGACCACAGTAATCCATTACCATAAATGCTACTCAAGAGCTTCTTCTATTAACAAAATTAAAAACAAAAAGAAAATAAAAATTTCCTTTTTTAACATAATATTTCTTGCCATTGAACTCCACTGGAAATATACATACTGCAAACATCTGCTTTTACATACAGAGTTCGCACAGCAGTTTCAGCGGAAACCTGAAAGGCTCACTTCAAGGTTTTTATCTAGGGATGCATTATTTAAATGAAGGTCTTTAATGCACCATGTCAGAAGGCCATCTTCAACTCTGTGATTCCAGGGAAGCAGAGGTGCTCCACTGCAAAGAATTTGGCTTCTTACCTACATAAAATAAACGCTTGTGGGTCTCAAAAATAGTAGCAAGGGTTCTTTTTTTAATAATCCTCAGTAGCTAGACTACACATTGCATCTCCCAGCACATATAATACAGCTGCTTTATGTTGGCCTTCTAGCTGTTCATTATTTTTGCTTTTATAATAAGAATGTATGGAAACAAATGACCCTTTCAAAGTGCCGATCTGTTTAAAGAAATAGCAAACAATCCCAAAGCCACAGAGATTCTTCTACTGGCACAAGAATGGTGGCCCGTCATCATTTCAGGCCCCAAATGAGATAACACTTTGAAACAACATTCATTAATGTTTGAAATCCCAATACAGAGCAGTTTAATTCAAATGGCTTTGTTCTTCAGAAGAAACCCAAAGGGGAAGGCGGGAAGGCTGAAAAGATAGCTTAAGTCATATAAACTTTCACCAAAGAACAAATCAAAACATCTGAGGTTCATTCAATAGGGCTGACTGGCCTCAGCGAGAAGACGACAAACAAAGAAGCATTGTATTGTTCCGCGGAGTGAGGTTTTTCCAGGAACATCCCGTCAGATCCTTTCCAAGTGAACACCATGCAGCTGAGAGTAGGTGGATTTGAAAGAGCACAAGATCAATAAAAATCCAGCTTTCCCTTTCACAGGAAGTCGACTGTTAAAACAGTAATGTGCTTGTCCATAGCATGTAAAACAGAAAGGCCACACAGAGGCTGGGCGTTGGGTTACTGCTCAGTGTGTCTCTATAAGGCGGCACAGACATTCTGAACATCTTCCCTACCCCACCCTGGAACCTTCAAGTGCCAAATAGTGCAACCCTTTTAAGCAAATTAACAGGAATAACCTCTGATAAAAGGCAGAAACCAACCACGTTTTCTAAAAGAACAAACAATCCCATTTCCTCCGTTACCCTTGTAGAGAACTTCTTAATATCACATTTTGTCACCCTATCCTTCATTCCTGAGGCCTACATGCATGGAGAATGGAGGATACCAGTAACAAGGAGCATTGCTGTTGGTGCTGTGACTCATGAGAAAAGAAAGAGGTGGGGAGGCCATCAGCATGAAACCAACCAGATTTTGCTGGCCTTAGATGTCTATTTATTACAATATTATAGACTTACTACAGACTGCTTTACTTGTTCACAGGATTTGTTCTTCAAAGTTATAAGTGGAAAGAGACCTGAATAAAAGCCCCTGATTCACATGACTTTCACATGACATCCATTACTTTGACATCTACATTCAGACCAACAACGTGACAAGCACAATCCAAGGTCTTGAATAGCTGCTGCATAAGGCATGATTCAAAAGAGAAGGACTTCTCAAATTAGAAGATATGACTAAGATGAGATGTGACAGAGATCAGTGGGAACCTGGCCACAATGAGTAGAGATGAGTTGTTTACTCTCCTTTCCAGCACATCCTGGGAAACAGTGGAGAAAACAACAAAGAGCAGACCGAGAAGAAATGAAAGCAAACAACTCTTCCCACAGCACTTGGTGAAGCTAAAGAATTCCTTGCATGGGATGCTGCGAAATGTACGTGGGTTCAAAAAGTGATCAGCCAAATTCCTCAGAGAAACAATCCCACTCCCTTAAATACAAAATACCACCTTTGTCTGATGTGTGTTTGAGCCTTAAAATGCTGAAGGTCAAAAGAGTGATACTGGAAAAATGTCACCAGATGCTTGCCCTGTTGCTGTAGTTTTTCTTTGGAGTGCCCTGTTCACCACCACCAGTGGCAGAGTTACCATGTTAGAGAGGCCTTTGGCACTACCCAGCACAACCAAGCTGACATTATGTGAACCACCACAGCAGCAGCCCATGTGTGTTCACAGCCTGCAGCAAACACGAGGTAATTTGGATTAATTTAACCCACTCAGAAGGAGGTTTAAGCTACGCTGAGTCGTCTTGTGTTTGCCAGTGGCCAAAATACATATGCACAAAGTTATCTCAAAGGTAGTCACCGGTAGCCAAGGTTCTGCCGAGCCCTGTGGCAGGGACCGCTGATTGTGTGTTACAGGGTTCACCTCAACCCCACAGGACAAGACTTTTCTGTCTGAGCTTCCCACAGATCCACCCCAACTCACAATGTTTCAGTCGTTATCTGATCTTTGGGGTGCACCTTCCAGCCAAGAGATCTCATGGATATCCCAGCCAATGCTGAGAAGGTTCTGACTGGTTCGTGTCTTGCCTACATCACTGGTTTTGGAAGCAAAAACTCTCCCATGGACGTAAAAGCAGAAATCAAGTGAAGCAATTCAGTTTTGACTTGTTGGCTGGGCAAACCAATCAGCTTTCCAGGTTAATTTCAAGTTTAATGTTTACAGACCCCAGCTCAGACACCAAGCTTTGCGAGCCCAGTCTCCGGTTTGAAGATGAATGCTCAGCATTGCTGCAGCTTCTCAAAGGCAAATTGCTAGCCTAGCCTTCCAGGTTTGCCACATGAGTAAACGTTCTTGCTTTTGAGGGATTGATCAGAACTTCAGGGCAGCTTTTTTTCTTACTCTGGTAACACTGAGGCAAGGAATCCATTCTGACATCGATAGTCTCCCACAGGAATGCTGCTGTGGGAGCATCTGCAAGTGATAAATAACCAGAAAAGAGCAAGACCAAAAGGTTCCAGTTGGTGATGAGGCTCCAATGGATGCTTCTGGGGTGTCAAGAAGATATTCAGCCTTCTTATCACCCTTTGCTTGCCTTTCCAGTACACAGACATGAAGAACTGCCTGCAAGCATGAGTGGGAAAGATCAGCAACCCTGGGGAATGGAAATGAAGTGACTGATCCTTCTATATCAACAGCCAGGTCTGCAAGACCATGTCTGTGAGTCGCATGGATATTCTTAATGGTAAGGGGAACCAGATGCTCATTAGTCAAAGATGTGGCTAATATTCAACCAACAGCATGCTGGTCTAGCTTTTAACCTGTCGATCTGACTGCCTGCAGAATGGCAGTGGGACCCTCTAGCAGGGCTGTGTGGGAGACAGGGATTTCAGCACAGATGGATTTGTGCAAACTTCTGGTCAGATTACTTAACTCCTGGGTTCTGCAGCTCAGATTGGATCTGCACCTGGGGGCAACAGAGCAGTTCATCTGGCGAACATGGAATCAGTTTGACTTCCACCAGAGGAGGTGGTGAGGGGTTGAAATAAAGCCGGCATTTAAAGCAATCAAAAACTTGAGTTTCTCATGGAGATGGATCCTCCAAGGCCTCTGCGGAGGGAATTCCCATTGACTTCAACACACAAGGAGAGCTTAGAGGAGCAGACCCCTAAACCTGGGTCAAAGTAATGAATGAAACCAAGTTCTGCTGCAAACGACATAAATCAGCCACATTCATTCCAAACCAGGCCCTGCAGCATGACCCTTAACCAACCTTTCAGTGAACCTGAGATATGGTTTTCAAATTTGTAATGAAACCTGAAACTAAGTGATTTTCACCTGGTTCTGGCTTTCACAGAAAACATTTCACAGCAAGCTTTATTCCCTAGGTGTGATCCCCTAATTTCTTTGTTAAATCCAACTTCGTCTTTGAACTGGCAGAACCAAAAAGCAACCTTGTGACAATTACCTGAAATGCATTAAAATTTGTGTAAGTATATGAGCTCCAAGTGGATGCCTTCCATGAAGCTCCCCAAGGAAATTTCAAGATATGTCATTTCAAAACCATATGCCTTAAAAAAAAAATTTAAAAGGATAACACTTGTGCTAGACTTGCATGTAAAAGTTTCTGCAACCAACAGCACCTCTAAGTTGTACCCTTGAGCAGGGCACAGTAAGGGAAGAAAAAAGTAGTACAGCCATCAATGACCTTGAAAGCTAATCCTGTTAGGACAGTGATTGTCTGCAGAAGGCCTTCCGTATGAAACCCCAAATCTGGGGTAGGCTTTGTGCCATTAATGTGGTAGCTCTGTTTCAGGCTGTCTGTTAGCAAAGACCCCCTAAATGTCCTTCCTGAAGAAGGACTAACAGGTCCTGTCCATTTGAAGCCCATTAACTAGGTGTATCTCTGAAGAGAAGACAAAATGGATCTGCATGACTTAATTTGCCATCCCAACACAAGTGTGCCATTAAACACCTAAAAGAGTCAGGGGACAGAGCACTGAACCAATGAAGAACTCAACTGCAGGAGCAATATCGTGATTGAAAAGGGAGACAATAAAACCCAGCAAAATTTATCCATCCTAAGAATGGTGCAACCCACCACCAGCCCCCACATTCAATGCCCCCACAAGATTTCTAGCTCAGATGTGGCACACAGTGTCCCAGAGAATTACTGAGTATTTAAACCAGGTCCTCAGAGACTAATTCCTAGCTACACAAAACATGCAGGGCCCCATCATCCCTGCAGACATGGAGCAAGAGGGACTGTAGGGCAGTGGGGAACCAGTTGGACAAAGTCATTGCGTTGTGGCTCTTACCCTCCACTAACAGATCAAGCCTTGATGGTAGAGCACAAGTGCAAAGGAGGGGATTCAGAAGTGTGTAACTCATCGCCCCTTTATAGCTCTGCTCACCTCAGAAACATCACTGGATAGAATCCCCTCTTTTGACTGGAAAGGTAACACGTGACGCTGGAGCCGTATGGGGACAGAGTTACCAGGAAGGGAGCTGCATCGACAGCCACGGAAGAGGAAAGATGCTCAAGCATTCCCAGGGCTTTGCATCCCGCTTGCTCTGCAAAGATTTGCTCAGCAGACACAATCCAATCAACCACTCTTTGATCAGTGCATGTTTTCCTTCATGCCGGATTTCTAGACAGGTAGTACTGCCTCACATTTGATAATGCCCTTGTTATAAAGGACACAAACCCATGATTTACTCTGCAAAAAGCATAACGCTCACTGAAAATAGCCTAGGAAGGATATAGCGTCATACCTAACACTACATTAAGTGCAAACTGAGAACCTGATATATTTTAGGAAAATTCAGCACACTCTAGACTAATAAACATTTTACAATATTATTGCACATGTTCATTTCACTTTGTACAAATAATCATTCCCTTCACATCTAATAAGTCTGCTTGACACATTTGTGGCCTTATAAAAACACCTTCAAGGGTCTTGTTTTGAGGCATCAATCATTTATTTATACAAAGCTCAAAGACAATGACTAACAATTCTGATGGTATAAAAGCCTTCAGCTGTGATCTTTGTCTTGCTGTTCATTATCTCGGAACTCTAAAATTATTTAAAGGAGATTTTATTTTAATAAATTTTTTAAAAAGCGCTTGCTTTTTTCCTCTGGCAGCAACATCAAATCAATCAAGGTGAAGGAAAATACTGGAGCTATTTGCCTTTTAGTGTGTTTCCAGAGCTGGAAATAGAGTGCAGCTTGGAGCCCTTATTTGCAGTTTGTGCTGTCTACACAATCACCGGAGGTGCCAGAGCCTGGGAAAGCACGGACTGAAAATCATGCTTCACAGCCATCACCTGTGGGGATATTTGGAGTTGACTTTACCCACTGTCCCCATACAGAGCTTAGATCAACCTCACTAGAAATAAAAAATAACCGATTCCAACGGAACAAGAAGATCATCAAAATCCTAAGTGCAAAAGGGCTCATGAATCTGGGTACCCCAAAGCCGGTGCACATTTCTGATCTCGCTCCTTATTGCGATTTCACCTGCTTTTTCCTTCATCTCCGAGCAAACTCCACCTGCCCATCCCTGCTGGGCCAGACCCTCAAGGAGCAAAAACAAGACCACCATGGCACAGACCCATGAAATCACACTGATTTAGGGTGACAGAGCAGCTTATCTGCAGTGGCAGTTGTTCCATGGTATGTTATGACACAACAGTCCTGCACTGACAGAGGGGAACTGTCACTGAGTTTTTTGTAGCAAGCCACTATAATGACATCTCCATTAAAGTCATGATTCCCGATCTATGCTCCAAAGTTAACCAAAAGCAGAACCTCCATTCCAGTTATGACCTCAGATACATGTACATTCAAATGAGGTGCCAAGGAAATATGATAGAAATAGGAGAATTATAAGCGCTTACGTAACAATACAAGCATTCTGAAACTTGGTTTACAATTAAAATGGATGTATAATTGACTGCATTTTACTAGGCCCAGATTATGTTCAAAGCACACTGAAGCAGATTTGCAGATTTATGGAAACACATGTTAACTGATTGTACAAGAACAGGTTTTCCCCCAAAGCCAACTCTCCCTCATGCTTTGTTATCATTGCTTTTAATGTCACATGATGCCTGACAGCACAATATAAAAATTAAATGCTAGAAAATAAAACAGCTGCTGATTTTAGGAGAACTCTGAAAAAAATTCATGGCCTCTGTTTGAGACACAGCAGCAGGGTCACACTGCTGTTAACTGAGCTTTCACTTTCTCCCAGGCACAGACAATCTACTCAATTGCTCCAGGTACATCTCCAAGGGGTAGGCAGCAAAACTCCCAACACAGTTATTTGTTAGGAAGAAAACTTCCCCTTATAAGGATATCCCTGAGGATACCCCTATATGGCCTTGGTCCTGTTCCCATCTTCTTGGAGAATGTTGCCATGAGGGAATTTGGTCTGTACTGGTAAAAGAGGAAAAGCTCCCTGGAAGTGCAGCAGACCCTCCCCAAGCGGTGCTGGACTGAAGATCTGATCCTTCAAAACCTCTGGCCCCATTGTGCACCTGCAAAGATTTACAAGGCCATTCTAGCAGATTATGATGGATCTGCCATTTTTAAGGATCTGCTCTCACCGTGTTTACTCAGCCTTCTTTTTTTGTGCTTGTACCCACTTTCATTTCTATTGGAAACTTACCAGAAAATGTACAAAACCTGTAAATCATACTAAAACCCATTAAAACTGAGATTAATTTAGTCTTAAAGGTTAGCTCCATTTTCTAACCACTATTTCTGTCTGCAATCTGTCTTCATCAGACACTAATTAATAAGCAGACACAGCTTTGGAAAACTGCCTTTAATCTTAGGAAAGCGTAAATGCTCATGGTTACTAATGCAAAATCTCAGTACACGATTCATCAGGAGATTGGAACATATAATTTTCCTTTTTAACAGCTTACTGATTTAGAGGACTAAAAGCACAGGTGAAGCTGAAAAGAAATATTACTTTAGAAGTTTAAAGTATTTTGCTTTATTTTTTCTCTCTGCAGTGCCAATGCAGTTGTATTTTCCTAAGACATTTTCATTTTTTTCCCAGGCAACAGGATTAGATCCTCCTGTATTTTACACCAAGAACCTTTGCTTGAAGTCAGGGTTTGTTACTCCTGATTTACAGTGGTGCAAGTCATTTGGGGATTAACCCCATCCAGAACTGTGTGCAGAAAGAGGGGGGTCTTGTGACAACTAGGAGGTAAAATATTGCTCTCCAAATTATATTTTTAATGATCACTTCCTTTCATAATGATGCAAGATTATATATTGACTGTGAAGAGCTATTTATGTGCCATGACTAAGATACGTTTTCATCAAACATTTATTTCTCATGCCTAGAACTAATTTGTATTTGATTAAAGGTTTTCTACGCGTTTACAGGAAAAGATTATTCACATTGGATTGCTTTTCTCAACAAAACAAAACAAAAAAGTTCGCAAGTACTGCCAAAAGAGCGGTTTTAAATACATCTCTTTTTACTCTGTGCATCACAGTAGGGATTTCTTAATCAATACCATGCTGGCTAGCACAGATACACTGCCAGCCAGGCTAGACCACAGCAGCAAATGACTGATGGTGATCGCTCTTTGGAATTGCATCCTTTAGCTGGACCTGAAATTGCCATCTGTAGAGTACACAGAGATCTACAAATCCACAGAGTACACATGAGAATATATTTTAGGATATGTTTCACTATCAAAAGGTGGGGTGGGGGGTAAAACTCTTATTTAATTCTTGAAGACTTCCAGTGATGACCACTCCATCTCCTCCCCAGCTGTTCCGACAGGTACAAGTTGTACTCTGCTTTCAGCCTCTTTCCACAGTTTCTTGGGCAAACAAGCTGTGCTGGTGTTCCAAGCTATATCTGACAGGCTGTGTAGGCTGTAACATTTTCTTTCTCCCTTCAAAATGACAAACTTGGAGCTAAAAAATGGCTTGTTCAAATCATATCTGCCTGCCCAGGCTGAGCAGAAAGCATCAGTGCTCTCTTTGGCACAGAGCAGATTGCCAAATAATACCCTTGCAGTCAGTCTTCAGGGAGTTTGGGTGAACCCAAATCACTCACACACACTGCCTTCAGTACCTGACCAAGCACTTGGACTGAGATCCATCTGCTTTCCATCAAGAAACTGGGAAAAGTGGGATTCATCTCCAGTGACTCCAGAGGTGTCTAATCCAAACTAGTCATTCAGGATCCCACAATAGCCAGTGGGGCAAAATATGTTCCTCAGAGCAACTTCAGGACTGAGAATAAGAGGGATCACCCTGTGGAGCTGCAGTCTCTCCCCACTGACTGTAGGGGAAATCTAAACTAACCAGGGCCGGATGCCTCCAACTGAGATGTTTCTAAACGTGTGCAAGACCATTCCCCCTGCAAACCCTTCGGTGCTTCAGTTCTTCAGACAGGATCTCCACAAAGACCAAGAAGGTTTAGAAAAGCAACACATCCAAGGCCACGATGTACCTGTAACCCAAAGGACAGCACGTAACAGTGGGTCCAAGCCACAAACCCAAGAAATGGGCAAGTGCCATCATTTTTCCACCTCTTGCTTTCCCATTGTTTTTTTTCCCTCTTCGCATTATCTCTATCATCACCCCTGCTCTCTGCTGAAGAAAAGCTGCAATATGTCGAGCACATGGGGAAGGACTCTCTGCAGCAGCATTAAAAAAAAAAAAAAAAAGAGGAAAAGCTCCTCTGAAAAACGTTTTAGTTATTAAGACACTTGGATTTTTCAGTATAAATAAATTTATTCGTGAGAGCACTTAAGACAAGTTCTAAGGTTAACAAACACTGCACTATGCAACTCACAGCTGTGACAAATATTTAAGAAATCCGATACAGCATGCCTAAAAATTATTCATTTGCAGGCCTCGTTGCTTTTGAAGATCAACTGTTTTATTTGTAATTTTTGACATTTTCCTTCTTTTCCTGTTTGGCCTGTGAATTTGAAAGGGTTGTAAACACGTACTCCAGCTCTCTGCCTGAGGCACTGGGCTGTTGTCAGCATGCCAAAAAGAAAAGGAAGCTGATAGGTCCTTTGGTACATACCGATATGAAGGGCTTGTAAAGATAGTATTTGTTTGGTTTTTTTGATCTGACTTTGAATCTGGCTGTAGTACCTACCCTTCAGGGAAAAGCAACTTTTAAATAAATGCTTCAAGATTGTGCAAACATTTCAGTAGTTTCAGAGTCCTGGTGTTCTGGGTCAGGGAAGGAAGAAAATACATGTCAGTCAATAGAGATGGAAACGATAAAAAATGGTTAGAGCCAAGCCATAATTTTTTTCCTGGGCTGGGTGACGGCTTCTTTCGACGGCCGCATCACGTGCTGCTTCACTCATGTGCCTTTTGGCCGGCCTATAAAATGCACTGTGGATTTTATGCATGTGCACACACATACACTTGGAAACAGATTAAAAATACACAGTCCTTTCAAACTCATCGCCCATCGATCCCACAATTTGCTAATGCTGCAGGATCGAGAAAAAAACACAAGCTTGCTAGTTTTTCTGTTATTCCTGTGAGAGCTCTGAAATGGTTATTTCCTTCCATTCCTTTGATTTAGCTACATTTCTGCATTTTTTTTTAAAATCCTTTATTTATTACCCAGCTCCTGAGGATCCAGCTCCCTGCACATGAGGTGCTGTACCAACACATAGGTCCAAACAACTCCCAAATGGGAGCTTAAGGCTGTGGGAGCTGATCCTGCTGAACGAGCACAAGGCAGAGCCCGCTTGCCTTGGAGAGCTCATAAGCTCGAGGGCCAAAGAGCAGGAGGAGAAGCAGAGACAGAAGGAAGTGAAATGGGCTCGTTCAAGGCCACAGAGCAAACCAGTGATAAATCTGGGAACAAGAGCCACATCTTCTGGACCTTTATTGCAGCAGAACAAATCAGCCATTTCTCATTTGCTTCCTGTACTTTCCTGTTACTTCCCACCCATACCCCTTCTATCTTTCTGCAAATTGCAAGTTGTTCTTACAGGGGGGTGTATTTTTCGAGACAAAAAAATCTGCTTCTTACCCCATGGGTGGATAGGGATGCTGGGAGAACAGAGCCCATACTTGGACTCAGGAATCAGAGCTACTACATGCACCTGGGGAAACAGCTCTCAAAATACTCTGTACCAGGCATCAATTCCTTGATTGCACAATTTGATTTTTTTTTCCTTTGTGGATCTAAATTTTTGCTGCTGATTTTTAATACTGAGAAATTTGAAGGGCTTTATCTGTTGTTTGTGTTGTAGGTTACCCACCTGGGTTAAAAGCAAAGGAAACTGAGTTTGGAGCAAAGTAGCAGGACAAGCTGAAGATCTGGAGGCACAGGGACTCACGGCCAGCTTGTACCGAAACACACCTGGTTTCACGGAGTTCACCTGGTGCTTAGTCTATCACATTAAAAACATGCACTTTTCCCAAGGGAAAACCAGCCCTGTGAGTCCTGAAAAATATTCCATGACAGAGGCACGTCACAGAGGCTTCTGCCCCCAGAAAACTTGCAATTGAGGACAACCAGAATCTGCAGCAATACAGCAGAGATTTGGGGTGGAACAAGAGGAAAAAAAAAGGAGAAACAGAGGTGCAACAGTTAATGATTTTTCAAAGGCCAGAGGAGTGGCAGGGTCAGGGCTTCCCAGCGCTAAGACCGCAGATCTCCCCTCTCTCCTTTGGCAGAGGAAAACTGCCCATTTCTCCCTTGTTGGCAGCTTCTGAGTGTGAAAACTCTGGAGGCCATGGCAAGGAGAGAGAGCAAGGGGAGGAAGGAGGACAGCTGATACATCCAGCACATCTCTCCCTGGCTGGGAAACACTGGCAGCTGCCAAGGGGCCAGCACAGCCTCCAGGGACTCACCAGCCCTACAGCAAGCTCAGGGGCACTGCCGCCTACCAGCTGTAAAACCCACAGCAGCCCAGGTTGTTACACTGCTGCCGGACCACCAGGCCAGCTGCAGGGTGTGTTGGAAGGGAATCTTTCCACGCAATAAAATCCTCAGGCCGTTATTCCTTGGATGCTTGGCAGAGCACTGCTGTCATGTTTTCGTGGCAATAGCAGCCTGTGGGAGGTGGGATCCCAAGCGGAGGCAGTTGTGAGGCTGTTGTATATTTGTGGCACAAGTCGGGTGGGGTTTTGTTACCCAGCACTGGACAGGGCAGCGTGGCCTCTCCTCAGCCTGCAGCTGCCCCACAGAAAGCACCGCTCCGCTCTCTCCCCGACTTGCCCCTGCTGCTGCACATCCATCCCACCAGTGGCTGGGGTTTGGGGGAATTTGTCTCCAAATGGGAACCAGATTGGAAAACGGATTAGCAGGAATAAGATAAAGAATTAAACCCAATCAGCAGGCGACCGCGCTTTTAAAAGGCACAGATGCACGCGATTAGCTTGCCGCATGTGTTCCAGTCAGATCCCAACATCAGAGATGGGCTGGGAGAAAACCTCAAATCCCCGAAGAGCTCGCCGGGGCCCCGGGACATGCCTTTGCACGGCAAGGGCTGGGCACATCCCCAGAGCCATGCCTGGGAAGCACAGGCTCAGGAAGCCCTTTGGTTCCTCATCCCCCCAAATGCATCCCCTCGGTGCCCTCCACAGGGAGGGCATCCCCCTGTGCTCACTCCAGCAGCAGACGGGCATTTCCATGCTCCCAGCACTGCCTGTGGGACACAGGCTGAAGAGGAGACAGAGCAAAGTTAATCCCAGTCTCACAGTGCCTGAATAAATCCCAGACTGTGGTTGGGGAGGGGGAGCTGGAGAGGAGAAGCAGATCTTTTTTCTCCTCCACACCCAGGTCACTGAGTGAGTCAGGGGTCAGGGAACAGGAGTGCTGGTCCAGCTCCACCCGCTCCCCAAGCAAGGCCAAGGAGGGTGAGAAAATTTAGGGAAGGGCTTCCCACCTCCAGCTGGATGAGGTGATGACCGTTTCATCATGTTGAGAAACGCTCCAGCGTCTCCTGGCCTCACGCTTACTTAAGATCCATCTGAAAAGTAAATACTGCCGAGAGATAGAACAGCATCTGCACACTATCAAGTTTTCCTGGATCCCAGGCAGTTCTTGGGTTCACCAGCTTCAGGGGGTGGTTTTCTATTGGGTTGACAGGGATGGGATGGGGGAGATAGCAAGGAAAGAGGGGGAGAAAGGTTTAGAGCTCAGTGGATGAAAGCTCTGATTTTTGGTAAGCTCTTTCTTGCTGGCAGAGTATCACCATCAAATTCTTGTTGCTTCGATATTTGATACAGGTTCATGAGTTCAGTAGGAAAACATGAAACCAGAAAGGGCCAAATCCTGACCCCAAACAGGCAGGGAAAGCAGTGGCCCAGCCCAGGGAGTACTGTAATTTAGCAGACAGACCACCCTATCCTTCCTAGAACAATAAAATAATCTTAATTCTATAGGACTAAATCCCAAACCCAGCATGGCTCTTTCCAATTGGTGACAGCAGAGTCAAGCTGTGTGGTTTGCAACCCCATCAGCTTGGGAACTCTGAGTATTTCACAAACATTAATTCAAAGGCAAAAGTCTGCTGTGAGAAAGAGGACATTCCTTTCACTGCTTCACAGCTGGGGAAGGAGAAGCAGAGGTCAAACATCAACCTGAATTCCTGTTTGTTAAACCAGGCTTTCTGCTGCTTCTGGGCCTCACCTGGGCAATGCCAGATTACAGCCCCCAGAGCTCTGCCCAAGTGATCGTGGCAGATTCACAAGCAGCTGTACACGCCTACCCTTTGTCCAGCCCTCTGCCCTGACTGGGGTCAAAAGCCACATGTCTGAAAGGAGAGTGTCAAAAGAAATGCCCTGGAAGTGGTGGGGGGGAGGAGCCTGTATTTGTAGAAGGGTTTTCCCCAGCTCTGGAGTAGAACTTCAGTGAAGGAGGGTTTAATCCATTGCATTGGGTCACTAGGCAGGTGTGAACAAGGGCAACACTGTGGTAAATGACAGCACTTCACCTGGCGAATTTGCCACAGCTTTGTCATGTTTGGTCGGGGGTTTGTGCTTCAGTCCTCCCCTTCAAAAGTCACAGGTTTTTGGGGCTTCTTTCCATGATGTCTGTGTAGCCTTAAGTGCACACATGGGACCATCTCCAGTGGATTTCAATCCGGCGGCTAATCTCAAACCCATCTTCACCCATGGAGGAAGACCACAAAGGTTCATCATACCCAATGTGATGCCTTCTCCTCCTGTTTTTAATCCCTTAATGTAAACAGATGGTATTGGGCATGTTTTAAAGAAACTGAGTCAGATGAGTGCATCCTGAACGTGCCCATCTCTTTCCACCAAAAAGAGTGGTGCTGACTTGTTTTTCTTTTGTCCTCCGGCACAGAGATGAATCACACCTCAAGTTCCTGTAAGTTTTCTAATAGTCACTGAGGAAAGAGAGCCTCTGTGAGGCTAAGGCTCAGCCACCAGCAGGCACCTGAGATGCCTTTTTTGTGCTGACCCTGGGGCACCAGTCCCCAGGAATTTAGGTCTCTGTTTTTGCTGCTCATGAAACAATTTTCTGGCACTGACAACTGGTATGCTGCAGCAACAGCAAGATTGCACGTGGGGTGGTCTAAGGAGATAAGCAAGGCCAGTTCTGAAGGGAGAGAGAACATCAGTTGTAAAATAGATTTGACTAGGGTGAATAAAACCCCACAGCAACTTCATTGTAGCTCTGGATATTCCCAGAGAACTTTACAAACATCCACTTTCGCTCCTGCAATGAGTTCCCCAGGTAACCAATCCCTGAGAGCGGCGGAGCTGGCTCCTGCATTCGTGATTTTGCTGCCTCTCCCTTTCACCCAGCCAGCCCTCACTCCTGACATGACATCCACAGAGCCCCAAGCACAAATGATCTTGCCCAAACTCTGTGATTTGAGCCACAGGACCGGGGCCAACTGCCCCTTTCCCCCTTCCCCCCCCACAGGCACCCTGGGCTCCCAAGCCACTCTCACCCCCAGTGAAAATACTCCACCTCCTGGAGCCCACGCAGCCACTCCAGCCCCAGTTGGTCAAATCCAAGAAAAAGATTTGTTTAAGCTTTTTCCAGCATACATTCCACTGCAGACATTGCTTTCAATAAAGGCTGCACCACAATCCTTTTCATAATGGCACGGAGCAATCTAGCAATATCCTCCTGCACTTAGAGAGTGAGTTAATGAAGGAATAGGTTAATTGAAATCGACTTCAGTATGGAGCACAAGCTGAAACGTGGCATAAAATAGAAATGAAAAGAAAACTCAGCTTCTCAACCCAGCCTGTAGCTTTCTGGCCATACACGGAAAAGAATTATTATTTCTTCTTCGTCTTCTAATATGTTCAACAGTAAAACCACCAATAATATGAAAATAAATTACACCTGGGGCAACCTTATATTGCACTAACAGTCTGGCTCTGATTAGCCTTGCCTTTATCATGCATGCATCGTATTAGTCCGTTTCAAAGAATTCGTGGAGAAATTCATACTTCGACCTTAAAACAGAGAGTAAAAACACAGCTGAACTTAATTACCCGCTGACCGCATGCACTGGGTTAGGTAATAAAATATAGAAGCAGTAAGATATGTAATGCTTTATTAAGCTATCTCAGATACAAGAGCATGCCTGGCAATTATGCCTGAAGGCTACTGAAGGCTACTCAGAATCTCTCGCGGACCACCCAAAGAGAGGAGCTAAACAGAACCTGGTCCTCGCTGCACAGCAAAGACATCCATAAATAATACGGCTATATGCAGGCAAAGTGCCTCCTTGCTCCTATCTGCCTTTAAGTCCATGTGTTTATCAAACACACATTGCCCTGGCATCAATGAATTCTTCTCAGGCTTGCTCAAGATGTGTTTTTTTAACGCTTTCTTGGTGCTCTCTTAAGCCCGGCTTAGGCCCCAAGTTTATGAACGTTTAAATAAAACAGCTAAAAATTAAATAAAGCCCAGAAATGGCTGGATGGGAAAGGAGAAGCAAAGCCCACCTCCCTGCCTTGGTCTTAAAAGGAAACCTTGGATGCAGTTAAAGTGGATGGATGAGAAGGGACCCAGTTTGCAGAACCATTCTGCAGGTAAATAAAATATTTAGGAGAGGTGAGAAGGCAAGGAGGCAGGAGAGAAAGCAAAAACTATCCTAATTTCAAAATTAATGACTTAAAGAAATCCAGCAAAAGGCACAAGCTGCAAATACTGATCTCGTATCCATGGGTTCAGGCAGTAAATTTTTAATTACTCCAAACTAAAAGGAACCCTTTCTTTCTGATTTATCCAACCTTATGCTGCCCCATAACATGTAAACTTACCCTAACAGAACAGAACTACACAATGAATAATGAAAAGTTGTGATAAATATAGGGGGAAAAAGCCCATTGAAAGACACATTGCCAGGGAATTGTACTATAAACTGGATAACCCAAGTTTATAAAGAGATTCACATTTTCAGGCCCCCATCCAGGCAAGGGGCCCAGGTTCTGGGCTTCCAAGGGAAAAGACAGTTGTCTGTCCTCCTGCTCCTGCATCGTTCCCACAACACGGAGTCTCAGGGTGCCACCAAGAGCTTGTCACCCCAAATCTCAGCAAAACCTTGAAGGCTGGAGACCAGGCAGCAGGATCAGCACAGAGGCAGCAGAGCCAAGGGCAAGGTGAAAAAGGGATGAGATTTTCAGAGATTGAGGCAGATTCTCTGGCAGGAGGGAAGCCTGAATCAAAACCTCATGTCCAAACCTTCCTGGTGACCACCCCTTTTTCTCTTCTTCCATTTCCCTTCTCAGTTGTTGTTGGCTTAGACTACAGACAATTTAGGGTAGGAACACTTTTGCGTGTGGCTGTGCCATCCCTGGAGACGCCACACTTGGTTGGAGTCTGCAGGCTGTATATAAATATAATCACTGCCATAAGAATCAAATTAGAGAGGGATCCAATATTCACATCTAGCCCCTCTTACTTGTAACCAGCTGAACCCAACTTGCAGATCCCAGAAAATTTCCACCTCTGGCAATCTTCTCCCCCGTGCTTGCCATATAGGTCTGCTCTCCTCTTTTCCTGTGACGGGAAATCTGTTTCTCTGTGTACTTAGGTTTTGGATTTAGGTTTTTTTATTTTTTAATAGGAAAATGGATCCAAAGCAAAATTCGAATCAAATCTTCCCAGGAAAAAAAAAAAAAGAAATAACCAAAGAAAGAAAAAACAATCCCAAGTTTGGGTCACTTTTTCCTTTCCCATATGCCCTGGCACTTGTTCATTTGTTGCTCCTCTGCTTTTCAAGCTATGAGGCCAGGATCAGAGGCAGACTTCCTTAAATATATTACAGTGTGAAAGGTTGCTCTGTAAAGGTTTCTGGCCTCCACTCTCAATGCAAGATGAGTTGGAAATCTCCAAATAGAGCTAATTCTCAGACTTCCACAGAAATTTTGGGGGGGGAAATATAGAGCTCTGGAAAGTGGCCATACTCCTGTCTCCAGGAGCTCGTGAACATCCATGGTAAAAGGGAACTGAGAAGCAACTCCATCAAAGTGACACCTCTCTGGCTGGATCAGTATTTACATGGATCACAGTTTGCTCTGCAGTGCCTGTTAGCAAAGTTAGCTGATAAGTCTCCCAGCCCACGTTTCCCACCACTGAGCCAAACAGACAGAGAGGGACCACTTGAATACCTTGCCTGCAGATGATGATGATGAGGATCCAGGGGTCTGCATCACGAAACTTCCCTGTTCACAGCAGAGCTTGGGAGTTTCCTGGGGTGCTACATTTAACACAAGTTTCCTGAAATCTGTCCCTAGTGCTTCAGAGCGGGGGGTTTGGAGATAAAAACCAGAACTTTGTATGCCAGATCAGGAATTCTCGCAGACAACTCAGTCTGCACTGAGCACCCTCGCAACAGGCAGCAGGGGAGCCCTGCTCGTTCACATTCTCTTTATAAACAGTTGTTTATTTTATTATCTTTATTTGAAACAGATTATGCAGCAGAAGACTTCTGGAAAAATCTTTTCCATCTGACTACTATTTTTGGCAACATACGGTACAGGATAGAAATGCGCTTGCTCGCCTTTGTTTATTTGTCTTTATCCTTAAGGCTGCAAACAGGGAGAAAGATATATTGGAAGTAACTCCAGAGAAAGCCTGTCACTGTCAATGTAAAGACAGCTAAGGTGAAAATCAGAAGTCTTTATTCAAGGCTATCCACGGACAAGAGAGAATTCATCTTTCTTTGAGAATTCATTTTTGCCTCCATCCTAGGTCCTTTCTGAGCTTTCTGTAGGAAAAGAGCTCAGAAAACCCAACACCAAACCCAACAATCTCCGTGACCAGAGCTGAAGGAGAGCCAAAATGAAGGATGACAAAGACATCTCAAGAACTGCTCCACTGTCATATTCCTACAGCACAAGGGACCACCCTATTGAAAGCCTTAACAACTTTTTCTAAAGAAATTATCCAAAACAGCTATAAAGAGCAATATAAGATTATACTTAGCTTCAGTTGAAAGTTGGTTACTAACTTAGTTCAGTTAAAAGCCCTGATTCATCTCTGATATAAGAAGTCAGTAAGCCATAAGGATGATGGGCACAGGAAATATACATTTCAAAAGAAGCTGGAAAAGCTTAAGAATGACATAATAAAATTAGTTGTAATGCCAAAACACATCTGTGCATTACTATGCATTTCTTTGCATGTGCAAAAAAACCCATAATAAAAATAAGGGCGGGGATTACTTCATTTGCATTGATCAATTATTTTTCTTAATGCCTCAAACACTCATAGTGGATTAGCTGCAGTTCACAGGTAATTTTCCCAGGCATATTCAATCTTTCCCTTTTGTACCCCCATTCAACACAAAAATGAAGAAAACACACAAGAACAAAAAATATTTTTTTTTAGGAGTTGGGAAAAATATTGCTCACACTAGAAACTTCACTCTGAGAGAGGGAAAAGGACCGAGTTTCAGTCAAAAACATGTAGAGAAAGAAAACTCAAAAAACCTCAGGGTTGCCCTTCCCACGTACAACTGCTGAACCTGTCTCCATGACGTGGAATTTCTTTATGGAACATGAACACATGCATCCGTAAGCCGTCAGCAAGCCTTCCACAAAACCTGCAGTGCCCGTAACGTCTCTATAAAATTTTCACTTAAACATTATTCATTGATCTGCTTGTAAACTTCCCAAACAGCACGTCGCCTAATTAATCATTTTTATACTAGATGCAATTGTGAGTTTAAGCTGCAGAATGGTTTGCTGTGGCTAATCACATCCATGCACTGAGCAAAGACGGAGCTGTTTGAGAATTGAATATGAAGGTTTAATTATTCTATTCAGAAACAAAGTTTTCATTAGAGAATCCCAGAGCAGCTGGTTACGGTAATGATGTCCCTAGTGGAATTACAAACAGGATGAAAAGGGTTGGACAATGTTATTTGACTTACAGCATCGCGATGTTCGTTTTGAAAGCCACGAAGAGTTGGACAAGATTCTTTAAGTTTTGTGTTGCTGGTGCCAAAACTCAGCTGGAGCGTGTTTTCACGACACTATCCACTTCCTATTGTTTTGCAAAATGCTTTTTCCACCTTCTGAAAAGGGCTCAGAAAACAATACACCTCAGAGTGAGGATTTTCTGCTAGGAGGAGCTACTGAGCTGAGCACACACTAGATGTCCGCTAGATCTCCGTTGTCTATGACCGCATGGAAATACAGTGCACACAGCTTGGCTTCCCCACCTCCAAACTCTTTTAGGGAGCAGAGGAAATAGGAGAAGGTGCCAGTACCATTAACACTACCTAATATGGCACACATTCCCCACGGTGCAACCTTACTCGTGTCATGCAAATGTGGATATTAACTGTTCAAAGATGTGGGTGCTGGGGCACGAGGAAGTCCTCGGTGTAGGTTGGACCGGCTCCAACCCCACATCACATACTGCCCTAATGACTTTATGTCTCATTGGGAGCGAGAGAAAGAGGAGGGGAACCAGTCCCAGTGTGAGGGAAGAGCCCATTACACTTTGCTCTGTTCCTTTGCTCTGCCAGGAAGAAGCTGGGACAGGAAGGAAAAGGAACCAAACAAAGCTCCCCAGTCGATTACGTTCAGATTCAGGACTCCCAGTGAGGCACCATGGCTTTCAGAGGAACCTTCCCAATGCCATCATAAGCACTCTTCACTATAACAAATTCAAGTCAACTTGTCCCAATCTCTCCTTTAACAGCAAAGGTGATAAAAAATGAAGTTCTTGACTTCTGTAATATGTGTCCATCTTTCCAGAGGATGGGGGGGAGGAAGGAAGCTGGGGGTTAGTGCAACAACATAAAGTGTCAAGAGAGATCCTTTTTTTTCTGCAGAAAAAGCCCTTTTCTCTTCATAGCTCCCTCAAGCCATACATGCTCATGTCCAGAATTAAGTCCTAAAATATAACATCCCTACTGAATTCTCCCTTCCTTGTTGCCCTCGTTTCAGGACTCTCCTAAATAATTCATGTCCCAAATGTAAGCCCACCATGAGAAGAAAAAAAAAAAAGGAGAAAAAAAAAAGAAAAAAAAGAAGGGGTTAAAAAAACCCTCATGAAGACATATATCCTGCTGAGCCACCAGAGAAGCTCCAGGAACATCAAAAACAGAACCAACTCCAGTGAGTTCTGATGTGGTTTCAATTTTGGATTCTGTCATTGGGAAAGTAATCAGGTCAATCAGAAATGTGGTGGAAACCCAGCTGAGAACATGAATTACTGCACATTCTAGACCACCCAAGACCAGAAAGGGAAAAAAAACCCCAGAACTATATCTTAGTAATACTACAGCTTTTATCATTAGGGTTAAAATTATAGTTGCAGTGAAACTAAGGAAACAATACAGATTTGTAAATGCTTCCCACTGAAATCTTCATTTATTTTTTAGCTTGTGTGTCCTACTGCTGTATAAAACTACTGAGAAAGTTCAGTTGGGGCTGAGGGCTGGGGGTCACATCCTCAACGGATGCAAATGTGGAACAGCTCCAGTGCTGGGAGGGTTCAGCCCTTTGTTGAATTAAATTCCAGCTAGAGACCAAATTTTTTTCCTCCTTCAGTTTACAGAAAAGTCTATTTGGGGCATTTGTGTAAGTAAGTGGATGTGATTTCTTTTACAAGGATGTTTGGAAATGAGAAACTGAAGCACTGAAGAGGTCTCTCACAAGATTTGTTAGTGTCCCTTTTTTCCTCCTTAAGCAGCTGTGAAAATAGTCTAGCTGGAACAAACATGTGGATTAAAATGGAGATATTTCACAAGTGCAACCCTCTGTAGCCAGGCTCCGCTCACCATTCCCTTGTCACAATTCCCAAGAGCAGGACAGAGGAAAAGGGAGTGAGTGAAGGAGAAAATTCTTTCTAGGCAATATGAAAGGCTTGGGTAGGGCCTGCAAATGCCCTCCACCACATACAGATTTGCTGTAACCTCATAAAACAACTGGACCACGCTTCGGATGAGAAGAAATGGGAACAATTCCTCTCTGCTCTAAAGGAGCCGTCTGTGAAACTGGCGCAGTGGAGGCTAAAAAGATCGGAGAATAAGGAATGTGAGACGTCTGAAATGCCAGAGGTAAGTCAAAACCTGTGTCCCAGGGAGCCCGATTTCAGGCATTAACATCAGCCACAGAAGTGTGAGACTGTCACTTCCAATTTGGCCTCCACAAAGAGAAGCCAAGGTATGCAGTGCAGACAGCACGGAGCTACATGAGCCAAAACCCGAGCCCACATTTCACTCTCTTCAATTTTACCCAAAGAGAAACCAAAAACTTTTTTGTTTTATGGTGAGGGTGGTCAAGCACTGAAACAGTTGACCAGAAAGGTCCATCCCTGGAGATACTCAACACCCAGTTGGGCAGTGTCCTGGGCATTGACTCGATCTCCAGAGGGGGTCTCCAACATCAGCTGTTACACATGAAGACTTTGCTTTGGTCCTGCCTCTAAAACAGGCTAAAGAGCTCCGTCCTCTTGAAGAAATGGGCAAGAATATTCTCTGAGGATATAAAATGGCCAGCAAACTACCTCCAGACTGCATGGAGGAGTGAGGAACTGCAAATCCTCTGCTCCACAAAATTAGTAACTCAGGACCTCAAACGCTGCAGCCTCCAGCTAGATGTGGCCTTGCACAGCTCCAAGGACTAGAATATGTGGAAAATTTCTTTTTTCTTTTTTTGTCTATCTGTTTTTAGACAGGAGCGTGGGGAACTGAGTAGCAGGGTCATACTCTTTTCATCCTGTGGTCTGCCTCAATCTAAACACTGGCCACAGTGCAGTCCAAAGCACGTTTCGCTGTGGTAATAAAAAGATTGAGGTCATTTCAAAAGCAATTAAGGCCTCATAATCGATTATGCTTTTACCACAGCCATCTTTGCCCTTGAAGCACACACCCAAGTAGAGAGGAATTGATGGACGTATTTATATGCCCTGCATGCCACTCTAGAAGTTTTTCTTTCTATTTCTGACCAGTCAGATTCCAAAAATCTTCCAAAGCCAAAATGTTATAAAGTCAAAACCTTAAGAGAAGACTGCTTTTAGTGTCTCATCACTGTCACAGAAAATGAGAGGGAGAAGGCTGCAGTGCTCCCAGTCATTCATAGCAGGGATGTTCTCATTAGGAGAGGATTACAGCCCTGTGGCTCAGATCAACCAATAAAGCTGGGGTTTGAATCCCTGGACAGGGCAAATTCCATTAAGGCACATCATCCTTCTTTCTCATGGGTGGTGTATACAAGCAACTGCCATCTCAGAGGGCAGTGTGGAGTCTTCACAGTCATTTCCAGGCAAAAGGAATTATGTTCTGTCCATGCTTGATGCTGAGACAGCAATAGTGCACGAGACCTCCTTGTTCAGCCAGCTCTCTGTCTATAAAGCACCAAGTGAAAAAACAAAAGCTCCTACCACCTGCAGCCCAGTCCCTTGGCATCCTTATTTTTCCACCCATGGTGTGGCAGGTAGCAAACAGACCTATAGAGACACCTTGAAACCTCCTACCCCAGAAGCTAGGAGGCTTCTTTGCTGAACAGATAACATGAGCAATGAGAACCTGATGAAGAGCTCCGCTGGTTTCCCTGATTGTATTTGAACCCATGATCCTCTGTCTGAACCCTAATGAATGTGGACAACAGATTATTTCTTGCCACTACAGCAATGTCACCATATTGGAATGTCTGTATCATATCTCACCATATCTCACCATTCTTCCTTTTTTTCCCTAAACTGAACAATCTATTTCCTCCAACCCTTCCAGGGTTGCTGTCTCAGGTCTCCTCATGCAGCTGATTTCTCCTATGATACCTTGCCCTTGTCTTCACCAAAAAAATTCTCCTTTCAAGTTGTGCTTTGTCGAAGTTGCTTATGCCTTAAAGCTGGCCTCAGCAGCTCGTCAGAGGCAACTTCAAAATTAATAGGTATGTTCTCCTTCCACCATCCCAGGTGGTAAGGAAAGAATTTTAGAGTAACAAGTCCAGAACAGAGCCCTCAAGATCTCCCAGCCTGTAGTGTGAAAGCTTGACAACGAAATTTTGATGGTCATTCCCTGACTATTCTCTCAAGCCAGCCTTACAGTCATGTTAGAGAAGATTCACCTCAGCTCAGCTTCCCTAGCTCAGCTGCAAGGCAACAAAGCTCCTGTTTTCTTTCAAAACCTTTTGAAAACGACAGGCAATACAATAGTCTTAGCCTTAAATTACTGTATATACATACATACATATATGTGTCTAAATAAAATAATCAGAGAGGGAGCAAAAGCTTGCCAGCAGCCTGAGGCTTCCCTCTCTGGCCAGATGTACCCAGTTCATTTCCAGTAAAATTCCATGGAAGCCACTGGCATCCCACTGGGATGTGCTAGGCACATATTAACTTGCTAAAATAACATGAGAGATTTGCATGAGTTCTGCTGTAATCTATCACTTCTCACTTTTTTTTTTTAATAGTCACTATGGTATCAAAGCAAAATACATCAGTATGGAAACTCGGGGTCACAGGCCAACTTGCTCCTGCTCCGCATCCTCAACCTGCTGTGCTGGGTCCCCTTACACTCAGCTCATGTGGTTTGAAATTTCTTGGCCTAAAAGGACTGTAATCCTGAACTTCAGGACTTCTCCTCTTTTGCCCTCTCCCAGATTTGGAATCTCACAAAGCCATGAGCATCCTACAGCCAGTGTGATGCATCGCTTGACTCCCATAAAATAGAATACATCCATTCCCAGAAGCTCCAGGCCAGCATCCAGGTGTATGCTTTGAGGAGCAGTGCTGCACAAGTTCTTAATTTGAATAAACAATCATCAAAGCTTAAGAAAGTGAGGCATTAGCATAATGCCTGCAACAACCTTCAGCCTCCCTTTGGTTCCATTTCAAAGCAACTCCAGCAAAGATATAAACCATCCACAGTGAAAACAGACTGCTATGTTACTAACAGAAGAGCTTGGAAACGAGCCTGACTAAAAAATCCGGTTCTAGACACCCCCAAAATTTTTATGAAACCCCCCCCCAGAGACCCACATCCAAGCTGCATGGCCCATAGTCCTCGCTTTTGACCTCTGCTCCCCCATGACGAGCGGCGGCCACAGGCAGAACATCGGCCAAGTGCAAAGCGGAGCTGGCTGCCCTCGTGAAGGGCCTCTGCCATCTCCTCCCACTCATTCATGCCCTCCATACTGCAGCCTCATCATCCCAGACCTCTAATCACTTCATGTACACGCTGTCCATGAATTAGGAGACATCACAGTGTTATTTGGGGCACTGAACAAGATTATT
Source organism: Oriolus oriolus (assembly GCA_013400235.1). Classification (NCBI taxonomy): domain Eukaryota; kingdom Metazoa; phylum Chordata; class Aves; order Passeriformes; family Corvidae; genus Oriolus; species Oriolus oriolus. The sequence continues at coordinate 2,862,967 of VXBT01004570.1, forward strand.
GTGCAATTACACCAACGAGCCACCTTTATCTCCAGGCTTGAAATCATGCCTTTACTTAAAGCACTTTAAATCAATAAAATTATACTGTAGCCATAGACAGTACATACAGTTTTGCTTGCTGGAATGACCCCCATTATGTTCAACGGGAGATCTGTTTCTGCCTGATTCAAGCACAGCAAACAGACTTCAAGTAATGGCAAATGTCAAGTGGTTTTAGGAGGAAATAATTATAAATCATTCATGACACCCTGCTATGTCCTAGTTGTTGGTTGGCTTATTCCTCTTGATTAGTGCTAATTTGCATAACTCAGACCGGTGCAGCAGTGACAGAGGCTCATCCAGAAAAAATCAGGTAGCCTGAAACCCAAAGGCAGATGGGTGGAGTGTGATGGGAGAGACACATAAATCCTGAATAACAGAGAAAGCACATAGGGAGTGATCTAACCATCTCTTCCTACTTAATAATCATCAAAGAGACCCAGCAGGAAGCAGAATAAAGGGAAAACAGACAAACATCCTTCTCCACGTGGTGCACAGGGAAGATGTGTAACTCCTTATTGCCAGTGGCTGCACGTACAGAAGTTCCCTAAGAGCTCTGAGTCCATCTCCAGGGCCAAGGTGTCACAAGCCACCTTTGAGGGCAGCCAGAGCCCAGGACAGGGAGGGAGGGCTGGGCTTCTCTTTGTCCACAACAGCAGAGAAAATGGACACACACAGGTGTTGTCCACAGTCTGGCCTGAAGGCACCACTGATTCAGCACCGCTCAGTAGCACAAGGAAGCAAGAAAATGGGCTGCTGAGGCTGGATATGATGGAAAAAGTGAGGACCAGCCCCGGGGAGGTTGTGACTGACTGCAGAGCTGCCACAGTGATGGCAGGCAGAGGACCTGCTCCTCAGAATGTGGCCTGGAGCACCAAAGCCACATGTGTTACATAGGACCAGAGCTGGAGTGGGGCAGAAAGGGCACTTCCAAAGCAGAGCATGGGGAATCCAACCCCATCTTGAGTAACTTAAACTGCCTCTGTAGCTTTATTATGCTATCCCAGGAGACAGGAAATTTTCAAGCAGCTCTGAGTCAATGGGGATTGTCTGACACAGTGACAGAGCCCTGATTTAACAGGGTGCTAATTAACTTCATGCATTTCAAGTCTGGCAAATGCAGAGCATCCCTGTTGAACCAAGGCCTACACGAAGCACTGAGATAGCTTAAGCCTGGAGAAGTAGGCTGGAAACATCTAACAAGAAGAGGATTTCCCATGATAAATCTGGTACTTCCTGCTTCTGGCTGTGCTGGGTTTACCACACAAATCGTCTTTCTCACAGTCCTTCGGCGCTGCTCATTTCGTTCTCAGCTGGGCTCCAGACGCACAGAGGTGCAAGGAAAGGAAAATAATGAGACAAAGTTGGGATAGGCAAACATTGTGATGCTGGAGGCTGTTCAAGGCTCTCAGACACTTTGGTGGGTTTACAAACTGGGATAAGATTGTGAACCACTTCTTTTTTTCCAGTAATTTGAAATGCATGCTCTCCCTCGTGTGCCACCGAGGGTGGCTCAACTATTAAAGGCACAAACAATTTTTCAAATTTTTTTTCTGGGAGACTCAGCTGTGCCCGGGAGAGTGAAGAAACCTGGACCACCTACCATAAGCTGAGTAGGCAGAATACTGCACGTAGTCCATACCCCGTGTTGCCTTCCCATGTGAGAACTTCCCCTCTGGTGCCCATCTGCCATTACAGCATCCCCATAATACTCTATGCCAACATTCCTTGTTTTCTAAAATAGAGATGATCCTGGAGTTGTAACGCTCCAGGAAGTTACAGTCTGGAAGTGATCTGGATTTTTCCTAAAGCCTGGCATTTCACTTCAGGTCCCCTGTACAGAATGACCAGGGATCAAATCAGACCTTCGATCCAAGACTGAGCTTCAGAGTGCCACTTGTTGAAATTCACCTACTGCCTATGCTGCCACCTGCTCCAAAAGATTTCTCTTTATCTCTTTATAGATCTGCATCCATAGGAGTTTCATTCCTTAAACCTGCATCAAGTTCACCTTTAATGATTCCTTTTCTTCCTTTGTAGTTCGTCTAGTGTTTTTCAACAGCAGTGACTGTCCCTTTGACATTAATTTTCTTCATAAGCACTGCCTCTCTGCTTTGCCTGTGGTTCAGTCCTCTGAGCTCTTTAAACATGACCTGTTCTCTAAAACCTGACTCGTTGCTATCCTTGTCCAGCACCAAGATGTCAGTGTTCATTGTAATCATGTGTACAGGAGCTTAGTGGTGGGAGGTCTTAAATCAGCTATTTTGTTCTCTGCCTTTGGCATTGCATTAAGAACTTGGATTTCATCTGCTGTTCACCACCACCTTAAGGTCACTTTCAGACGTATTGTGTTTCCAGGTCCCCCATCTCTAATAGCACAAGTTAAGATTGCTTTCAATTTTAATTTCCTTCCTTTTGATGGTTCCACCCCACTCTTTACATGATTTGAGCATGAGTTGCTTTTTTTTTGGTTTTTAGGCTTCCTCTGAACACCTCCGCTGACCAGTTGCTGATTAATTTAACCCACATTCACAATGCACAACTCTGAAAGTGAGACTACAAACTTGGACATTCATTAGAAACAGACAGAGAAGAGAATATATTAGCATCCCCCTGGCTGATGCTTGTACCCTCACATCTGGCCACTAAGTGCCTCTGTAAATCAAATGTGGCATAAAAGGATGAGGAAGACTGTAGGGTTGCAGCAGGCAAACAGTGTCTCTGCACCACTGAGAGTTTGTCTCAGAGGAGTCTTGACAGCCAAGCCAGCATCAGCTTTGTTGACTTCCTGCTGGTCCAAACATCTCCTAGCCTTTTCCACGTCACTTTCTGCATCTGCATCCCTTCAGATGACCCTTCTCTGCTGCTTCCCAAACCTGCAGTCTCAGACCAGCAGCTCTTCTGATACATTCATTGCCTGCAGCATTGCTCTGAAGAACGTGAGGAAGCCAAACATGGGGCTGGACGTCCCGTCACAACCACCCCGTGAAATATTTCTGACCTCATCTGTGGCCACATGGCCTGAACGGAGCTCTAGCAGCTGTTTTGTCCACCACCACCAGACTATGAAGCAGGCTGAGATAAGAGGCTGACTCTGGACCTCAAGCTCTACATTTTGCAGCCCCACTTTATGGCTATAAATTTTTTATCCACACAGATAGCTATAAAGTTAAACTGGGGTGCTTACCTCTGCTTCACTGCAAAATTTTCTGCTTGATGTGTTTTATTAGAAAGAGCAAATCTCTTCACTAATATTCTTTTGATGGGTATTACCACATTTTATGACTGCATTCTGGATTTTCTACTAAAATGTAGAAACCAGTGTAACCCAGATCAATTGTATTTCCAGAGGCTTTTTTTTAAATCTGTACTCTGATTATTTCTTAAAGAGGAAGGGCATTGAAGTACAATAAAAATTATTTTTCATTTTCAGCTTTAATTTATATAGGTTCAGGCCAAGTCATATAATTTATAAATAAGCATAAAACTCCCTGCCTCAACTTTTCTGCACACAAGTCCCTTGAAAAATCACTGGGTCAAAAATGAAAGACCTTTCTAATTTAATGAGCTGCTGCTTCTTTTAAATTTGTGGAAAGCCCCTTTTTTCCGTGATCATTCTGCTGCTTTCTCCTGTTCATCTCCACCAAATTTAAGCATTTTGAATTCTTCTTCAAGCAGCTGAACACTTCAATTGGCTGTGCAGTTGAATATTTCCCTCTCTGGGCTCCTGTTAGCACCCAAGAGCCATCAATGGCCATACTTTTCTCGTGGAGTCCTTCCACACTGCTGTGGAAGTTCAGAAAGGGCATGATGGGCTTGGGGGTGAGCTGTGTGCCTGACCAGGACTGCAGATCCTTGCAAACACAGCCCTTGAGCCTCACATTAAGTCAGCAAACACAAACCCATGAGCAATTGAGAGCTCTTCGATGACAGCTGAGAATCTCTCTGTAGTCCCAGGAAGCCAGACAGCTAAATCAAGGCTATAAAATAAAGCCTAAAGCTGGCCTTAAGATAATAAAAACATAAAATAAAAATGAATTATCTCAACTAATATAATAATATGAAAGTTTTATTGAAATAGTGACATAAACTCGTCAGAAACAGCAAGTTTGTTTTATTGCAGTATCACCAACCACAAAAGCACTTTTCCTTTCCACTTGCCCTATCCTGGATCTGTGTGTGCCCAACAGCTGCTTCTGCATTGGGCCTGAACAGCCAAGACACAAGTCATGGAAAGAAGTTCCTTGCACCTGTGGCTGTCCAGGGACCTGGGACCAGCAGCATTTGGTGCAGCCTAACACAGGCAAATCCAGATCAGGAGAGAAAACTGGCCACAGGCAGAAAAGTGTTTGCCAAATGTCACTCAAGTGGCCTGGGCAAAGAAGGAAGAGCAGCTGATTGCTCAGACCAAAATCCAAGGGTTTCAAGAAGCTTCACACAAGCAGATTTGCAATCCCTGTGGAGCCTGAGCACAGCAGGGCACAGGGACAGGGAGTCCTGGGAGAAGTCACAGGCTGATTTATTGGGCATCATTTCGGGATCAAACTCGTGTGAGATCAACACAGTCCAAGCAAATTTATGGAGAGTTTGTTCCATCCCCCCACAGGAGCAAAGAGACAGGGAGAAGGAAACTTGCCCACTCCTACTAATTAACCACAGTGCAAACTTCATAAACGTGCTCCTGACCTCCGCCACAGCGCGCACACTTGAGTCATTCCAATAAAACAGGAAACGACACTTTGCCACAACATTACTAAGTCCATATCCCATAAAACCATTCAGGGAAGAGGGGAGGGGGGAAAAAAAAGAGAAAAAAGCAAGAATAAAGCCAGCAATTATCTGTTATTAACCCAGTCCTCAGTGGTATCACATTGCTCCTAAAAATAATGACAGGGCAACAAAGCTTGTTTGCATCTCCCATGTCCTTTGTGGGTTCCTCGTTATTCTAATGAGCTGCTGGAAAATGCACTTCGGTTACATCCCCGTCATTATTTCACTGATCACCCTGCTTTCATTTCCACCTGGCACCACAAGATGTTTTACAATTAACACTTTGATCCTTTATTTTTCTTTCCTTTTTCTTCTTCTTCTTTTTTTTTCTCCCCTCACCCAGGGACGAATGCAGACACACTCACTTTGGGAGGAGCTGAGAAATAATCTGGTGGAGGGGGCTGCCTCCATATTTTTGTGCCAGACTGTGGGGCGACCAGGCTGGGCATGGTGGGCAGAGCCACCAAACATCCTGCCTTTGCTCGCGTGACTCTGCTCCCCTGCAGCTGGTGCCACACAGAAACCAGAAACAGTTTAAGAATAGATCGGCGTGTAATGCCTGCCATGTGGGCTCGGGAGCAAAACAGGGAAGGGATGGAGGAGGGCAGCAGCACAGCCATTGCACGAGCAAACAGGCTGTGGCTTGGTGGGTTTTTTCTGTCTCAGTGACTCACACCACTCATTGTAAGTCGCAGTCTGCCTTCTCTCATGTGGAGAGGAGAGAAAAAAAGAAAAATCTTATTTGTTACAACAAGGTCTCCTTGCCACCTTTTATTCCGCCCTTCAGAGTCATTATTCCAGTTGTTTAAAGCTTCAAACAGCTGAGATGGAGCTGGCAGGGAGCACAGCTGCCAACCTCTTCTTCTCCCCTTCCTCTTCTCCTCCTGCTGCATCCCGCAGGTCCCCTGGGTGGAGAGGATCCATACCCAGGGTCCTCCTCGCTTTGGCTGGAAATTTGGGCCATGGTGAGGGGTACCATTAGTTAAATACTGCCTATTTAAGGGTCAGGAATAACTACAACTGCTGGGGAATGGAGCTGCATGTCACCCAGCGTGAAGGGCGTCGGCCATCACAGAGAGAGGTACAGAGAGATGCACCTCACCCTCCACCAACTAAGGCCAAAGCAGGGAATTTAAACCTTTCAAAGTTTTGGATATTAGTCTCTGCTGAAATTCAGGCAATTAAATGCATTTTTTTTTGTCCTTTCATCAACAAAAAAGTATTTTCTCGTGATTGAATTGCCTTCTATTTCACAGAAGTGCTATTTTACCTTTTTCTAAAATTTCAAAATAATTTTGAAAAGCATACAAAAGTGGCTACAAAAAGGTTTTGCACACTCCAAACCTCCAAGTTTAAGATAAACTCTGTATGTGTGTTTCATATTATTTTGCTTTCAGCAAAATAGAGAAAGCAGATTTTTTTTAAAAAGTGATTTTATCCACACTAGAAAGGGTTTGAAAACAATTTTAGCACAACAATTTTTTGTCAGGGAAGCGGATTTTCAGTTGTCTTTAGTATTAGAACTCATCATAAAAATATGGAGAAAGGACATCTGTGCCAAAGTTAAGTCTTTGTCTGCAAACTTGGTGATTTATAAGGAAATTTTACCAAACCGGGAAAAAATTAAAAGTAAACATTTCTGGAACATCATTGCATGGGTTGTTTTTTTACAGTTACAATATTTGTTATTTCAAACTAATACTGGATGTTACAAAAAAAAAAAAATTAACATCAAGATTAAATGCTTTAGGTTGTCTAAAGCAAAGCTTAAGAGACCTTTGAAGGTTTAGTGCCATTGAAAAATCCACATTTTGGCTCTTTGAGGCCAGTTTGGGATTTCAAAATCTTGACTCCTCAACATTTTACTAGGAAAATGCTGATTCTTACAACACTCGTGTGTGAGCATAACTTTGCTCCAGTTGTATTTGAATAAGGGTATTTACAAGGGCAAACTCACTCACACATTCGAGTGTTGACAGGATCAGGGCTTCTGGTAACTTGCTGACACTCGGTACAACCTATAATGCCGTACAATGCTCACTTTATGTATGCCAGACTTTGACCTTATTCATCAAAATACCCTTCTGACTTTGTTCCAAGGGCTTTTATGTTCTCTGAAAACAATAAAAGTTCCCTTTTATGACATTACAGCTTTAATTTCAAAGTGTGATGAGTGAATGTGGTGGTGTTTTCTTTATTAAGGCACAATGAGCTCGTACGCCGTGGCTCAAATTATTTTTACTCCGGGCTTAACATAACCCTGATACAACAACAAGCAGATTGGGGTCCAAAGTACAAATCCAGGGCATGCACAGGCTCAACCCCCACCTCCCAAAATGGGAGATGACTTTGACCTCTCGAGCCACAACCCATGGGGAGCGATTCTTACGCTATAACAACTCCTCCGCACAGGGAAGCGATGGCTCTGTGGCACGTGGAGCTGATCCACCAGCCCTCAGATCCCACAGCCACATGAATGAAGGCATCTCCTGCTCAGCCTCCTTTCCAACACGATTTTCTAGAATTCCTGGATGCAATGAAGCCTTTAAAATAGTCTTTAGTCTAGCAGCACCGATACCAGCGTGTCTTTTCGAGGCAGGGGATAATGATCCCTAAATTCCTGGTGAAAGAAAGAGTGGAAAAGAGCCTGTGTCACCATTAAACCCAATCTTGGCTTCTTTCATTTCAACATAGATTTACTCACAGAGACTATTTATGTTTTTCCCTGAAAAGGATGCTAATAAAAAAATTTGTCATTATGAAAAAACACACATGTAAGAAGCTGCACAGATGCTCTGGCTCAAATTTTAAGCACACCAACCTCCTCGGCACAAGTCTGAACAATGCTGAGTCAGTTCCAAGGCCTAAGCTGCGTTAGTAATGCCTTACTGGCACAGCTCTTGGACCCACCTTCCTCACAACCAGCAAAAAGGATGCTTCTGCTGGGATAATTTATACCAGTTTCCCTAAGGAAATCCCCTGTAACAGCAGAAGTGCTGTTTTGCCAGGATAAGCTATAACATTTATGCAGCATTTGCCAACACATATATATATATATATATATACACACATATATTTAAAAATTTTTATGAAAAGCCATTCCTCTCTGCAATGCCGTTCCACCAGAAATGATTCTTTGCACAGATTTGGCCGGGAGTGCCAAGTGCAGATACAAAAGGCATTATTATATGAGGCTGGGGACCGGTTCCAAGCTCAGTCAAAGTAATTGAAAGTAGGAAATGCTGAAAATCTAACTCATGCACACAATCCAGGAAAATGTTGCAAATACTGCAAGCCACTTCTTTGAACAAGGGAAGTAACCCAGTCCTGAACTAGGTCCTTAACTGGTGTTACTGGCATAGCTCCACCAAACCAGACATGCTTTATTGGTGTGCACACAGCCCTAAATTTTCCCATTTTGGGGGTTTGTTTTGGAGTTTGGATAGAGGCTACCTGCTGTCTCTGGGAACTCCTGGAGTACATTCAATTGCTATCAAAAAAAAAAAAAAGGAAAATTAAAGAAAAAAAAAAAAAAGGAAATTCTAGGCTCCTAGCACCTCAAATATGATGAAATGAAACCAAAGACAGAGGTGTGACCCCAAAAAGGGCATCTTTTTCCACACGAGAATGACCTTTAGTCCACTGTGAGCAAAGAAAAAAAGAACAAGAGCAAGAATGATGGGGAAAGATGGAAGACAGCAGTCAAGTGGAGGGGACAGATGGTGGGGAATTCAGAGGGAGGGAGGAAGTGGGGAAAAAAACCCCAAAGGGTGAAAAACCAAGGCAGATTAAGAAATAGGAATCAGAGGTGGAGGAGAGAGAAGGGGAGGGATGGGCAATGATAAAGGGAACAGGGTTAAAATGAGCAAACAGAGAAGGCATAAAGAGAAGGGTTGGGGTTAAAGGAGCAATTGCCCTCTGGCAAACATACTGCAGCGTAAATGGAAACACATATGTCAACAAGGAGTGTCCTGAGATGGGCTGCAGAGGAAATAGCTTATGTGGTGTGAGCTTCTGCTGGGAACAACTTCAGCCTTCCCCCCCCCACTCCCCCAGCACTAAATCACTCCTTTCTGCAGCTGCTGACCCTGCTTGGTACCTCCTGCATTCCCCAAACCCAGCCAGGACTGCACCTCCACCCAGCACTGCTGCTGGTAAGCTCACAGCTCTTCACAGCCACAGCTGCTACCCAACTTCACTCAGGTCAAAGTGAGCTTCATCACAGCTCCTCAAGGTGTAAAAACACGTGACATTTTCACAGGTGGCTTTGCACACTCTTGAACCCAAAGAAGAGCTTCAGAAACAGCTGCTAAGCACTCACAAAGGTCTCCTGAGCAATTAAGGCTGAGCCCAGCACCTAAGCAAGTGCTTAAGACCAGAATCCTTCATTTCACTACTTGAATTGCACTGGTCAGGACCTGATGCTTCGAAAGCGTTTTCTCCTGGGACTTAAATGCACACAAACCATTTTTCCAATTGCACTCGGCTTTTTACGTGACCCAACCATCCAGCTGCACCTTCAGATATTTTCCAGAACGTTTCTGATGATATTGCTCTTCCTCCTTCTTTTGGAAAAAGCTTTGGGCAGACAGCAGCAAGACATCAGTAAGAACCACGAACTCCTTCCACAGACAAGGGGAAAATCCTATGATGAAGGAAAAGAATCCAGCAGAAGAGCTATCCGCAGAGTCACCATCACTGCTGCCCAGGCCTTTGTGCTGTTCCTTAGGGGTTTCTACACTTTCTGGGCATCCCTAGATGTCCATGGTAAGGAAGATCCATACCACAAGTGTTGCCAATTATACCGAAATCTCCAGACACACTGAGCGTGCACAACAGGGCTCTGCTTCCTCGTGCCATTGGACCTAAACTGCCCAGGGCTTCCAAGGGACTTTTGTGATGAGAAGAGAAGAATCCTGTGTGAAGAAACTTTTTCTCTGCTAAGGATTCAACCTGTTTGCCCAATGGGAATTGTGTGTACTGGTTTCTGTGGCCAGTGGCATAGAGGGAAGTGAAATTATATTTATGCTTAAATTCCCTTTTTTATGCCCAGTAGCATATAACAGGTCTAGAAAACAGCTCAACAAAAAATGTGTCTGGGTCACTGCTTGCCTGGCTGATGCCTGACTGCAGTGCAGCTATTTCTGCTGCTGGCTAACAAGAGCCCATGTGAACAGGAACTTCTATCCCAGTGTTAGTACAGCCATAAACAGGGTATTTCACCACCTCAAACACCCAGCAGGACTGCAGAGATAAAATATTGGTACAGTCAAGTCCTTTGGCTACTACAAAGCTCCTCTGAGCACCACCAAGGAACTGATGGCAGATCTTTTAGCTGTTAAACATTTACTGTGGAGAAGCTGACACATGGGACCTTCCACAGCGCTGAACTCCTCACAAGACATGTTTAATGCACAGCACATCATGTGTTGTAAGAGGCTATTCAGCAGCCATTCGTCTTTCTTCACTTGTGCTGTTGTGACTTCCCTCTGAAGTGTTAAGAAACACTTTTCAAATACCCTCCATCACCTTGTCAATACAGATCACTACACATGTGACCAGGATCATTAATGTCTCTATACAAAGACTGTTTGTCTATTAAAAAACAATCCTTTAAGTATACAGAATCCAAATCTTTGCATGAAGTCATGCTTGAAGACGACACAGAGATGAAGGGCTTCCTATAGCTATAAACTCAGAAGATAGATGAAAGTTCAATCACAGACACTGAATCTTTTTGACATTTAAACATTTCCACTCCGAAACACATGACAATCCTTCAAACAACCGTGTTGTTCTGTTTTCACAAGGACACCAATTAGCCTGTGTTGTTTAGATTGGTAATACTTGCAATGTATAAACTTTCTTAGCACATGGCAAGTGAAAACAAATAACTTCCATCAGATATGCATTTTCCATGTCAAAAGGATGAAGGAAAATTAAGTGGCATTTCTGTAATAGTCTGGCTCTAGACTTTTTTCCCGGAATCTAGAGAAACATTCAAAAGCAGAAGCAGAAATTTACATACAGACCCAAAAAGAATCCTGCAGAGAGTACTTTCTCCCAGTGAGTAGCGTTGCTGTAGCTATGATGGCCTGAAAATAGAGGGACGAGGTTTCTAAACAATAATCTTTTCCTGGATCAGCTGATACAACTAAAGAAAACAAGCTTTGGGCACACTGAGTTTTCCAAATTCTGTTCACAGGGAGGGCGCCTTTCCTTGCACAGCCTTGATGCAAACTCTTGTACCTCTCCAATCACTTTTGTGTGTGCTACCAACCACCCAGGCACTCCTGAGAGGGTGGCTTAAAAGTTCAGGAGACCTGCATCCAATCCCCTTTTGTCACAAGCTGCTTGTAAGGCTTCAGGAGAGCTACATGACATCTCTCCATCTCTACACTCATTTTCCCATCACGTATAAAGCAGACAACGTGCCTTCTCACCCTGCTAGATAAGGAGGAACTGAGAGGCAGCTGCACAGAAAAAGCAGATAAGCCACACCAGTGCAGGTTGGTTTTACTTGAGGAAAAGACAGGCATCACTGGGTTTTTAAGGCAATAGATCTATCAGAAACTTCTATGAAAGAGGAGCTAAACAGCCACTGTATAACCAAGGAGTCTGATAGCCACGAGCAACCTATAGAGGCCATTTTTTAAAAGCCCATTTTCTGAGTACAAGATACTGAGTCTCATTTCAGAAACTGTAAATGTGTTGTGCTACAGAACAGCTTCAAAGACAGATGCAGAGAGTTGTTTGTCCAGTGTTCTTAATCCAAACAAACAGTTGCATACTCTTACCTTCAACACAAGTCTCTCATCTTAAGGTTCTGGCCAAGAAAAATATTTTCCTAGCTAGTTTGTTATGAAAATGTTTGAATAAAAGAAGCAACATCAATAACTTATGTAAAAACTTCAACCTCTAATCAGCTGAGCTTTAATAAGGTTTGAGATAACAGCACATGTGTTTTGCCAAGAGTATAAAATAATCATAAAAAATAATATAATTGATGTGCTGTTCTGGTTTATTACATCTCGCAAACTAGATAGTTAGAAGGGAAGAAAACATTTTGGACCTCCTGTTAGCATGTTGTAATAATTAATAGTCATTAGTTGGATTTGGAGAATTTCAGTGTGAGGTTTTGTTTGTTGGGGTTTTGGCGGGGGAGGGGATTTATTATTTTTACAGCCTGTACAAATTTGGCCAAAGACTCAAATCTCTCTGAAATTAAATGAACTATTTATGACACAAAAGATTTGGCCTATAGAGTTTTGAAAACAGAGATGATAAAGCTTCAGTCCAGCTCAAATTAAACTCTCAAAGTAGAGAGTAAGAAAAGGAAAAAAAAAAACAAAAAACAAAAAAAAATGGCACCAAACTGCAAATAAACCCTTGACAATAAGTTACACCGAATTGTTTCCTTTTTGGAAGGTAGTGAGCTGCAAATAATTGCTAATAAAAGGTTCACTGTGTTTGGTGAATACAAATCTTTATTTAGTGGCTGCAGAGCAAGTCTTTTTCTTGCTCTCTTGACAGTTTAACTACACGCCAACAATATTTGCTTAAAGTCTTTGGCTCCATTAATCTCAAACCCTGCTACACAGATTGCCAGAGCTGATGACAAACCCCAGTTAGCATGGATCATCTACTTGCCCATGACAGTATTTTTCCCATGACATTAAAAGGATGTTTTTTTCCCCAAAGAGGGCACAAGTCGACTGAATCTCAAGAAGGTTTGAAAGGATAAGTCTATGGCTTAAGGTGACCAATAAAGATAGCTGTGGACTACATGGAAACGAGGAGGAGGAAGAATACCCTTGCACTCTAATTGGCTTTTTTGTTTGCTCACAGTTGCTTCTAATATGAACAAATCTCCATAAGAAAACACAAAATTAGCACCTGTTAGGACAACTTAACCTTCAGGGAGAAAAGCAAACATCCTTGGGTTGTCAAGATTTTGAAACAAAGGTTACAAAGGAGGTGATTTTTTTCTGCATGGTTTTAACCCCTTCTTGCAACAAAATGCAACTTATTAACAGAGGTCCAGAACTGATTGTTAGCCACCCTCTCCTGAAATATGGTACATGAATCAGTGCCATAAAACATGGGACTAATTAACAATGTCATTATACCCTGAGCATCAGATGGGGAAAGCCTGTGCATGTTAAACGTGATCAAGGGAAACTGAGGCATGGTAAGAAAAATAGTTGCTTATCCTCTGCCCCTTATGACTGACAGAATTAAGATGGAGCATTCACCAGTTGTCTCTGAGTCCTACAGCTTACAGACAGCTGCTTGAAAGCACCACTCCTTTAACTTATTTTTTTTTTTAAAGTCGCCCTCACTAAAATGGTTGGTGGGAAGCAAATGGGGCTGGTCCATCAATGTTTGGGCAGCCAGAGTTAGGATATAGGAATAGGGATTATAAGAGATGCCTAGGCATTCAAAGTAACCCTGCCATCCAAACCCTTGTGCAACCCAGGCAAGCTCCACTGCAGAGGAGCTCACTCTCCTGGTGCCACCCCTTCAGCTGTCAGCCTGGTCTGGAAAGTCCCACTCATCATAGATAGACATTCTTACATCCAGTGTGGATTTGCATGTGCCTGCAACAGCTTCTGTTGTTCCTGAGCCAACAGCAGCCTTTCTCTGAGCTCTCTCAGACACCCAGGCTCCCATGGAATTTATTCCGTGGCGATGTTCTCCTTGCAAGCCGTGTTGGGAAGCGGGATGCAGGCGTTAGCAGTGCCCTTCCTCCAGCCCAGCCCTGACCACCTGGAAGCCGTCTGCTCTCCCCTCCCCCGTGCAGACAGGCTTCATCAAAAGGTGCAAGGATGCTTTGTGCCCACTCACTCTGCCGAGCAGAGCAGAGGTCAGCTGCCTCTCCAGACAGGAACAGCATCCAGCAATGACTTCTCACTCTCCTCTTACTTGAGAAAAAAACTTCTCAGAGCCAGAAAATTTAAAGCAAAACTGGCAATTAAAAATCAGTTCTTTGTCATTTCTCCTGACTCATCAACAGGTGTTTTGGCCAAAACCACTGCTGTCTTAACCCAGTGACTGAGTCACCTGTCGCAGAAGCCTGCTCCCACAGGCAGGTGCCAAAGTGCTGAATATGGTGGGGAAGTATAAAAGGTCTGATGGAAAAATCTCAGAAGAAGAAGAAGCAAAAATAACCCAGAAGTACTTCCAAGTGAAATCCACGGTATTCAGCCACGGCTCTGGACAATGCAAGCAGGGGATGCATTATGTATACCTGGCTAACAATAGCAGCACCTCCCTCACCCTGCCCTGGCTCATCCTTATGCATAATGATTTGGTTAAGCTGAGGACTTCAGTGGAACTATTCATACAGAAAAGCATAAAGCCTGCACAGAACTCTGCAGGATGGTGACCTCAGGGACTAAATTGAACTAAAGTGATTGTAAATGAGCTAACATCTTTCACTTAACACTGTCTCCTGTTACTCTCTAACAGAGGTACCAACCTTTCTCTCAGTAGAATCTTCCACTTCTCTGTCAAAACCACAAGCATCTCCCAATTTTTCTACACTTTAACCCCAGAGAGGTTCACACTGTAGCTAACAGCTTCCAAGAGGACTGCAATAAAAACTGAGTGAGTCTTTGTTCTGATTGCAGATTAAAGGGAACAATCTGCAGTACAAATGTAAAGTAGCTTTTCCATGTTTTCTTTCTTCCCTCCCTTTTTGAATAATCGGTATCTGCATGTGAAGGTTCAATGTCACCAAACATGAGGCTTGTGTACAAAAGCACAAGATCCTTGACTAAAGCACAGCATACTTAACAGCTCAAAAGCAATTGTTGTAAAACTTGATGGAATTGTGCCTGGCAATCATATTTTATTGTCATTTGTACAGGGAAGCTTCAGCATTTTTCTGGGATTTTTTTTCTTTTTTTTTACCTTGGGGAAGTGGTGGATGTTTGATGAAGAAACGCAGTCTCAGGAGTTCACGGCCATATTTACTGTTTTCTCCAGAATGTACATATTTTATATAAAATACAACCCCAGGTGTTCAGAAGAGAAACACTTTCCATTTATTCAGGTAAGAATATAGCCCAAGGTCATATAAAAGCCCGTCACTGAAGTTTGCACTGACTGAGGTGCAGTAAATAAAGGTCCAGTGTTGACACAGCATTGAACATTTTTGTGCTCTGTACGAGCTTTCCCTGCAGAGTGGGCTTTCCTCCTCGACTGGCACAGAGGAGGGTCGGTACCTGCTGCGGCACCACACACAAAACGTTCCTGTTTGGGTAACGTCCTCCAGCAGCAACAACCATCAAGGAAACACCTCCCCAAGCCTGGGACACGTGCAGTGCCCTGCCTGAGGCATAAACAAGGGTGTTAGGGGGAGCTGGCTGAAGCTCCACAGGCCAGTGGAAAAAGGAGTCCTAGGAAAGCAGAGTTTTGCTTTCCAGATGGAGACGAGCACATCTGGGGATGCAGCACCTCTCAGCAGAGGGCTTTTTCCCAGTCAGTGTGACAGAAGTGACACCCTGGAAAGCAGGCTGCACTCATCCTCTTGCCTCTGCTGAATGTGCTCGCGAGCATATGGCAAATTTAAATAGGGTTGTTGGGGTTTTTTTCAGTGCTGAGATCCTTCTCTGGACGCCAGCTGTTTATGCACGTCAGGGTTTAAAAACATTATTTGTGACACTGGGAGCAAAACCACGCTCCTGCATTTCTTTGCCTTAGGTGGAAGAACGTACACACACAGGTGAGCTGTTAAAGTACACAAATGAAAATACCTGAAGTCACATCACTAGAAAGCATTTCTATCTGCCAAGCAATGATTGCAAGCTGGGACTGCCACATCTCCAGGTTGTCCTTTATACGCCCCTTTTTCCTCCCTAGAAAGGATGATGTGGACCCAACACCACATCAGAAATCTCAGAACATCCTGCAGCCTGACGAGATAAGCGAATTTTTCCTCTCCAGTGCATAGCCCCTAATCAATATGATCTTTGTGCATATGTTCCATGTACCTTAAATCCTGGGGGGCTCTCAAGGCATCCAGTCCCTTTCTACATCAACATCCCTCCCTTATATCCCTCCTCACCCCCAATCCCTCTCATGGTTAAATTTAAACAAAAAATCAAACAAAAAAACATTGAGAGATCCTAAATTTCTGTGGCAGTCCATGGGAACAGAGATCCCTCAAGTCTAGTACTACATTCAGGTTGCTCCCATATCCCTGCAAATAATTCCTGAGCCTGGGAGGTCTCCAAAGCAAATCACAGAGTGAGCATGTGCATATGGATACACATATACACACATTTTTATATACGTGTGCACACATAAATACATAAAAATCCCCAAGACTTTTGGGGGAAAGGAGGAAGAGGGAAATCCCTCCTTTCATCTGCATCTAAATGGGAAGACCTGGTTTGCACTGGAAGTGAGATTTCAGAAACGTAAGGAATGAATGGCCTGCTTTGTCTCCACAGCTTTGATATATCAGTTCCTTCGGTGACAGACTTGTTAATCTTTCCAATGTTGCTTTTTCAAAAAAGACAAACACAGTGGATAAATGCGAAGGGCCAACCACATCCCCTCCCATAGGAAGTCTCGCCACATGGGCAATTCTTCCAAGTAAAGAAAACAGCCCACTTTATTTACAGGGTAAATCATTTTGACTTATCTTGCAGGGGTTTGCTCATAGCAAACTGACAGTTTCCCCCTGTTGCACAGTAAATGGCTGACGGGGAAAATGTTTTCCTTCCCACCATGTAGAAACAACCAGCCAGAAGGGGAGGAGGGGTCGAGGACTTCATTTTTCTAATACTCCATTAATGTTCTGCTTGCTGACAATCACTGCAAAGGCCTGAACTCACCACTCCAGGCAGCTCGAGCAAGAAACCTGAATCTCTACAGGGATTTTGGGCTAAGTACATTGACTCAAGTTAGAACTTTTGGTCTTAAAGGGTAAGTTAACCATTAAAATGATTTTCAAGTAAGTACTATTACTGTAAGAAAAAGGGGGGGAAAAAAAACCAACCTAAAGTTGCTTCTTTTTTCTTCTGTTCAAGTCATTGCTTAAAAAAAATTACATCTTTTTTATCTAAAATGTCAGGACAACAGGGGTCTTTTTCCTTCGTATACAAATATAGATACTTTTTTCTTTTTAATTATGATCCACTGATCCATTCGTTGGAAATTTTTTTTTGTATGTACAGCCTAAATACAGAACCAAATCTGGATATAATGCAAATTTCTATTTTCCTACAGATGAAAGTTTTCAGCTCAGTGATGTGGCATGACCCAATCTTCTCTGGAAGTCAGTCTGATGATCTCAAGACATCATCTTGAAGAAGTCATCCCATTTCTGGATCCAGGTTACAGCAGTTGCTACCCTGATTTTTTCAGTCCAGCCAACCCTACGAGCACATTTTCCTCGGGCCATCTCAAAAAAACAAAACACCAGTGTTAAACAGACTGAAAACCTGCGAGAGTTTTGGATTTCTCACGTGTCAGGTGAGCACCAGGAGCAGCTCCAAGGGGTAATAAAAGTGGAGCAGGGAGTGCATCTGCAGAAGGTGTGCTCATCGCAAGAGGGAAGGACAGGATGAGTTAGACAGCTCAGAGCAATGCTTAGCTAGGTCTGCTCTGGGTTGGAAAGAGGAGAGCTTTTTCTCCCACCACGCTTTCACAGGATTTGTAAACTATTCCATTGAGCCAAACTGGGATGAACTGCAAGTGCAAAAGTCAGCCTTGCCAATTTCAACAGGGATTGCAACAGGATGCAACTGTCTGCTGAAGTGTTTTCCACAATAGCAAGCTAAATAAACTGTCCAGGATGCCAGTCATCACTCAAATAACACGGAGAAATCCACCAAGACTGTTAAATGCACTACACACACACACACAAAGAGAGCAAGAGCGGCATTTTGCAGCCTTAATACAGCAGGTTAAGAGGTGTGCATGTTTCACATCCCCAGTAATATCTTATTTAGGAGAGACATCAATCAAGGCTAGACCTCAGGCAAAATCCATGTAATTGCAATGATTTATACCTTTTGACACTCTGGCCTGCTGACACTGGGAAGACAACGTGCATGGGAGTGTGCTGCAAATATCCACTAACACATTTCTCTGTGTTTTGGGGGTTAGAAATATGAAAACATATGTTCTGATTTATAAACTGCAGGTCAAACATGCAGGTGTTAATGGCTTTTTCCCTGAGATTTTCAGCTCCAGCCAGACCTGTGTATGAGCAACCAATTAAGAAATAGAAAATAGCACAGCCATAATGGTGTTCCCATCATCTCATAGTAACCAAATAGCACAGCAAAATTAGAAACACAGACCTTTCCACCAGGACTCAGCCGCCAGGTAAGAAAACAACTTGGGATCCTGCACAAATCCAACAAATGCTTCTGCTTTGACCTTAAATGGCGTGATTTAAAGTAATAATAAATATTTTAAAGACCTCTCCAATTTAAATGGCTGAAAGTTGAAAGTTTTCACTAGTACAATTAGCTGAATGATTAAAAGTAACTATAACCCTGCTGGTACTAATGAAGGCTGCACGAAGGTTCAACATTGCCTAACAGGTACATTTTTTCCTTGATTTTTTTTTTCCTCCTTTGTTCTAATATTCCCTTTGGGTCCCATCTGCAAAGGTAAATTTATGATGTTGAGGATTATCCTGAAATATGGGCTCTATCTACAGTGGGCTAAAAGCCCAGGCAGGCAACTTAAAGCTGATCATAGGATCTGGTACGGTTCAGCTGTCCCCATGCCTGGTCACGGGCACTGTGACAGCCAAGAACAGTGTGGCTAGGACTTTCTCACTCCTTACTCTTCCTGTCTACAACAAAAGGGGCATTGCATGAGAAGGTCAGTCCAGGGCCAGGGTTCATACTCTGATTTTCATCTGTGGTCCCATAAAACACAGCAACAACCCCTGTAGGTGCTTTCTTAGCCACGGCCAGAAAGCCGCAGTACCCAAGGGCATCTCAGTCTCCCCGTTCCCTAGGACCAGCTAATTTTGGAGGACAGAGTTGTTCTCCAGAGGGTTTTTCTTTTGGAGAGTAAACCCAAGCTATTCCAGCTGAGATGACAAAGCAAAATGCCTACACTGGGAAAATTCAGTCTTTTGGGCCTGAGTCACAGTGTGTGACACGAACTCCTTTGCCTGAAAGATCACGACTTCTGCATTTGACACATCCACACTCCAGATGGGATCTCTGGTGTCCCTGAGGTTGCATATCAGCCTGCAGCTGCTTCAGGACAGCACTGCCCAACAACACAACAGAGCCCTGGCAAAGGCGCAAAAGGACCATAGACCATGGATGTGCTTTCTGGAAAGGGTAAGTGGAGACTGCCTGGTCCCATCTCCCCCTTGCAGCAGGATTATTGCTGACACCAGAGCACATACTGAAAGCCTTCAGGTGTGAGAATCCTACAGCTTTCCTGGTACCTGCTCCAGCACTCCCTGAATGAAGCATCTTGCCTTAACATGCAGCATTGTCAAGAAAAGACCAATGCATCCAGATGTGTGAAATACAGATGAGAATTTGAAAATTAGCCTCGTTTTTCTTTGCAACAGGTGGCTCACATCATGTGAACACACACACAACTCTGATACTTACTGGTGTTTTGATGTTTTTTTAAGGCTGGTTGGTTTTTTGGTTTATACAGAAACACTACCCAAAGCTGTCTGAAAAAAGGCCATACCCCATTTTTCCTGTTTCAAATACTATTTTCCCATCAGGTAACATAACTTACAATTAAGCCAAAGATTTGTGAAGATGACAAGCCAATATTTCCTTGAGACCACAGAATTGTTGAAAATTATTGTTTTAATGGGGATTCAAAGTGGTTTTGCGTCATTATATCAATACATAAATCAGCTACAAATTTAAAAAAAAAAAAATTTGACTGACTACATAATTCCCAGCAAGTCTAGCTTTTAGCAACAGCAACAGAAGACCGTCATTTTCAATCCCAGGAAAACATAATATATGTGGTGGAAGCTGCAACCAAAGAAAGCTAAAGAACATCCTTTAAAAACATTCCAAACATCTTTCTTTTTCATGCCATGAAAGATGATTTTTTTCTATTTCTTGTTAGGCACTCTGCTATTTTGCTTATAATTCCTCAGGGACTGGTGACCTCATGAAGAAAAACAACTAGGACAGAATTAGCTTTTATTTATATATTAATAGTTTTACCTCCAGCAGTGGAAGATAAAATTTTGAGTTAAAAATCATAATTTGTGAGTGTTTGGATAGCAGCACTCCCGCAAAGTTGTGGTAGCAGGAATTCTGGGGAAGGCTGAATTGTGGTTGCAAATTGCCGCATTTATTAATGACTGGATTTGAAATTTAACTGTCTACTCCAAAACTGACGAAAGCCAGGAAGATCCTTTGTATTCCCTGGATTTTGTATCAAACCTTAAATGTAGAGCAGAGTCGCAGCACAGTGGGGGGCACTTGACAGGGAATGCAAGACCGTAAATCTCTTCCAACGTAAGCTCCCTCAATGGCATCAGTAATGGAACAGTGCTGGAGGTTTTGGGGAGAAGTGGGTGACAAAAGCTCCCCTCCCCACCACTGCCAGCCCCCCAGCCAGGGTCAGTTTAGAAGGTGACTGATCCTTGTCCTCACCCTGCCCGGTGAGAGGCCTGGTCCCTCTGCCTCGCTCACTTCCCAAAACACCCTTGGTGGGGCTGCGAGCAGGAGCTCCCACCCCGAGGGCTGGCGAGGCGGTGAAAAATGATACGAACCGAATGGCAAAATCAATATTTGGTCAGGCTGAGGGGGGACTATCGATTCTTTTCTCATGATATCCATGTCTCCTGCACTTCCTGCTTCTCCGGGGCACTGGAAACTCAAGTCCCTCCTAGACCAAGGGTGGCCAGGCTTTGACTCTGTAACATCTGTACCTCACAAGAAGTTCACGTGTGGTCTCCCGGGCCGATGCTCGTCCACTTGAGTGGCAGCAGGGATATGCTGGCATGAGGGCTACTGGGTAAGCCAGTAGGAAGCAGGACAGCAGGAGATGCTGAGGGCAGTGACACTGGGTCACTGCAGGGGAGCGCCACATGAATACGTTGCCAGCTTCTACCTCTGCCCTCTCCCTCACAGCCATGGGGCTACATCAAGGTTTTAACCTCTAACTTTTCATTCAACTCCTGACATCTGTTTTCTCTAGGCTTGCTTGCTCTCCCCCCGTTTCTGTTCCAAAAATCTTTTGTCCTGGGCAGAGAGACAGCCATGGAGCCCACACAACTAGAAGATCCAGGAATAGTTGTCAATCCTCAAATCAAGGAATGAGGGCACAATCAAATTCCATGCCTGAAGACCCTCATTCTACATCCAGATTTCCACACGCCATAGGAACCTAGGGATAAACAGCACAATTCATCACGGGTAAATGCAAGCACAGCCAAGACCTAAGGTTGTTCTCCTAAGAAACTTTCTCCCAGTTTCCCCACCACTGAGGCCCTTCTCACAAGTAGCCATGGACAATGGCCAACACAAGGGACAGTGGACCAAGAGGGAAATAGCGTGACGCTGCTGTGTCACTAAGCACACTCGGGTTAGCATCTCAAAAAATGGCAGCTCTTTTCCAGAAACTTTACTATTTAAAGGTCCTTTTTCCCTGGAGAAAAGGGGTCTCCTCTAAAAGTTACTTTAGAGAGAGAAGTTTGCCAAACCACACACTTCGCTGCTTGGTGTTTCCATTTGTTGAGTTGCGATAGTTTTGAATGACTCTGGAAAGCACCCAGGGATACAAGGATGTAGAAGAGCATGGGAAAGGTTTCCTTCTCTTTCATAAAAATGTTTTCCTCCCAGGTTTAAAAGCAATAGTGCTCACAGCAGAGAGGCTACGGTTAGCCAAGGCTTAGAGAAACCTGCCAGGTGCTTTGAGCTCCACGATGGAGAGTGACCAGTGAAGCTTTTGACTTCTTGCCTGGGCAAGAGGCCATTTTTTCTGGAGCAAGAGGGAGGTGGTGAAACAACTCTCCACAAATACCTGTCCAACATCCATAAACTCAACCCACGCTGCTCAATAGCCATGCAGACACATTGCAACAGCCAAACACCACAGCACACGTTGTCTGCTCCAGGGAGTGCAGGGGAGGGTTTCTCACATCACCAAGCTCACCCAGAGTTTGGTCCCACAAGAAAGCCAAGCCTCCTCAGTCGTCTGCCTGTCATACATGTGGAGTCCTGGTCTGGCTTGAACGGGGAATATGGAAAGAGGAGCGGCCTGGCTGGAGCTGGCCCTTGCCTCACACAGTGTCCAAAGTCATTCCCAGGTTTTGTGGAGTCCTGGCCTCTCTCACTGTTCTGCCCTCAGCCAGGACAGTCTGATGGAGGTGGAAAAAGCCCAAACTCAGTCCTGCTAAGGCACTAGAGAGAAGTAGGGGAAAGCCAAGGATATCACATCAGTCAAAAATGTATGTTAAGGGAAACACAAGCCCAGCAACAAGAGACTCACCCAGGAAAAGCTCAGCCACGTTGGGACCAGGGTTAGGCACGTTGCTGGGAGCACCAGGTGGTGGCACTCAGTTGCTGTGGTGCCAGGGACAACAGACAGACACAGCTCTGTCTCCCAAAGCCTTCCCACAAATGAAACCAGATCAGCAGGCACCTGAAGGAGGGCAGCTCCCAACACTGCCCGCAGGAACACAAACAAACCATGGCTGCGAGTGTCCTTTGCGGGTTGCATCTGGCAAAAATTGCCTTGCAAGGGCTTGGGAGAGTCCATAGAGAAAGCACTCAGCCCTCAAAAAGACAAATATACAACAGAGCTGGCTAGGTGGTGGCTGCGCCCTTGCTAAACTTCATGGAAAAACACAACTTGTGCAAACCGAATTCCCTCGCTAACCTCTTCCCCTTGTTGAAATATTAAACAAAAATAACTTCTCTTTTTATCTTTGAGCCAGCGGGACAAATTCATCATTAAAGGAACTTCACTGAAGTCAACAGGGATATATCTGAGATGAAGAAATGAACCTGACCTATTGCTTTTCGTGTCCTTATGTTCTAACTAATAACTAAATTGCACAGACTCCTAATCAACGGGATCAGAAAACCTGGCCAAAGCCATTTGCTTTCTTCCCCCCAGCATGGCTATCTGTACTTTTATATTGTTTTTCTGTAAGTAACTTTTGAAAACAGGTATTTTCAGACAATATAATCACATAACTTTTTTTGATGAGTATGCTGTCAAAATCTTAACATGGAGTTTTCATAGAATATTTGCTCCTAACGCAGAAAATAAGTAAACAAGAAATTTTCTATTTAAAATTTTACCAATTGCCACTAAAAAAAAAAATTTTTTTTGGGTGTTCCAAGCACACACATTTGTTAAAATTACTCCAGCCACAGGATGCCTAGTCTGATCCAAGGATCTCCCTGGAAGATGCTTGGAATGAAGCAAAACAAAGCTGTGGCTACACAAGGAGATCCAAAACTCCATGTCTCGGCACACTGACAGCACTCTTCCTCAGAGCTCGGGCGTGCAATTCTTGCCAGGCAGAATACGAAGGATTCAGAGAAAGGAAGAGTTGCCGGCAGAGGAGCAGGACGATGATGAAATGTAGAAGCTACCAAAGCCTGCGTTAGGCAGAAGATGCATTTTGTGTCTCGTGTTATATTGGCTGCCAGTCGATTACAGCGCAGCCTGTATAAACACGTCATGCGTGCTCTGACAGGGAGTCGGGGTGAAGCAGGGTGTCAGGGTAAAACAGAGGATAATAAAATCACTTTAGATTTATTTCTCTAAATTGGAAACTTCATGCTTACACCTGACTAAATCATCAGCCTGAAACCCTAGCTCGACTCCCACAGAAAAAGTATGAAACCTTACCCCATCTTTGTTTAACAAAGGCCAATCAAGCCCGCCTAATGAATTCTGCAGATGTAGGCGACGGGACGCGTTTGGCCATTTTAATTCTGCGGGGCTTCCTCAGACCTGTCTCCAACGTACCCGTCTTGCTCTTCCAGCAGCTGAAGAGCTCTCAGCATCTCATATCCAGGCTATCCCACAGCAGCCCACAGGCAGAGCAGACCCAGGAGTGTGTTACTGGGCATTAGCCATGGCATTTGTAAACCCTGACAAATATTAAGGAAAGAATCACAGGTGGCTGGTGGGATGGCAGCACTCCCCCTGCTCCTGCCCAGCTTGGCAAGAGCAGGGCACAAGCACCTCCACCTCCATCCCACCACCAGTGAATCCCCTCACTCACAAAGTGCAAAACGACCTTTATTTTTTTTTTAAAAAAAAAAGTCTAGCATAAGGAGCTGGTTAAAAAACAATAAATCAGTGGTGAAATGTGGATAACAACCTTCTCTGTAAAATCAACATGGATTGTGTTCCTGCAGAGAGCTGTCTGACAGGCCGGCTGAAGCCTGACTGCTTGCAGCCAGATTTTTTTTTCCCTTTTTTTTTCTAATTTTTTTTTTTTATTTCACAAGCTGGAGGAGTATCTTGGATCAGGGGGAGGCAAGAAGGTCTCTTCCTTTCGTGCATGGTTCTGCTGTGTTAGAAAATCAATAAGCAAGGTCCTGACCTCAGCATAACTTCAGACATCACTCATGACTCCTTTGAATCTCTTCCCCCACAAAAACCCAATTTTCTTTTTAATCGTGCACACCAGAGGGAGTGCTGGCAGGGAGGGGATATCTTGCCTCAAGTTGTGGGCAAAACCCGTTTGCACCCATCTTTCCTGACAGGTAGAAATCAAATTAGAAGAGGAACGCACCCGAGGAGGGCAAAGGGAGTGGGGTTAGCTGAGGTAGAGCACAGCCCAGCAGGAAATGCTGAAAAAGAAACCATATGGAGCGTGGAGGTGCTATGGATTAATATGAGAATTCCCACTTTTTTTTTTTTCCTCAGAGGGAAGGGACTAAAAACTAAAATGCACATTATTTTTCCCCCTTCTTGTTTTAGCACTGGGCTATTTTCTGTTAAATCTCCTTTTCAAAAGATAAAACAAAACAAAACAAGATTTGCCACACATTTTCCCTCCAGCCGAGTCCTCAGGCTGGCTAAATTGGGTGATTAAAATATAGGAAGGCCTCCAGATTCCCCTCAGGACTGTTTTTAATATCTGTAAAACTGCCACTTTGTCTTGCCAAGGTAAACACCATCGCATGCAGTTCAAAGGTGAGCAAGCCTAAATGTTTCCCTTCGCCTGAAAGGAATCTGCCTTGGGACCCCGCAGGCCGTGCTGGAGGGGGACGCGGCCGGGCCCGGACCACGGTGTGGTGGCCAGAGAGGCATCTGTGTACACAAGGCTAACTTCTCCCACACAAATACTAAAAATTTCTCATTAAAAATTATTGCTGTGTCAACATGTGAGGCCGTTCAGCCCCCAAATCTGGAAAAGACGTTCTGTTTTTTCCTTGCCTTTTGCTGGGAAAGCAGCGGCAGCAGCGGCAGCAGTGGCAAGGGAGGGGGGAGAGAGATGGGATGTGAGACTGGAGTCATCTGCTGCTGACTTTGGATCTCTTCTTTCTCCCTTGTCACTCAAGTTGGGATTTCCAACTGTTCCACTTCATCTATTTTAGTTACTTGCTACCCAGGTTTCCCCCCCCCCCCCCCCATTCGCTCCCTATCGCAGAGCTTTATATTTCCCTCACATGGCTGGGCTGGCTGCTTGGTGTTACTTTAAATGGAAATGCAATTTTAAGCCATCTCTTTTGTCGTGGCGGCTGCAGTGCCTTCAGAGCAAAAGGTTTGCTGTTATCTAGACCCATCTACACAGATGCAGCCGTAAATCTGAACGTGCTCTACCCATGCGCGATCTCTTTCATGGGTGGCCAGGAATTCATAGCAAAACAGTGCAAGGACCAAATATTTGATCCAGTGAGACAAAATTCGCACAGCCCCGTCAATTCAAACTCTTAACTCTGCCCGATGACACCGGGCATTTTGCCCCAACACACCAAAATAAAAATTTTTAAATATGTTCTGTTATCAAGGGAGGTGAAGGGAAGTTACCCCAGGGAATGAAAATATGGGATGGGGTGGGGCGGAGAAGGGAGGGCAGGGAGCCAGTTGTGTACTGTAAAACCAAGCAGCCGCCTCTGCAAGGCATCCATCTCCAGGGAGGGCTGGTGGTGGGCGGGTGGCCAGCACACCCCAGCCCTCCAAGGGCTCCCAAATTGCCGCTCTCCAATGCCATGGCACGATGCACACGGGTTTGTGCCGAGACGACATGAAATACAGCGAGGCGTAATTAACCTGATGTAATGCTATATATCAATAAGTTGAAAAACCAACAACTTGCTTTGAGGTCAGGCACCCACACATGCAACTCAAACAGTGGAGACCTAATCCAAATTTATTGGAGTTTGTAACAGCTGGACTTATGCCTCTAATACCTTTTAAGTGCCTCTTTTAACAGTGAGCCGAGTGTGTCTTTCATTAAGGTGGAGTTGAAAGTATGTTAAGTTCATAAGCATGAAAATAGCCATTTAGTTCTCTCAGAGATTAATTCTGCCTTCAGTTTGCTCTCACTGAACCCCATTAATGTCTGGGATTTGGTGTTTAGTGTCCCATTTGCATAATCTCTGTTTATTACAGGGCCTCGATAATGTGAAAGTATTAAAATATTTCTTTCCCAAGATACAGAGGTATTAATCTTTGAATCCTCCTAGTGTCCTTAATTTGCCATCAAATCCCACAACAGAAACAAATGTGCTTTCTAATCAGCAATCTTTTCTCACTTATAGGCCCTGATCCAACAAGCTTTTAAGCAAACAATTTACTTTAAGCAATGAGTAGTCGTATTGGAACCAATGGAACAGCTCGTGTGCTGTGATGGATTGGGGCCATACAAAATTGCCTTGATGAAAATGTCAATGCTCCCAAGAGCTGGTGAAAATATATTTTTATTATAAACACACAGAGGAACTGTTTTGATCTGAACATTATGGGGAACAAGCTTTGAACCGATGCTTTTCCACGGTCAGACCTAAACAGAAACTGAATACCACCAGGTTGGATGACAGTTTAAAAAGGCAGCCCAGAGCCAGATTGATGTTTGTATATAATGAAATTCAGTATTGATGTGATATGGACACTGTCCAGCCTCCACGACTTGTTAGGATGACGTACAGAGAATGTGGAGAAGATAAAAATCAAAGGAGCACAAGGAAAATAAGTCTCAACACTAAGAGGAAACATTGTTTTGAGGAGCTATTTTGCTGCAAATGTTTTGAAGATAATCCACAGCCAAATGTGAAACACAGAAGTGACAATGATGTCTAAGCACCACGCACAAGATATCCATCATGCTTCATTTTAAGTCAGAAAACCAAACCTGAGCCATTCCTCAGACACGCATTGAAAACTGGAGATGGGTTCAGAGAGCCCTCAAACCATCACTTTGTCTCCACACCAATTAATGCCCATGGGCACCGTGTGTCCAGGTGTTTTCAGGCAGCCTCTATATTTCCCTCACCTGCAGGGGATTCTGGATAACACCACTCTCCACAGCCAGGTACCAGCAAGATACCAGAACAGATGTTCCGTGGCAGCACACAGGACTGCCAGAGAAGAAGTGATACCAGACAGCAGCTAAACCCCAGAGACCAGCACAGAGTCAATCCTCGATTCCTGCTGCAGCAGGGAATCACCCCTGCTCTTTTATGAATATCATATGTTCATCTGTTTGCTGGATTGCCATTGTGTTGCCTGCTCTACGATCACCAGGGCTTGCTCCCACCAGGAGCCAACTGCACACGGGTCAGAGGGCTGATGGCAGCTCCAGCTGTCCCCATTCACCAGCACCTGATGGACAACACAGGTGTCCTCCACCCTGGAGGTTCACCTTGCACCATACTCAGCTTGGCAGGAGAGGGAGAGGGCAGGAACCGAGCCAGAAGTAGGAAACTGCAAATGAAAATCCAGGTCCTAAAAGTGTAAGGGAGTCAGGGAGGAACATTTCTGGGAAGGAAAGAGAGGGCCCTGGCTCAGACACAGCAGGGATCTGCATAAACCAGCCATAAATGGCTTAAACTAGCACAGTTTTCCTGCTTTTTTTTTTTTTTTTGATCCTGTTACCTGCAAACTCAGAAGGGAACATTAGCACTGACACAGCTTCTGATGGTTTCCATGCAAAGAGATGACAAACCGCACAGGATGCCGGGGGACAAAAGTAACCAGTTTCTCACAGTGCTGCAAGAATAGGGTCACTGCTGGAGAAATCAGGAAAATGGACATCAGCAGTAGAAGCCTTTACTAGGGCATTGTGGAGACCAAGAACCTTTCCAGAGTTGAGTTAAAATAATAAAAAATATAAAGAGGACAAATTCAATGCCAGACCCATGACTGACTGCACCCCACCATACTGCTCAACTTCCAGCAAGAAGTGTCAGGAGAAGAATCAGTCTCATCTCATTTTTCCCAACTTCAGCAAGTGGATGCACACACAGCACCACGCTGGACACCCTGTGGACTGACCCAGCACAGTGTGTGGTGGATTTGCACCTGGGAGGACAGCAGCTCCTGGTAAAGAGGTCACTGGGATGGGAGGCACGATACCAGCACTGTAGCAGGGAAAGAGGGAAGGGGAATTAAGCTGGTAAAAGAAGGGGTGAGATTGAAGAGGGAGCTATGTCCCACCAGCACCTCCAAACTGGATGCCTTTGAATGTGGAAAATTGCTGGACCAAGGAGAATCAGGCAAAGAGCCAGCAAGGAGCAGGCTATTCACCAGCTTCATCTGCAACAAAGCCACATCCTGACTGCAAATCTTGCAAATCAACTATGCCCACAGGTTGTTGGGTTGCAAAGGCGGGGAAGAGGGAGGTTGTTTTGCTTTT
This sequence comes from Oriolus oriolus, assembly GCA_013400235.1. Classification (NCBI taxonomy): domain Eukaryota; kingdom Metazoa; phylum Chordata; class Aves; order Passeriformes; family Corvidae; genus Oriolus; species Oriolus oriolus. Next base: position 2,891,576 of record VXBT01004570.1, read on the forward strand.
CTTAGTAAACCACAAGACCATTTCCTAGCACATTATCCCAAGAATGACAGGCAGGGCCAGGGCTGCCAGGTGCCCGGGAAGAGGCTGCCAAGTCCCAGGGATCACCATTGCTAATTGGCTCCTCTGAAATGAGCGTGACAGAGAGCCACATTTTCTCACCCACAGGTTTCGGGGTTATATTTAACTGGCTGAGGCAGAATTAAATGTCAGCTTGGCTGGAAGGAGAAAAAACAAAACAAAACAAACAACAACAAACAAAGTGAGAACTTGTCATTAAGCCGGAGGGGAGTCAGTGCTAAGTGCACTGCAGACGGTGCCCACACACAGCCTGGCAGGCACCAGCCCAGGCAAGAAGGAACCAAGGGATTTATCCCTTTAAAAGCACAGTTTAAATTCAGGTTGCCTATTTTGATTTGTAAACAACACAGGGGGCAAAGGAGCAGGGGCACATTTTTCCCCTCTGATTTCTGTCATGGGTACTCCCACCCCTCATTTTGATTGCAGCCACAGATTTCCACATCCAGCAACACTGATGGCAGAAACTTCCAGCACAAGAGGATGGGGTGGTGAAAAGAGACAGACTTCTCAAACACATCTGGAGTCACTGGAGGAAGTTCAGTTCAGATGGAGCACAGGTCCCTTTGCGGGTGATGAAAGAGGGTGGAGGAGGAAGGGGAGGGAGCAACGCCTCCCCCACACACAGCACCTGCTCCAAAACAGCCGTCAGGGCTTCTCACAGCAACACACACTGTTCACTGGCATGTGAAGGGCAGCTCCAGACCTCAATCCTCTTTCTCCCTAAACCATGGGTTCGGGCTTTCTTGGGTCATAGTACCAGTCAAAGCAAAACCAAGACCCCATCCCCACAACCTGCTGTTTTCACCCCCTGCCTGCTTCTTGCCTGCCTCCAGGCATGCAGGTGTGGGAACAGCCCCCGCCACAATTCTCAACAGCACCCAGCCCCTTCCCCTTTGGGAGAGGGCAATGCTGGCACATCTCAGGCTTCAAAGTTGGTATTGGGCTGTTTGAGGCCTCAGGGGCCCCACTCAGATACAGCGAAGGGCATACTTTGCCAGATAGGATGATGCAGGATGTGCAAGAAGACAAGGCACATGCAAGGCCTGCTTTGGTTATTCCTCACTTGCTTTGGCTCAGGAACAAGAAGAGGACCGAGTATATCACCATGTTCACCCTGCAAGCCCTTCTCAGGTCAGGTTCATGAAGGCAAGACCAGGACTAACAAAAATGAGTCACAAACCTTCCCGATCATACTGAACAACACAAACTTGATCCCACTCCAAAGGCAGCCCAGCTGTGTGCCCTGTCCAGAATCAGGGACTGGGAAAAGAAGGTCTGGATCATGGGAAGTAACAAGGGGAGATCTCAACCCATGGCAGATTGGCTGCTTCATGTGCATTAACCACTAAGAAAATTTAAGTAGGGGTACAGATATAGCCCTAACTTTGCATTACAAGAAGATCTCTTTTCTTTCCTCTCCTCCACTATAAACTGTTGTTTAATCCAGGTGACCTCTTCCTCCTCCCATTCCCCAAAGAAGAGAAAATGTCAAATTCTAGGAAAATAGAGCTGTAAAATGGAAAGCATCCTTTCAAAATACAATGTTTCACTTTCCAGTCAGAAGTGAAGTATCCTGGATCAAGCTGAGTTTAAAATCATGCTTTTCCAAATCAAAATGGTCATTGCAAATGAGATAATTGTTTTGAAGCTGTTTAACTTTGTGCAGAGAATGACAGAGTTAAATATTTTGACACCATTACATCAAAACTTCTTATTCACTGGCAACAAGTTATTTTGACTTTTTAATCTTAACCAGGAACCAAAAATTTCAAAAACCCAACACAATGTTGACACATCCAAATTTCCTTCAGGCTGGCAGGTCTATTTTCTAACCACCCCTTCTTAAATGAAGACGGAAATATTAAGATTCAGCTCATATTTCTCCAGGCTTATTTTCTTTAGCTCCCATCTTTAAAAACTGGAGACCATAAATAGCCTGGGTTTTTTTCCTCCAGACTGCGACACAGACTTTTAAACCAAACATTTGCAATCATCACAGCCGTAATAAGTACAACATTTCTTCAAAGGGAGTACATTGGACTGTGGTTTTCAGTATTGCCTTGTTGTCTGTTGTGAAATCTCCTCATCATAAATTAATTTGATTCTATTATCTTTCTGATACAATCTGCTTTCTGACAGATCAGTTTTAATCTTGGTTGATTCCTGTTTCTTATTGACAGCTCAGAGCACTGTTGAAGAGATGCAAGTTATTAATGTTGACAGGGTTTGTAATGGAATATCTTTTATCCAGCAACATATCCTTTGTAATGTTTTTATTCCCCCTTCTCTGGCTACTTTAACAGGCTAAACAGAAAAATCAAACAAGCCATACAGCTTGACTTTCCTGGAACCCTTTCCAATTCTTTCTGGAACTTCTTTCTACATCCACTGAGGATGTTATGGTATAAGGTGTTATTCATATTGGACAAAACTACTAAAACAATAACATACTGAAGGTTAAGCATAGTGCAATCAGTTGGAAATCCAAACTGGATCAAACAACTTAAAAGAATTTCATATTTTTACAGAATTATGTAAGTCTACAATGCCAACCAACAAGGGAAACGAGGAGGAAAATTAGCAAGACAGCTGATGCACTACCCAAGCTTGAGATAATACCTCCCAATGCACCACCAAATAGGATAGAAAAGAAACAAAGAGATTTGACCCACTGAGTCAGAGGTACTTGGCTGGCTCACTGGAAATTAGGCTCCTATCTGCCTTCTGTAGTCCTGATCCGTAGGACAAAGTAAGGAACACAAACCTCCTCTACATCCTGCTTTACCAACTATCCTCAAAACACCCTTCCATTTCACACATGATTCATTTAGCTTTAAACGCCTATTAAATATTTTCTTGCAAACATTATAACTGTGCAAGGAACACAAGAGAAGAATTAAACTGTCACGCCTCTCCCTTTGCACCTTCTCTGCTGGAGCAAATAAATTCCAGGCACCAAAACTTCAGCAGCAGTGACTGCAGCTATACCAGGGACAGCAGACAAAACACCTCTAAATCGGTGTAATTCTCTATTCAGGTTCCCCTGCAAAAGTGTTTTACAGCCACCCTGGGTTCACACTGCACAAGATACCAGGATTTACGATTGGGATTTAAGCAAATCTGTAACTCCTAATGAATGGGAAAAGGCTTTGTGTGCTGGGAGCATGACCCCCAGCAGCCTCCTCTTGGTTTCCTATCTCTCTTTTCCCAGTGTACTGTGCTGATGCTGCCAGAGGCAGCAGAGGGACTGGGTGTCCAGGACTGGCCCAAATAGTCCCAAGATAGAGCAGGAACTATTCTTGCACACAGGAGGGGGGAAAAAAAGCACCTTGACAGTCCCAGTTTCCACCCTGAGCTTGGTATTTTCCCACTGGTCTCTTAGAAGCTGCACCATTGGGAATGCATCTCCCAGCAGCCCGGCAGGAGAGGATCTCACCTCCTGCTTCACTCACAGGAATTTACAGACACAGTCTGACATGCCCCTACACTGTCTTTACTGACAGAATGTTTTCTCTAGGTCTGTAGGTTTACTTTGACCAGTTTCCATGTTCTTATCTTTCCTCCAAAGTGATCAGGCCCTATTTCTTGGTATCTTTAGCAGTAGGCTCTCAGAGCTCAGCCGGCTTGCCTTCCAGTAAAATTAATAGTACCTTTCCCCAATTATCTGGAGCCCTTGAGAGCCCCCTGTTATTACTGGAGTGTTTTTCATTAGCTGTGCTGGTTCAAGGCTGCAGGAGGATGGAGCTCAGCACAGGAGTCAAACTGTTCTGGACAGAATGAACTAGAAACCTCGTAACACAATTAGAAGTACCCACAGGGTAATGTATAACTTTACTGTAGAGCCCTGAAATAACATGGCTAGCTAATGAAATAAAATAAACTTTGTTTTAATTAAAATTAAAAACATTTTATCTCTCTCATTTCAGTCTTAAAACAGAGGCAGTTCAAAAGTCACCATGGAACAAATGAAAAAAACATTTGCAAAGTGAGGGGCAGGGACGAGGGTAACATCACTGGGTTTGGAGTAACCTGCACCACGAACCCCTGGCAGGATCTTTGTCTGAAAACAGCCTGCAAGAGATGTTTGTGAAACAGATTCCTAATGAAGACTTAAACCTAAAAAACACAGGAATGCTCTCATGGACCCACCCTACCTCTAGATTCCAACTGAGCAGAGGATATTCCCCCAAACCAGGAAGCAACTCAAGCAATGGGATAGGAACTGCTCAGGAGCCACGTGGACACAAATGTGACCCAAACACAAGGGATCCAATTCTCTGCCTGGTAACACCCGGGTCCCTCACGCTGGGAACAGCAGCTCTGCTCCCTGAAGGGAGTTTCATTCCACTTTGTCTTCACCCACGGGCAGAAACTTCCCAGCAGATCTGACAGTACGTGGCTTTGCTGCAGCTGCCGTGATTGAAGGCAAACTCTGCCCCCACTATTCTCATTTCTCCTGGCCTCTTCCTCTTGTAGCTGATCACCTCTTAACTGTTCTTGGAGGGCCATGGAGTTACTCTGCAAGAGGGACACCACTGCTTTCCTCTCACTTTCCACGGTTATTCAGCATTGGAATGGGCCCACCTAGAGATATCCTAGCTGAACATGGTGTGTTCTAGAAGCTTTATGCACTCAAAGGGAGAGCTGATAAAAATAATAAACCGCTTTCCTTTTTTTTTACATATACACAGAAATTTTGTCAAAAGGTATTGGGGCAAAAAATATTCCATGCTTGTCCACTTTGATGAACAATGGAGGTATATGCAGAGCTAGACTGTATGATCAGGGTCTGATGAAATCCAGAAATTACCCACAGGAACCAAACCCTCTTGGATGAAATCTCAGTTTTCTATCAGAAACTCTTCAACAGCTTTTCAACAGTTTCAGTGTAACCTTCTTTAAAACCAGTTCGGTACCTAGTTCTGCTGTAAAGGAGATTTGAGGAATTTTCTGATCTCTTAATGCTCTGTCTACATGTATACCACCGGCACATCCACTGTAAGTATGGATGAGTACTTCCACACAGGACGAGCAGTGGAATTCCAGAATGAAAACATTTATATATATAAATAGTATACATACATACATACACATATATAAAAATTTATCTTACTCTTATCTCTTACTCTCAAATTCAGCGCAACCTCTGGGCCACAACATTTGTTCATTGACTCCAGTATTCCCTAGCCATTCCTGCTTGCATACAGTGAGCTGGGGAAGACAAATCAGAACGAGTCTGGAAGTGAGTTAGGGCAGGGCTGATGTGTTGGTTGGGTTTTTCCCTGCTCACAGACTGGTCTCCCCCATCTGTTCCTGAGTCCAGTGGAAGCACAGGTAAATAATAAACCCTACCACATCCTCACTCCCACTGCTTGTTAAGGGTCAGCAATGCTGGGGGGTGCTCTGTAGGGAGCACTAGAAGATGTTCAGAAGGCAGATAGACCCTCAGCTCATTCGGAAAAACCAGGCCCCTTGAAGTCCAAATTAAGCACCCAAGCCCTGATTTCACAGAAAACGGATCTGAAACCACCTGCCCAAGCCCAACAGCTAGCTCCCTGCTTTGAGATATATCTACCATTTTGCAAAGAAACTGGCAGGATCTGTATCTTGTTCAGGTCACCAAATGCAAAGCATGGAAAAAATAAAATCCCATACCAAAGAGGAAGTAACATCCAAAGCCAAGGAGTATTAAATCAGTTGAAACAGCCTCCCTTGCTTACTGTGAGAGAGCTCTCTTCCTCTGGAAGGGATCCAGTAGATGGGCAGCTTTCTTCTATCCAAAATTTAATTAAATTCTTGACCTCAACCATTAGATTCAAGAGCCAAAACCTTGAAGTTACAGGGAAATCTGTCAGCAACCAGGCAGGACTGTGGCATGCGATTGTGGTGGGGACTCTGCCAGACTCAGCACTGCAGATGAATTTGCTCTTTCTACCAGATCTAATTGCCAGATGACCTGAGCTCCACAGCAAGCGCAAGGCAATGAAGGACACTGCTGCAGTGGTCAGTGTATCTGCTGCAAACCACAGCACAAGCAAAGCTCTTTAGGGCTCTTTGATCCCATGGTTGCGCTGCTTTCTGATTAAAGCCAGCTCAAGTTTGCTTACATGTGCTGCAATCAGGTCTAGAGACCTGCTAAGTGCAAAGTCTGCACTCTCTCTGACAAATATTAGATGTCCACTAAAAGCAAACAGGCTTCCAAAGCCAGAGCAGGAAAGATTAAGGGAAGAGGTGTGAAAGGAAAAGAGCAGAGAAATAGGAACGAAAGTCTCAGAAGCAAACTCAGGATGTAGAGAAATAAGAAGCGATGTAAAAATAACACAGGAGGTCAATCACAAGTGATACAGTTCACTGTTCAAAGCATGTATATCTTAAAAACAATCTGAACTTATTCAATCCAATGAAAGCACCAGTTCTCATTATACACTTACTATAGGGAAGTATTATTTCTGTGTTGGCTTACAAATCGTCTCCCTCTCTCAAACTCATCACAATCTTAACTAATACAAGTAAATCTCTGCACATGAAATATGAGCCACTGGCAGCTCTCAGGCTCGCTTTTCATCCCAAGCCTAATGGGCAAAGCACTGTGATTTCATTTCACAAGCTTTTCCAACTGAGCTCAGAGTCGATCATTTGCCAGAGTCTGACTCTTGCAAACAGCCTGCTGGAGCCTCTGAACTCACAGGGTCAAATCCATCAGTGGTGCAACCCCAGCTAACCTGAGACATTTCGGGCCAGAGACTGGTTTGTTCCAAAGCATTAAGTGTCTCTTGAGACCTGTGATCACAGAACATTGTCATAACACTTAAGCAGCTATGGTATGTTAATTTTAAGTTGTCAAAATACACATACAGCCCTGCCTGTGCTTCACTTGGATGCACATGGGAGGCCATGAAGTGCATTTATAATATGGAGAATGTCCCCAGAGTGCTGCAGCTCCACGAGATAGTGAAGGGGCTGTTCTGCACAGTGGGACAGGCTTTCAGTGGAAGCTCTTTGTCCCTCCAGTACAAAGTTCTTGCTCCTTGAGCAGTGCTCAGGCACTCCTTTAAATGCCTAGACCAAAAAACCATATATTTCCCATTTTAAGTAGCATTGGCACTTGGTGCTCCTCTCCAGAAAGAGGGCTCTGGTAGCTTAAAGAAATTTTTAAAAACTCTAACCCTCAGGCAAAACAGGCAAAAAGCCTATAGAGCTTGCTAGATAGTGGGGTTTTCCTACACCCAAAGGAAACGGAAAGATGTCACACGTATTCAGATACATTTGCTGCTGGCTGGTTCCAAGCGCGGCAAAGATGAGGCACAAACACCTCCTGATAGAATTAAAGGCAGCCGTAAAGAGGGGAGCAAGTCAGACCTCGAAGCAGTGGGGTCCCATGACTGACAATTAAGCCTGTGATTACACACAAGAGCTGGACCTCCACTCAGTTTCCCAGCTCAGGATTTTTTTTTTCACCTATTGGAAATTTCTTCCTGCAACAAACATGGAGGAAGAGCCAAGGCTACAGGATGAGAGATGTGCCAACCCTTGCCCACTCCGCAAAGGGGCCAACAAGCAGATCCTGGCTCCATGGCATTCTCAAACACCAGTCTAGCAGCACTGTGGATCATCCCAGGACCACTGCTGAGGGAACCAGAGCTCTGTGCTAGAACTCAAAGCATATCAAACCTGGAGCATTGCCTTTTACACTCCACCCAGGGGCAGAATGGTGTTACAGCCCTGCTCAACCCACTCCTGTACTCTTCAGAAAATCACAAACAGCCCAAAGCAAGGCTTGCAAGAGAACCAGATCCCCAGCTCCTACCTACTGGAGACTGCTCTGCTCCCAGGGGTGCCTTGGCCAAAATCCTACACCTCTCCCAGCACAGCAAAGTCTAGAGCCACTCCCACGTCCCATTTTCATGTCTCTACCAAAAGGCTGCTGGGAGGAATCACTTCCCACGGAAAACACGGTGAAAGCAGGAACTTTCCATTAAAAATTTCATTTTTGACAAAGGCTTCAGTTTCCAAACAGGGGTTAGGGGATAGCAAGGGGGAAATGGGTTGTCAAAGAATTCTCATAGTGCTTTCTTTAAGTGCTTTGTTGGACCTAGATACAAAGAAATAAGAAAATGGATAAAAAGCACAGACAACATGCTACGAAACATATTAGAATCATTTCAATCCTTGGCAAAAGTATTTTGGTTCCCATTGCTATTAATTATATATCATAAAATGTCAGGGAAAGCATTGTGGCTACAGCCTGTAAAAATAACATCATCTTACAACAAAATGTTTCATTATTGGTTTCTGCTTAACTGCCCTCGAACAGCAAGCTATGAGAAAGTGGAAATTTCCAGGAAATGCATTAATTGGAATAGAAGGACGTGTTGGATTCCTCATAAGAGAAAAAGGCACTTTTATTGAGCAGAGATCATCATTAAAATTCAAGTCATGCAGGTCATACTCCGAATCCAACAGGCAAGAACTTTCCATAGTTACTTACAGTACATTTTCATAGTATTAAGATGATACACAGTTAGTTCTTTTTAAGCCAATTATGCAGAACAAACAAAATTATTTGGGTGGATCTAGGAAAGCAAATAATATTTGTTTCCAAAAGAGCTACATGGAGCATTCACTGACTATTCTGCTAGGTAGCTCTCCAGTTATTCACTTTTCAGTGGAGCTGGCAGGAGCTAGCACTGAAGTAAGGCAGCCTGACTTGTGGCTAGATCCCTGTTACGCTGAATAATGGGAGAAGGGAAAGTTAAGTCCAGAATAAAACCAATACAGGTTTAAAAAAGGCAGAAGCCTTAAATTATGTTGGTGTTTCCACTTCAGATGGTCTCAGTCAAAAGAGCAGTGTTACGTCCACCACATATCCTGTTTTTTCTACAGTAACTGCAGTGCGTGTAAGCCCAGGAGAAGAGAGGAGGCACAGAGAGAACCTCACACACTTTGGACTCAGTGATACCAAAACCAGCGCTGGATGCAAGTTTGAACTGCCCTAGAGGGGCTCTGATTTACAATTGTTCAGGGGCCTGGCAGCTCTCTGCCAACAGCAACTCAGGGATGATCACTAGAAGAAAGAGGATAAAATCCCAAGCACAGCAGGTCCTTCTTAGCTGCAGGTTTTCTGCCATGAGCACCAGCAGGACAACAAACAGGAGAAAAAAATATTCAATTTATGCTCAACTTTGGCACATCTGACTCACCAATTATTCTTGTTTCTCCCAGGTTATTTCACCTAAATTCCTAATCCTGTTCTTGTAACACCAGAAAAGAAAAAAGCAAAAGTAACTGAAATGCACATTTTACAAAGCTCTACTGAACTTGGCAGTAGGCTCTGGATCTCCTCAGAGAGCTCAAAATTTAGGACCTGAATCAATTCCTATTGGAGCTTTTCCATTCATTCAACAGCAGAGAAATTGGGATTGTCAGTGAGAAGACAGGCAAGGGAGGCAACTGCACAGGAAAGATGACAGCCAGGATCCCTGGGTTGCTTTCTCATCTCCCTTCCCCAAATTCATAGCCCAACAAGCCGCTTCACCTCCCCACAACTGTTCCCCCTTCACCCCAGCTTTGCAGACAACATTAGGCCATTTTAGCTGCTGCAGCTCTGCCCAAAAAAATTTCACCCTTTTCAAAAGAGTTTCCTTCCCCATGATTCATGAGCTCACAGACCAGAGGTGAAGCCTGGGAAAATCCAGCCCAGAAGGGAACATTTTGGATAGGCATGAATATGTAAAAGCAGGGTGTGGAGACTGCACGGGCTTTGCCAAACCCAGGCTGCCCGGGTGCTAGAAAAGCCTCTTCCCTTCCCTGGGATACTTGAGCAGAGCAGGGAGGTGGGAGGTAGCTAAGCATTAACAGCTTGTGCTGCAGGATCAGGGCCTCTGTCGAGGTCAAAGACATTCTTCATTCCTGGAACATCCCCAGTCCCTGGCCTCCCTTGAAACCTGGGAACGCAGCCACCTTTGCCCCACCTTCCCTGGCTGTGCCAGGCCCACGCTGGCCACCACCCAGATTTGGGGCTGCTAATTCTCATTTTTGAAGTAAAAAAGGGGGAAAGGGAAGAGAAGAGGAACCAAGACATGGAAAGGTCAAGTGCCTTCACCAAGGCGAAATGGCACATCAGTGGTGGAGCTGGCATTTGAGCACAGGAGCGCCTATTTTCTACACCAGCGCTAAAACATCCAGACCACCCTGCTGCCTCCGAGACCACACCGCCTCTGTGAAATGTGTGGAAATTTGCAGGCATTTTCCCTGATTTTTACAGGGATTTTTTTTGTTGTTGTTCCACACTTGGCTCACAGCTGTTTGCCAAAATCAAATTGCTGAGGTGTTTCTGTCTCTTTAAAACTTCACGAACAGACACTTGGACAAAACCCATCAGCGAATCGCAGCTGCAGTGGGGGGGATTTGATTTAGGCATGGCAGGCTGAAAGCAAGAAACCCAAACTGAGGTGCAGCCAAGTCCCTCTGCCACTCCAGGCTGCTCAGAGCACACAACGCCTCTGGGATCACCCACACCGTGAAAGGTGCTGGTGTCTGGAGAGCCAGACTGCTCTTTGATTCCTCCCAACAAATTAAGCAGCATTTTCTGCAATAACTGGTTTTACTCCATACTTCCAGAGGAAAATAAATAAGAAAATATTCAGGTGGCCTCCTGCTCCAGTGTTACCAGGCTCTGCCGCATCCGTATTTCTGGGGGATGATGACAATTTGCTCAGTTAAGCATCCGCACCTCACCATATTTCCCCAGCTTGTCACCACTCTGCTCAGCTCATGAGACACGCACAGCCCCAGCATCTTGAAAGCCAGACAGAATCCTCTCCTGTCCCTTCTCAGCACTCATTCCTGATAGATGTGCCACAGATAAGACTTCACTCCTGCCCTCAAGGCCGCTGCCAGTCCCAGAGCCTTCCCCTGGACCATGCGCTTCCCTACAGACCAACCCCCAGGCACATCAGGTGTATCAGAGGAACACAGAAACATATCCAAGGCTTACCCCAGACACGGGTAATGCTGCAAGCAAAGCACATGGAGATGATCTGACTATTTTTTCCTCCTTAAAAAAGCCCAACATAAAACACCAACCCATCTGCAACCAAACCACATTCTGCAACTTGCCACCAAGGTTCTGAACAGCAAACAAAAGGTTAAACAAACAAACCCCGAGCAATGCCTCAGGCTTGACAGATGCAAAAAAAAAAACCCAAAAAGCTTTCAGCCAGTAACATTTCCCCTTTCCCAGCTGTAGGTTCATATTTTTAATGTCAGATTGCAAAAATAATAAAAGGGGGGGGGGGGGGGGGGAGGGAGATAAAAAAAAAGCAAACATTTAGCTCACAACTGGATGGGAAATGAACTGGAAGCTCACATTTGTGTATATTTTTCCCTGGCGAAGAGAAGCCAGCTGGTATGTTGGAAGGTCCTGAAAACCTGTCCTGACATCAGCAGAAGTGTGAGCAGCAATACCTCTCCCGTGCTGGCTCATGTGTTGTCTCCTATCTCACTTCATCTCTCACTAAGCTCGAGCGAGCCCACACTATTGCAGATTTATCGCCATCTGAAAAACATTAAATATCTCAGGGTTTCAAATATTTGCAGACAGCTGAAGAAGTGGCTGTGATGGAACTGTCTCTTTCTGGCATAAAGCTATCAATTTTCCATGAAAGTTGAGGCCTGGATTTTTTTTTTTATTTTATTTTTTTACCCCTGGTAAAACACTGTAACAAATGACTTACTCCCCTTTTAGCGAGTGCGAGGAAAGCGGACAGTCATTACTACCAAATGTGTGCACGCACAAGTAACTAAGGGAAAATAAATCCCATTTGAAGGTTAATTAACTAAGGCAGGGTCACAGCTTGACAATCTGCCCTCAGCAAAGGGGAAGCACAACATCGGAGGGTCTATGAAGCAGAGCCATAATGAATTGTGACTTGAGGCTTGTCTATACAGGGAAATTACCATGCAGCCTGCTCGAAGCTGGATTTATAGTGCTCGCTCCACATTTATAGCATTAGACCCTTTGTGCAGACTAATTAGGAACTAGTTTACCTCATTTACCTTCTGACAAATGCTACTTTGCACAGAAGCCCAGAAAAGCAAATTGAGCCCCATCAACTCCTTGGTTTTCAGCCTCACTGCTGGCTTTGCTCAGTGAGTAGCAAGTCCAGGCTGGGGAGTGAGAAAGGGGTGAGAACAGACACGTTCAGCTCCCAGAATGTGAGTGAGAGCTTGGGCTTGAGCTCAACACCCTTCAGGGCCCCCACGTTTGCACACAAACAAGCTTGCAGCAATAGTCACATCCATCCTTGTAAAAAAGCTGAAGGTGAAGCACTGGAGCAGCCAGGGTACATTTGTCATCTCAGCATCTCATTCAATCCACTCCTCACTCCATCCCTGCCTGAGCTGTGGTGCCTCTCACAGCCTCCCGTGCCCAACGGATCAGGAAAAGCCACAGAGGTTTAGCCCTGGAGGCTGCAAGGAGTCAGAGCATTGCCTGTGAGGAGAACCACACTTCCAGTGCAAGGCAGAATGGAGTTCTGGTGGAGCAGGCCAGGGCTGAGACCAACCTAGATTTCTTCCAAGGAAATTTCTGAGAACAACCAACACTCACTCACTTCACTTTCACTCTGCCTGGTTTCTTGGCCAAGCTGAAAGGCACCAAGCCACCACAGTGCTGAACAAACACACCCACCACAGAGGTCTTGCATGGGTCGTTCTGCTTGCACCCCTCTGCCATGCACCAAGCACAGGGGTAGCATGGACTCAGTGTGCTGCAGAGTGGGGCTGTGCCAGGCACCAGCTGGCACAGGGGAAAAGGGCAGAGCTGGCACGGGCAGCAGCAGGCCAGGAAAGGTGACAGGATCAGGCTCCCACACACTGATTGACAGCTAAAGTCAAGTCCTTTAGGGCTGCTTCACAGATGCAGGGTCACACATGCGAAGGTAGTCAAGACACCAGGTGCCAAAAAGTGCTGGGGAAGGTCAAATATGCCATCAGCAGTTAAAAATAAACACACTTCTTCTGGCATTTTGGCCTCTTGAGGCACCATACAGACAGGGATGTTAACAGATGTCAGGAGGAGGAGGCGTGGGAAGAGCTGTCATGTGGGACCCTACAGAGACCTCAAAGTCAGTTCACCTCCCTGTGCTGCTGTTTCCCTGCAGTAACAGAAGACAAGTAACCTCCTCTGGGGGAAAATTTTCCAAGTCTTAAGGGGTGGCAGAGATCTGATGGGAAGGAATTCAAGCCGTGGCTTTCAAGGTGAAACGTGGCTGCTTCCACACCTTATTTCCCCCAGCCAAAGAGGACGGGCAAGTTTTAAGGGCAACCTCAAGGTGCAAAACACACTTTCTGTCCAACAGGGTCTCCAACACAGTGAAGCAGGCCAGCCAGTGGGGGACACACCATATGGTAGGCTAAAAGCTCCCCCTTTTGGGGAGATCCCTTTGGAGACAGCTCCAGCACAGGGAGGAGGTGTCTGGCAGACACATTTCCATGCTAAAACAGGAGATAAGAGCAGAAATGACTGCCTATCTCTCATCTGCTGTGGCAATAATGAAAGGGGTTCACTATGAACATTCATTCCCGCTCCTCCCCGTGGGGCTTGGAAGTCCACCATCTCCTGTCTGCAGCAAGTTTTTCATTTGTCGCTTTACCACATTTTCTTTTCCTGCTTACAAACTGCAGGTTTCACAAAACTTCTGAGAGAGCTGCTTTACTGAAAAGGAATTGCTTAAAGCCAGCTTGACTACAAGGTGAGCCCTGCTGAAGGCTCAAGTCAGCTGGTGAAAAGACTGTCTTTTCCCCAGTAGTCCAAAACCCAAAGGACGTGGAGATAAAACCATCAGAGAAACTGCTGAAATGAGAAACAGGCACACAGGCCACCGAAAGACAGAGCAAACCCCAAGAGGCACCATCTAAGCAAAACCATATGGCAATCTCAGCCAAGCCATCAAGAGATGGATTCTTTTCCTACTCGGCGCCTGCCTGTGTGCTCTCCAAGCTCCTCGCTGCAGTCCCTTCCAGCACAGAAGAATCCCAAGTGACCTGCCCAAAGCGATAATACCAAGCCAAAACCTCCATGACCCTTTTCTTTCCCTGTCCTCTATCTTGCTCCTGTTTTCCCCCCACCTCCACTTTTTTTGTTTTTCTTTCATTGCATAAATATTCTTTCACTATTCGCTCCTAACCCACCATCATCTAGGACTCTTTCCTTTCACCTACTGGATATTAGGAAAAATTTATTCTCTGGAAGGGTGGTCAAGCATAAAAACAAGCTGCCCAGGGGGGTGTTGGAATCATTGTTCCTGGAAGTGTTCAAAAAACACGGAGACGTTCAGGGACATGGCTCAGTGGTGAACCTGGCCGTGTTATGTTAAAAGTTGGACTCTATGACCTTGAAGGTCTTTTCCAGCTTTATTGATTCTATCATTCTCAATCCAAGCTCTGAAGAATCAAGCATCTCACAAGCCTCTACAATGCTGGCATCATGCTACCAGCACTGGCCAGCTCATGGAAACCAACTAAAAGACAATGTTCCATCATGGCCCATCAGATGACCTCTTTCACAAGAAATTGAGGGGAAGGAAAAACACCACTGAGAAAGGGATTTAAAAAAAAAAACCAAAAAACTGTGGGTATATAGTTTTATTTCCAATGGTCTGTTCCAAAGGAGAGATTCACATTCGTTGCTGGATATACAGATTGCATGCCCATGAAAATATAGATGGCCCCTTCTCTATAAAAAACAGCCTGGGGAATAAAAGAGGTATAAAGCTACATAGTACATACTCTACAGGTTGGTCCTATGAAGTCACAGCCCACCGATGTGTGCATACTGTCATATATTTACCTAATAAAATATAAATAATATTTTATGTAGGAGTCAATTTATGAGGCCATGTGTATGCAGAAATGGGAGGACCTGTTATACGGGAGAGAGGGAAGGTTAAAAGACCTGTGTTGTCACACTGATTTACAGGCTGATTTAACTGGTATTTAAATATGATTATTTTGGGGGATGTGGGTGGCCAGTCACAAGGGAATGCCAATATCATTATTTAAGGGGTTTTCATTTATTTCTTGGACTCATGTAGTTGTATGAAATCTAAATACATGAAACTGCCAAAAACTCCAAACATCCGTTTTGGGTACGTTTGTATGGCACCTTTACCCAAAACACCACAAAAAAACAGGTAAGGAGCTTTATTCCTCAACCTCCAAGAGCAAGGTTGTAACATCCATTACGCACACAAACCCTCTGGGGACAAAAGATGTTTAGCAGCCTCCTCCAGCACAAGGAGGAAGGTGGCTTTCACCAATGCTGTCCTGACCATGAGGCTCCTCTCCCTCATACCCACACCCACCTCATATTTCTGTGCTCATATAGTCTTATTCTTATTTTAAGAACGTGAATATATACATCTGAAAACCCAAACCATTAAAAAGTAGTTGGCTCAGACTTTTACTGGAACACGTGCACAAATATGTTGTTTGGATATTTTTACGGCCATTAACTTTTCCATATATAACCCAGACCTCCCATTAGGTGTTGTGAACTGGATCGCCTCTTTACTTGCCAAGTTATATTTCAATTAAATTAAAGTCACCTTTGGTCCTAATGAACCCCCGTTGTTTGCCTAATGCCATGATTAATTCCAGCTGCAAGAAATGGTATTAGCCTGGGTGGGTACATGGTTGAAGACTCTGATTCTCCTCCAAGATTTATGGGTGCTAGAGAAGGCTCCATAACTCATGTTGCTGAGTCTATAACTTTTCAGGCAGTAAACAGAAGCCTCTGCCACAACAGGCCTCCAACTGATGGATTCACCCTTAATTTGTTCCTGCACTAGGAACTTGACACAATTCTTTGGGCACAGATAAACTCCTTTTTTCCCCCCCCGCCGAAGCTCAGCAGAAAGGGAGGCATCTCAGACCCTGAGCAGACATTTGGTGATTGACACCCTTACCTGCAGAGCCAGGAGGGACTGAAGCCTGTACTCTCCATCCACACCCTCCAGAAGTGAAGAGCTCCCCTCAGACCATGCTACCACACCAGACTCATAGGGCCCAGAAGAGAAAAGTAGGGACCAGATTTTGTCCTGTGGTCTGAGAAGTGCTGAGCTCTGGTTGTAGGGCTAAACATTTATTTTGGATCCAAGACTAGTTATCCACTGACTGGTTAACATGGAAGAGTAGTATTGGAAGTAGAAGCCACAGGCCATCAAAACCCCAGGTCTCTCACGTACATGTCCAGCCATTAAGATGCTCAGAAGGAAGAGGATGGCTCTCAACACCCTTGCTCAGTGCCATTACAGTGATCTTAGACACACCTGGAGCACATCTGCTGGCCCTCCAGGAGATGAAGACACGAGAGGCTTAGCTGTGAACCAAAACCCACTCTTGGGATGAGGTCTCAGCTTTACCAAAAAAGGGCAGCCTCAGTGTTGTAGCAGAACCCAGACTACACTTCAGGCACCCCAGCACTTCAGAGGAAACATTCATTCAATTGCAGAACCTCATTCTGAGCAATTTGCTATGCAGTAAAGGTTTGCATGGTCAACAGCCACTGATGGCTTTTCCTTCATCGGTGTATCTAATTCCCTTTGATCCTGCTTGCATTTACAGTCATCATGGCACCAAATGGCAGAATCCCACCACCTCACTGCCTCTGGTGTGGCAAAGGCAGGTGCCTGCCAGGCACAGCACAGTGCTGGAGCAGTTGTGCCAGCTCTGGCCATGGCCTCTAAATCCTCACTGTACCATGGGATCCCAAATAGAGCATCACAGTGACCTACAAAACCCTTGAGTTTTTATTTTACAGGTGAACTCACTCATGGCCAGCCCCTTCTTCCCTCCCTTCCCCTCCTCCCCTCTGTATTACAGCCATAGAAGTTGCTTGAGTATTCAAAAACATGACAAGATCATCAGTCCTTTTATTAGTGTCAGTGGCAATCTGATACCACGTCCCAGCCTGGCCACTTGCTTCACACCTCCCCAGCCAGCACAAGCCTTCCTTATTCATAGCTGCAGACATTTCCAGAAAAGAGAGGGAACTCGGCAAGTCTGGTGCCACAAACTCAGAAAATAAAGTACTGGTTGGACTGTTCAGAGGTGGAATAGGATAAGAACAGATGGGATACCTCAGCTACATGAAAATTTCTGCCTTCTCCTCAAAAACACCATCACTACAGAGGAAAAGAAAGTGTTGTGTTGCCAGAACCGTGCTTTAGGTTTGTATCTGTGTAAGATGAGACTTGTTGCTTACATCCAATGCAGCCTTTCTCTGGCAATCAGCCTACAGGATCGATTCTTAGGAGAATTTTCACCTATTTAAACCCAGGAATATCAGAAGCAGCTCAATCTAGATGGAGTTTAGGACAGAGATGAGAATAAGGGATATAATTTCAGAGGAGCCAAGGTAGCAGAAGCAAATATCCCCAAGGCCAAGGTTCAGAATTGTCTTACTCCATACAGCAGCTCAGTGCAAATCACAGCCTGAGCACAACATTACCATATTCAATTCCCATGACTTCTCTGGCACCCATCTCACCTAGGCCAGCACTGCGCTTGAGCAAGAGTGAAAAGGCAGAGCCAAACCATGTTACACAACTCCACAAAGAAATACAGAGGTTCAATATGCTTCAGACAAACCCAAGAATAACCATTACACTGTGGAAAGTATTTGCAACTAAAGCATTTTTCATTAAAAGTGGCATTTCTGAGAGTTCTGTCCTGCTGAAAAGCAATACCAGCCTCACATCAGAAAGTCTTTAAGAAAAATTTCCATTGCTATAATTAACTTCTCTGTTGAGATTGTATTGTTCCTCTTTCACAGAAAAATCTCAGCAAAATTTCCATGGTTTAGAGGCAGCCAAAAAGGTGTCCTATTCCATTTTTCAGGAAAAACTTGTGGTCACAAGGCATCTAGGAGAACTTCAAGTTATACATGGGGGTGCAGAGCAAACACAGGGTAAACATCTACTCCCCTGGAACCCAAATGAAAGGCCTAGCTCATTCTGTGACACTGGAGCAGCTGCTGAGTCCTATCTGTTGGCCAGCAGTTGCCACAGACGAGTCAGAAACAATGCAAGATCCAGGCTCGCACAGCACGTTCCTTCCCCCAGTACACCTTTTCTTACAAGCTTTATTATTGACTTGCAAAATACGTGGAGAGCCTACAGAATGAAGACAGAACCTTAGACAAGGAATCTAAAAGGAAACCCAGGCAGCTCAAGCAAACTGTACCCCTCACTGCAGCCAGCTTCTCACCCAGCTTGGCTTCAACCCTGCCTGTGCTCCAGCAGTGAGAGACCCTCATATACAAACCGGTATTAGTCCCATCAAGACCAAATTCACTTTTTCCAGACAGGAACAGGCTTGAATGAGGCCCTGTAATTCCCCCAATCTCTGGTGAGGGGTGGCTAACACATGCAAATTAATAGGCCAGCCACTACAGGAACCTGCCCCACACATTACTGCAAAATCTTCTGGCTT
Organism: Oriolus oriolus; assembly: GCA_013400235.1. Classification (NCBI taxonomy): domain Eukaryota; kingdom Metazoa; phylum Chordata; class Aves; order Passeriformes; family Corvidae; genus Oriolus; species Oriolus oriolus. Next base: position 2,910,149 of record VXBT01004570.1, read on the forward strand.
GTGTGTTGCATTTCAGATATGTGGAGGGGCAGGCAAGACCCCTCAAGGTAACATCTAGAACAGAACTTAATCCAGTTACCTCTGCACTGAGCCCAGCAACTTCCAGATTTCTCTTGCAGCTTGCCCCTCACTGTTCAACTAAAACAGGAACATGCTTTAACTCTACTTTGAATATAGATCTAGTAATCAGGTGCTGGTTTTACCCACACACCTCCAAAGGAGATTAATAATTACATTTCCTTCTGGCAATAGCAGTCCACATACTGAAAAAGTAATATTAATTTCATCTTTCTGATTTGAGAATATTTTACTTTTCTTCTCTGAACCTCAAGAGCTGACTCCAAAGATACTGGTACACTGATTGTTGATTTCTCCATCCCAGTAAAAAGGTCAAAGCCATTCTCCCACTTTTTAAACCCCTTGACCAGTCTTTGCTGAACTTAAAAAAATAAAGCTGCTGTGAATTGGGTAGGGAGGGGGCAGAAACAAAGGAGAGAAAGAAAGAAAGTCTAGTTTATGTCCATCAAGACAAAGGAAGCAAAAACTGTTCAACTGTCCCACAAACATTGAAATATGATCAACTAAACACCACAAAGAGCTCAGAACCAGATGCATCTTATGCACACTGCTGCCCAGAGAATCATTAGGAGACCAGGGAAATGAGAATGCATTTTGGAAAAAAAAAAAAAATAACCATGAGAGTAAAGGTTGCAACCATGATCACACTGGACTTACAGCTCATAAAAGCCTTATTTTCCTTTGTTAGAGCAGAATTTTCTTACACTTCAGGAAAAGGATCAGAAACAGCCTTGCCGTTCAAGCCGCACATTTCCAGGATACAATCTGGGAGCTCACATGTCAGAGAGAGCACGTCAAGAGATGGTGAAGCAGCTGGTCCCATTCCCAGCAGAAGACATCCTGCCTCAGAGCAAGGCATCATCTCAGCTCTCCTGCTCCAAAGCCCAGTGCATCAGGCTGGTGCTCAAACCCCCTCCTCCTGCCAGCCCCCACAATACCTGATCTGCTGCTGCCTTCCAGCATCCAAGCAAACCCAAGTATTGGCCATTTTCGCGGGCGCTGGTTTCCAGGATCTGAAGCCGATGTTGCCAGATACAGGGATTCCCTTTATGAAAGCCACATCCTGTTTTGCTACTGAATCTTGGCTCAGGAAAGCTATCTATAACACATCTGCCCTCACTCTGCCACTTAAATACCACTGACAAGTACAATTAACACCAGGTCAAACATACCACTCCACATTTTAGAGACTCTGGTTTCAGCTGTTGTAATGAAGCTCTTTGATTGTGCCAATGACCAGTAACAAACACCAGGACATAAAGCAGGGTCAAGAAACATCTGCAGGAGGTTTTTTTCTCCCTTCAATCAGTGAGAATTTTAATCTGTATTTTACTTACTAACTGAAGGAAAAGGGATTTTTTAGGATTTCTTTCTCTGTACTAACATGAAACCTGCTAAATCCTATTTTATATATAGAACACATATTATACAATGTTAAATGATACCCCAAACCATCCAAAAATTCAACATAAATTTGAACAGATTTATTGTGACCCTCAGTTATTCAAGAAGGCAAGTCACCCAGGGGAAAACCAGAACAAAAAAAGACAACACAACATCAGACACAATATCATTCCCAAATTTCTTCCAGGCCTACTTCAGTCCCACTGATGCATCTTCACTTCTTATCAAACAAAAAGCCCTCAAAGCCTTGTCCAGAGACTCTGATGAACAACTGAGTGAGGGTATTCCAGGATATCTCAGCAGAACATGAAGCTAACAGGAGGAGCAGATGTATTCCCCAGCTTTAGGTAGCTTCAGTTTGAAACTGATTTTGTTGTTGTGCCATTAGACACTGCTGAATCCCAGGACTTGGTTTCACATGCCTGTGAAGGCTTTGGGTAGAGCTGCATGGACAGGGACATCAGATGAGCACAGCTTCTGCTCTACTTGTGGTTTAACCCATCCAGAAGGAAGAATTCCCAGAAATCCCAGATGCTGTGAACATGCTTCCCCAAGAGGAAAGGAAATAATTTTAACATGGTTGCACAGAGCCAAAAGATCTGGTTTATTGAACTGGTATTTGGTTACACTCCCATCTACACCTGATCCCCTTCACTGCTCACTCACCATCCCATAAGGAACACCTGTAGCAAATCATCCACTTGTCCTAAAGCAGCATGTCTGGATAAGAAAAACTGAAAAATGAGACTTCAAAAGCAGGCTCACATCCTATGAAATACTCCTTCTGCTACTCTGGATCATTGCAATCAAATCACAGACTCACATGTGTGGCTCAGTTGGTTTGTTCATCGTGAAACCTCACATTCTGCAGGTGACCTTCTCCCTTCCCACCAGCCTGCACTGCTACATGGGACGGTTGACAAAGCCCCTTATCTTCAGAAGGCTCCCAAAGACTGCTCTTAAAAGGTCTGCACAATGTAACAAAAGAACATTTCTCTGTAGAGGAAAAAAAAAAAACCTCCACATTCCCATCAGATTTTGTTTACAAAACACATCAAATCAACTTTCTAACCTTCCCTTTGGCAGCATAAATCAAAGTAACTGCCATCCATGTCGCATCTCAGCCCTCAAACCTAGAAGAGGATCCCTACTCATCAGACAGGGACAAAGCTGCCCTGAGCAGCAGCACCACAAAGAACTTAGCCAGAATGAATTTTTGAAACACCAAAGGAGAATTATGAACAGATATGAATGAGATAACACTGCAATAAGCTCCACATGGGTACAAAAAAGCAATAGCAATAAACATACAACGACAATCAGCTTCACCTTTAAACTCATCTCTCCAAGAAAAGCAAATAGTTCTCACCTGTGAGCCCATGGCAGGTGGTGACACACAAGGTCACGAGGATGAGGTGGCTGCTGGAGCTTCTTCCTGTGCAATAAATCTTGTCCTTACCTTACAATCCAGGTGAAGCAGCCAGACACCGCTGTCCTGATGGACCACCAATCTCAGCTGCTGGCACATCAGGGAACCTGGGCAGAAGGCAAAACACAGACCCATCACAAATGGCCAAAGTGTTCCTCTCCCTTCATACCCCAACCATTCAACCCCATCTGTCATAAACATCCTTCCAAAGCAAATCCTGGTGGGTACATGGAGCATGGACTGCCCTGCTAATGGAGGCTCAAAAGCTGCAGGCAGCATCCCACTGCACATGGGTACAAGAATCCAGGGCAGATCCTTCCCCTCCTCAAATGACACCCCAGGTGGAGTCACCTCCTGGAGATGGAGACTGACACTTCAGTCAGTTTAAGTTAGCTAACACTTTTCACCTGGGATGCTCATAGCTAAGCCCAAAATGGATTTGCTGGCAGTGTTCACCCCTTGCTGTCATATTGCTGGCACCTGGCCATACCCCTGAGCAATAAACCAGACAAAAGCAAAAGAGAAAATTATGGGATGAACTCTTGGAGCAGCCATAGGCTCATCTAGAGTTTCAGACCCTTCATTTGCAAATCAGTCCTGGCTGACACTATGGCAACTGGGCCACAAGAGTCTTCCTTCTCCAAGAGGAGAGACAAATGAGCCCCATTCCCAGTGCTTATTTTTTCATGCTCAGCACTAAAAGCTTTATCCAGACTACAATTATTCCATCATTGACTTACAGCACGGGCAGGTTTGGAGGATCATCAGAAAAAAAAGGAATGTCTCTTCAGCAGCATCTCTCAACCGCTATGCCTTAAAAAAAAAAAAAAAAATATATGTATACAGATGTCAGAGCTTTCAGAAGATAACAGAAGGACTTCTGAGCATTCAAGATGACTGCAATTTAAAATCCTTCAGTTAAACGACAGATATTTTGCCAAAGTTTCTTTTAAAAATAAAAGGCTCATTCCACCTCAATAAAACTCTTTCCATCCCATGTACTTCAAGAAGAAACAATGATTGTTCTCAAAAAATATTTTAGAAATACTTTTATCAAAAAGATTAGGGAAGAGGGGCTAATCTTTTAAAATCACTATTTTCTCCTCTCCCAGCTCCCTTACCTTTCCCCTACCATTTTACCATAGAAAAAGCAGAAATGCCACTTAAACACAAAGTTCAGCTCATGCTTTTTAATTCCATCAAAAACAGATTCAGAAAGTGCGTAAAACACTTTTTTCCTCAGGAAAAAAAAAAGTCAATTTTTTAGGAAAAAAATTTAAAAACACCGTCAGTAAACTTCCCTGATTGAGTTTTAACCCGGTGCCCTCTCCAATTAGGGCTAAACATTTAAAGTCCTTCTAACAGAGACATAACAAACCAATATTAAGCTCGTTTATTGTTACTTACTAGCTCAAAAACTTCTACTTACCAGCTAAAACACCAACCTGCAGTCACAACCTCGGAAAGAGCTACATCCGAGGTCAGAATCCCTAATCCCAAAGCCTCCTTTAATTTTACCATCAACAAATCCATCCCTGGTGAATATTCCAGGGATTATTTTCCAAGCAGCAGAGTGAGATTGCCTACCTAACTGGAGGAGGAGCAGAAAACAACTTGCACAAGGTTTGTTAGCAACTTAAATGTCCTATTCTCCCCCTGCAAGCAGGGCACATACCTCCATCCCCCTCCCTGCTCAGCACCTTCCGCTGCACAGCTGGCACTGCTGTGGGAAGAGGGGTTTGTACCTGAGAGGTGTCCTGGGATGGGATTGTTGTCACTGGGTGGGGCCTGTTGTTAAGGGGAGGGGCCTGTTCATAGAACCATAGAATCCTAGACTCCTGGAATCCTGGAATCCTAGAATCGCAGGCTCACACAATCACAGAACGGTTTGGGTTGGAAGGGACCTTAAAGATCACGTAGTTCCAACCGCCTGCCATGGGCAGGGACACCTTCCACTGGACCGTGTTGCTCCAAGCCCTGTCCAGCCTGGCCTTGAACACTGCCCAGAACAGGGAATCCACGGCTTCCTTGGGCAGCCTGTGCCAGGGCCTCACCACCTTCACAACAATTTCTTCCCGATGTCTAATCTAAATCTCTTCTCTTCTAATTTAAAATTGTTCCCCCTTGTCCTGTCACTCTCCGCCTGTGTAAAAAGTCACTCACCCTCTGTTTTAGAAGCTCCCTTCAAGTACTGGAAGGCTGCAATGAGTTCTTCCTGAAGCCTTCTATTCTCCAGGCTGAACAGCCCCACCTCTCTCGCCTGTCTCCACAGGAGAGCTGCTCCATCCCTCTGATCACCTCTGTGGCCTTGGACCCACTCCAGCAGACCCAAGTCTTTCTTGTGTGGAAGGCCCCAGAGCTGGATGCAGTGCTCCAGGTGGGGCCTCACACGGGCAGAGCAGAGGGGGAGAATCCCCTCCCTTGACCTTCTGGCCCCACTGCTTTGGATGCAGCCCAGGATTTGGTTGTTCTTCTGCGCTGTGTGCGTGTCCAGCCTTTCATCCACTAGAACTCCCAAGTCCTTCTCCTCAGGGCTGCTCTCAGCAATGTCTTCTCCCAGTCCATGCCCATGTCTGGGATTGCCCTGACTCAGGTGCAGCCCCTGGCACTTGGACTTGTTGAACTTCATTTGTTTCCTCTGGGCCCGCTTCCCAAGTTTGTCCAAGTCCCCCTGGGTGATGTCCCATCCTTCAGGAGTGTCAAGTGCCCCACTCAGCTTGGTGCCACCTGCAAACCTGCTGAGGGTGCCCTCGATCCCACAGTCTGTGGGAGATGGATGTCATTGATGGAGATATTAATGAGTGCCAGTCCTAAGACCGAGCTCCGAGGGACAGCGCTCATCACCAGCCTCCACCTGGACACAGAGCCATTGACTGCAACTCTCTGGCTGCACCAATCCAGCCTGTTCCTTATCCACCTTTCAAATCCCTGTCTCTCCAATTTGGAGATAAGGATGTCGTGTGTTAAATGTGACAACATAGGGCTAACACACACACACACAGGGTGGCCACCAAGCTGTGACAGATGGCATCAGGGGCATTGCTTTCCCGGCTCCAGAGCAAGGCTGTTTTCCAGGGTTTGGATTCTTTAAATGATCTTTAAGCACGTGGCCCAAAGCGATGGCACCTACTGGCTCTGTGGAAGGGCACAGCCAGGCTGAATGCAGCAGGATTCCACAGTGCTCCACAGCAATGCTTGGCCCTACGTGCTGCCTCCAAGTTAGTGGGTGCCTGGGTTGATTCCTTGGCCAGAATATTTGTCTCAGCAGCGTTCAAGAAATAGAGGACTCCAAGCCAACTCCTACAACAATTAAAGTCTCCAGTATTATGCCCAGTAGAATCCACACTGAAACTTCTGCCAAGCCTCATCCAAGCACTAGCCTAGGAAAGCAAGAGAGAAATTCCCTTAGACATTTTGCAAAAGCTCGGGTTTAGCTCCTGAGTGCTGCAGATTTATCAGGAGAGATAGGAAATGTCAAGCATACCTTGACCAGCTCTCCCCCTCCACACTGAGCTCCATCCCATGCTGAGTTTAAACTAGGTTGGCCACAAGCCTTTTGGATGTGAGCGTGGAAACCACTCCATGACAGCAGAAGCCCAGCCAGGGCTTTGGTAGGTTCTGTACAGTATTTCTGGGACCTTCCACTAAGAAGAAATCATTAAAACCTGCTTTTCTGCATCTGTGCTAAAACCTGGGAAATAGAGCATGCCATGCTGTAATAGCTGGAGTAATAATTTCATGTTCCAAGTGACAGGGCTCTTCCTTCTCTGCCCCCAGAAACAATGATCAGATACAGAGGCTGAAAGACCAAGGGATCCCCTTCAGCTCCTTTTCCTTGAGGTTGGGGTATATATCCCTGGGGGAACAGACCCTGAGTTAAATCTTTTTAGCCTCCTGGCACATGGCAACTTAGACACCAATAGGGTTTCCAGGCAACTGCTGCATTCTCCTGAGAAAGCAGCATCTCCAGCCTGCTTTGCTCCTACAAATACTTCCGTCAAACCATGCATGAATGGCAGAGATGTTTCTGGGTGTTCATAGAATAAATGACATAAACTGCTGCCATAGCTTAAAGTCAAGTCTGTTTTCACTACGGTGAGGTAAAATGAAAAGCTTTATTTACATGCAAAAGCAGGTACCTGTTATCAAAATACATGTTGTTCCTTCCCCTGAATGGTGGGAAACGTCACTTTGTTCCACAACTCCCTGGTAAGCATTGTGTCCCTCCGAAAACCATGCCCAGATTAAGTCAATTAGAGCCAAGTATTTCCCTTCTATGCAAATCAGGCTCTAACGAAGCCAAGAACAGCTCAGTGTTTCCGAAGACAGAGACCAAGGATGCCTTCTGGCGCTTGTCCTCTGTGTGATCTCAGAGCCGTGAGGATGCCGCGGGAGCCGGGAGCCATGTGGGGTGGGACAGGAGGGTGCAGGCAGCAGGGAGTTAGGGGTTAGGGCAGGCAGAAAACACCAGTGGGTGAGCCCATGGCTCGGTCTCCAGCTGCCACACCTTTGAAAGAAGCTCTGATTTCTGAGCCAGCCCCGTTTTGTGGGCACGAGGTGTTTGCAATATTGCAGGCACCGTCTGCTAAGGCACAGCAGGCATCCAAATAGGTTTCTTTACAACCAGATGCCCTTTCCTTTCCCCCCACCAGACAGAGACACAGATTTCCTGGAGGGTGGTGGGGACAGGATTCCTGACTCCCCCCCATATTTGCATTGCTCGATGTGGTACCTGTGTGCCACCGCTGCATCCACACGTCCTTTGCCAACTCACCCAGCCCTGACTGCACGCACATGATGGCTCAGCTGGCTTCTGATGGCTTTTGCAGGAGGAGATCAGAGGGTTCATTTGAGGATATCCAAACTATTTCAAACGTACTGCCCCATTCCTTTATGCTACAGTGGCATAGGAAATGCTGCCCCTTTCCCATCAACACAGCAGATGCAGAGTCAGGAGTTTGAACGCAGCTTTAAGCCATTGCCATAGATGCATCAGCTTTCCTGGCTTCCCTCGGGTTTCTACCTCATCATGTCTCACACAGCCCCCAACCAAAGCAGAGGGAAGGATAAACATCTCAGACAGTCTGGAAAGGCTGGGTATTCCTCCCCTTTCTGCATGACCGCCATGGACTTGTCTTCCAGGGTTTCACAGCTCTCCCCGGGCTCGACTGTTCGTTTCATTGCTCCATGCTTGGCCTCTCCTCCGTCCTCCCCACGACTCCTCGCAGTCGGGGGTCACTGAAGCTCGAGCTGCCGAGCCTCCCCAAGACCCCATCCCTCATTCCCAACCCATGAGTCACTTCCTCCCCTCAAACCTCACCTTTCAACTTCCATTTTTCATTTGCTTATGATTTTCTCTCTATCTCCATAGGGGTTTTTGCTCTACAGCGTTCAGTTGCAGCCCTGTTGGTGCAGGCAGGAGTGCTACCAGTGGTTTCAGCAGCAAACGGAGAGGGGTGAAGACATCACATAAATACATGGGGCTAAATCTTCCCTCCATGCAACACAGTGCCAGCCCCTGTGGGGATGACCTGACTTGCATCAGCTGGAAATCTAAGCCGTGTTGCTGTGATCACTTGGGGTTTCTTTTCCCTCAAGAAAACAAGTCCATCTGAAAAAGAAAAAAGTCCAGCTTTTTTTCACATTATTTAAAACTGGCGCCTTTTTTATGATTTTTCATCAGCATTTTGTGTTGCAGTTATTGTTATTTTTGGAAACCATCAGAAATATGGCTTTTGGCAGGAAAATGTAGTGTCTGTCCAATAAAAGAATTACTATCAAGATTTCAAGCAGCATACTGAAAAATCACCTCTAATTTAATAAGAAGTATGAAAATATAATTAGTGATAATTTAGTTTCATAAATTTTCATTTTAAAAGAGCTTGAAAAACCCGTCATTTGTCCATGAAGCATCATAAACTTTTAGCTCATCATAAAACCACTCAGGCTGAGGTTTGAGGGTTTTGCCATCCTCAGCCCATGGCAAGCAGTAGCAAAGGGACTTCTGAACAGCAGGGTCTGTCTCAGACTTCTGGCTCAGTGGTCTCTGATGGACACACCCTTTACAGATCTGTCTCGTATAAACATTGACTCTTACATGGTTAAGTAATCCTTATTCTTTTACTGTGTCAGCTATGAATAGGAAAGTCCTCTCTGGAAAAAGTGGATGTTCAACCAAAATGGCCAGGCCTGGGATTTTAGCACGTACAATAAGCTGTACCTATGGTCAGAGCAAAGAAAATTCCATAGCCACTCTGGCCCCTTTCAAAATGTCACTCCTGCTTTCTGCATCCTCCTCCTGAGCTCTTCTCCCCTAGCAGCCTCACTGATGCTCAGTGACAGTCAGTGCCATTGCCTCAAGGACTTGCCACTTGAGCACTCTCCCTCCTCACTGAGGTGGTGTAATGGCCCAAACAAAGCTCTTCCTCCTGCAGTTTCTTCTGAAGGTCCCCAGCCTCAGCCCAGAGTTCTCCAGCCAGTTTTTTCTTTCAAGAAACCACTGGGCAGAGATACCCCTAGGAACTCATGAAACAAGGGTAGTAAATCCACAACCACCCCAGGAGAGAAGAGCATCCTTCTCAATTTATGCCACCTTCTGACAGCAAGCTCAGACCCTGCAAGGGCTCAGCTCTGAGCCTGCCCAAAGCCACCAGTCCTTGCCTTTGACCAAAAAACCCCAGGCAATGTTGGGGTCTGAGTTTACCGCTGGCTCATGTAAATCCCAGTTTTCTCCTCCTGCTTGTTAAACAGACCCCAAATGCACTTTCCCAGCATCTTCCCTAATGCAAAGTCCAACACTTTGCCAGGGTTTGGTCACTCTGGCCATGCTTGAGCTCTCCCTTGTCCCTGCTGGAATAGTGACAGATGCAAACCAGGGAGGGAAGAGTGAAGCCTGCTAGGGACAGGGGACTGCCCTTCATGGATGGTCCCCTCAGTTCCTGGTGACCAAGGGGGGAATGTGGGTGTGCAGGGAACAAGGGACAGACAGGGCTTGGGAGGGTGCTCTGGTGCCTGCACTCACCTCAGAGAAGCCTGGTGGTGCTAGAGGATCTTCCACATCCCCAGATCAGAAAGCCAGAGATGAATTACTGGGGACAGCTGAGACAGGAGGCAAATGGCATCACACTGAAGCTGAACAAGGCCTGTGACTGTGTGCTGTGGGATCCTAAATATTTGGAGAGCAAAGGTCAGGAGAACAGGACACTTCTCAGAGATGATTTCTACCCACCCCAGGCAGGGACATGGAACTGCTATGCCTGGAATGACCCTGGGCGTTAGCCAGAGCCAGCGCCCTTGGGGGTCACCCCGAGGTTCAGTGGTACCCGCAGGCAGGTCTATGTTCTCCAGGTTTTGGCTGCCACCAGGGCCCAGCATGATGGACCATGCTACCAGGGCCCTGTGCCTGGTCAGTCTCTGTGACAGACCTGATGTGGTGCAGGCCGAAGGCAGGAGAAAAGTGCCCTCTGGCAGAGCCACATCCTCGGTGGGGCATGGTCGGAGCTGCCACCGGATGGCCGATCCTCCTTGCCATGAAGGAGGATCGTGTCCCCCGTGCCTGCTGGCCAGGCCCCCAGCTGTTTCCAAAATAAACACTTGGGCATGACAACGCTGACATTTGCTTTCCACAAACAGGCGCTGGGAGAAGGAGGCGGCCACGTTCCTTTTTGCAGGCTGGTCACGAGGCAGGAGATGACCTGCTCAGTGCAGGGAGCTTGGGATCATGTGCCACACGCCATCCATCCCTCCCCCAGAAAGAGCATCCCTCCACCACAGGGTCACAGCTCTTCCTGATGTCCCATGCTTGGCTGGTGGCTATCGCTGGGGTGTAGGCAGGGGTGGTGAGCTGGGGTTTCACCTGCTGGTCCTTTTCATGCTGGGAGAGATTAAAAAGGCACCTGGAGGGAGGTTAGAAGGGTGGAGAAGCTGAGCCAAGGATCCTGCCATAGATGTGCACATAGAGGATCCCAAGGGTCACCACAGCCCAGCCCACCCGCAGGAACAAGCATCTGTCAGACCCCTGATGGAAAAGGGTCCATTGGGACACTCACAATTGAAAGAGAGAGGTTTCAATAAGGACACCCACCCCGGGGTGCTCTCTGACGCTTCAGCCTTTCTCACCTGTCTCAGTTCCTATTCCCATCTGGGAATCAGGTGAGAGCTGCTGACAGAGTGCTGGCATCCCTGGGATTTCCCCTGGAGGGAGGGCTGGAGACAGAGGGCAGTCCCTGGGAATGTGGTGCCAGTCAATTTTATTCTGGGACAGATGCCAAAGCTGAGCACAGCTGCCGAAACAGGGGCTTTCCTCACGAGCAGGCTGCTCTCCCGCCGCCCCTGCCCTTGGCTGAACACTGTGGGGAAAGTGGGGAGAGACTGTACATCCCTCTCCTGCACCACAGACACCCCCTGCAGCGGGGAGAGGAATCAACATCCCCCCCAGCCATGATCCCAAACTCTCACGCTGGAGCTGTGTGAGCACTGCTGTCATGCTCACTAATTACCCAGATAATTCAGCTCAGTAAGAAATGAAGGGATTTATTTTTCTGGTTATTGCTCCAGCCAGGTTAAGGCATCTGGAAACAACTCCCACATCTTCAAGCTGAAGGGAATATTGGAGGACAAGTTGCAGCAACAAAAGGTCAGGCTGTTAAACCTCATGTCTATAATTAACACTCCCAGCACACTACGAAAATGGTCAGGAATCACAAGGCTGCCCAGGGAAACTGAGGCACAGAGCAGCAAAGCAGCGTTCCCCAGGAGCAAATCATAGTTCTGCCTCATCCTCAGCACCATCCTGATCTCCCCCTTGGTGGAAAGGCTGGGCAGAACCCTTGCTGAGCCAGACCCAGGTCCTGTCCCTCGGAGAGCAGCAGGCACAGCAGTTTCGGAGGGTATCGAGGGCACACGGCCCCCAGAGCCTGTGCTAACGGTGTGGCTGAATTCCTTCAAGCCGCTGGATGCTTCTCGCAGCTGCAGAACAAATTCAATAACAATACTCTGAGCAATGCCTTTTTAATAGGCACAAGGTGAAAAGAACCCGACGAGTCAATATTTGCGGATGAAAACAAAATAAGCCGAGCTGTTAGCACAGAGGAATGCGAGGGAGGCCGGAGGCGGCTGGGGTAATTATTATTTCATCTGCCAGACAGCCGTGGTCCTGCCCGCTGCCTCCTTCCCCCACTGCCCACGCTGGCTGTGCCGGAGGGAGGGCAGGGGGAGGTGGGGACAGGACAGAAAAAAGCAAATTTGGCTGCGGCAGCGTGTGGCTGGGGCTGGCTCAGCGCTGCGTCCGGCGGAGGGTGAGCGCTGCCCTGGCCCAAGTATTTAATGTCAGCGCCTGGAATGTGCTTAACACAACATTTTACAAGGGAACATTAGTCAAGCATCTGCACTGACAGAGCGGGTCAGCGATAAGGAGCCAGTGCATGGGAGCCGCAGGGAGACAGCTCTTGTTTCAGGCTAAGGAGGGCGAGTCTTGCAGAAGTGGTGCCAGGGCAGGCTGAGGGGGTCAAAATGAGCTGGGCAGCCCTGCTGCTGGTCTAGCTATCCTGACAAGCATCACTCGGGAGTGAAAGTGCCACAGTGACAAGCGGGGTCCTGCTGCCCATGCTCCCCGAGCTATTGCCTGTGGTCTCTGAGAGCCCTCCTCCAAACCTCCTGCCAGGTGGGATTTGGGGAAACCTGTCTAAAAGCCGTTGCCTGCCACATTCCCTTGTTTGCAGGAGTGCTGGTGTTCAGCTGTCCGTAGGTGGGAGCTTTCTCATGACACACCTCCGGCTTTGCTCCCTTGCCGCAGGGTCTCTTGAGAGAGCAGCTTCCCCCTGAGCCAGCGCAGTACAGCCATGGCAAGAAGCATCCATCCCTAATCAGCAGAAGCAAGATGGGCCTGGAAATCGCCCAGAAATCAGGTCAGTGAAACATTAGTCAGCTTTGCCTGTGACCTGAAAACAGCACTTCCCTCCATCTATTCCTGGAGCTATCCCTGTTCATTAGCCTTCTTGGCCCCCAGGCTTAAAAAAATCGCCCAGTGTCATGACTCCTTAATAAGATGTCATCTTCAGCCATGACAAACACGAGCACTCAGTAAATAATAGCCCTGCCATGTAATGTCATGCCTCTGCCATCTGTTGCAGCAAGACTGTGCCTCGCTCACCTGCCACCCTCTCCCGGCTGCTCTGTGTGAGCAGCAAGAGAGCCAGGCCAGGGCTTGGCCATCCAGCCCCTCTGACAGCTGCCAGGCTTATCTCCGGGGTGGGCAGGGCAGCCATGGTTTCTGTGGGGCAGGGAACACGCTGGGACACAGGTGGAGATGTGTGATCCAGGGCAGGACAGAGGAGCGTGGCCCTCAGCCACTGTCTGCTTCGGGAGATGCAAAGGGGCTTCCTCGCTTTCCTCCCTCTCTCCTCCTTATTCTCACCCTTTTTCTCATTTCATTATTCTCTTTTTTCTTAATATCTTTCTCCTTCTGTACATTTTCCTTTCCTTTCCTTTCCTTTCCTTTCCTTTCCTTTCCTTTCCTTTCCTTCCTTTCCTTCTTTTCTTGCCTTTCCTTTCCCTTTTCTATTTCTTTTCATCTCTGCCACAGTCCTGCATCTCTGTGCTGGCTTCCTGCCAGCCTGTTTGAGCACAGTCTCTCTGCTCTTGCTGCAAACCCACTTCCACAAAGCTCTCCAAGCATTGCTTAGGGGACAGAACAAAGCTGAAGGCATTTGAAAACCCATCTCAGCAGTTTTGGAACAGAGTTCCCCTTGTCCTACCCATCCTCTACCACTGCCGAGCATTAACGCCTTTGTGCCTCAGTTTACCCATCTGCAGATCTGGGATAAATGACCCAGAGCAAACCTGTTGCCATGGGGTGGGTTTTTCACACTGGTTGGCTGTGGACACTTAACTCTGCTCCCCACTGAAACACCTTCTCTCTGAGCCATGGAGACTGCACTACAGAGCAGCTGTTGCTCCTCACAGCTCGAGCAGCTCCTGTTTCCCCTCTCCACAGCCCATGCCCATTCCTGCCCCTCGGTACAGCCCCTTCCCAGGGCTGAAGGGACACAGGAATCAGGTGGGAGCTGCAGAGCCAGGAGGTAATTGTTGGTAGCAATTTTTTAAAAATTAAAACAATATAAAAAATTGTATGGATTAATGAAAGCTGTTTTGGGGGGAATTCAAGTGTGCAATGCCCTCGGTCTGCAGCAAAGGAGAAGGACACTGCCTTTCAAGATGCCTTTTTTGCCCCCTCCCTTTCCTGTGAAACTTGGGTTACACCGAGTGCGTAAAGGATCGCAGGACGTGGCAGTGCTGTTTGCCATGAAAACTAATAGGGCCATGCCTGCTTTCATCAGGAGTGTAACCAGAGCCACGGATAATGTTTTAAAAGGCACAGCGGCTTCAAGTGCAAGCAGGGATTTATTAATGAAATCGAAACCACGCTCGAGGCTTTGCGAGTCTTATTTTAAGAGTCTGAAGGAGAAAGGAGCGGGCTGTGCCTGGCTGGGTGGGCAGGGACACAAGGTGGCCAGAGCTCTGACACTGAGCAGCGGTGACAAACAGCGGTGGCAAGGGCTCACAGCACCGCTGGGCTGCTGTTCTCGCTCTGCCACACGTTATCTGCACAACCCTGCTCGTGTCACTCAGCCTCACTGTGCTTCAGCTCTCAGCCTGCACAGGGGGACACAAATCACTCCCCTGCAACACCTTTAGAGAGAGATTTTACTTCTGTACAAATAAGGATCATGCTCCAAGGACGCTTCCAGTCTCTGCTGTTTTTCAGGCCCTTAAAGCACCTAAGGCAGTAGCCAAGGGTTCCCACAGGATCCTGCAGGTCCAGAGAACAGCTCTGGGACCTTTTCCCACTCTGGCACTGCCATGTGACAGGACAGCCATGCATGTGGCGACAGGATGAGACAGGTTAAAAGTGTCCCAGGAGGTGGTTAGATCAAGCAAACAGATGCCCAGACTCTGAGGGTCTCCGGTTCTGCTACAGACACAAAGTCCATTCATGTCTGAGGTGCCTGGTTTCTGCTGCTTTGAAACAGAGGCAGAGCAGTGGCCACTGCTGGAAGGTTGAATTCCCAGTTTTGGCCAGCTCTGAGTGCTCCTGATGCTACTCCATAGACTCAAATAACTCCTGTGTGCTGATGGATGTGTTACCAGTCCTCAGTTAGGCTGCAGGAGGCAGCAAACGAAGTCTGCTCCTTCTCTCTGCTCCTTCTAATTCAGGAGAGAGCTGAGTATGACCTACAAGTGCATTTGAAAGCTGAATTTGGTGCTAGGGGGAAAGGAGACTGTGCTCCTGAGAGCATGTCTTGGTTTAACCCCAGCAGACAACAAAGTACCATGAAGATTCTTGCTCAGTCCCCCTCAGCCCAGTGGGGTAGGAACAAGAATTAAAAAACAGTAAAACCCATGGGCTGAGAACAGTTTAATAATTTAAATTAGTTACAATATAATAATAATTAATTAGTAATAGTAAGGGAGATTACAAAAAGAGAGAGAGAGAGAAGACTAAAACCCAAGAAAAACAAGTGATGCACGATACAATTGCTCACCATCCCCTCCCCAGGCAGTGGTAAGTGGCTCCTGGCCAACTCCCCCCAGTTTATATACCGAGCATGGTGATCTGTGGTGTGGATTATCCCTTCGGCCACTTCAGGTCAGCTGTCCTGGCTGTGCTCCCTCACAGCTTCTCGTGCACCTCCACGCTGGCAGAGCATGGGAAACTGAAAAGTCCTTGACTTAGGGTAAGCACTACTTAGCAACAGCTAAAACAGCAGTGTGTTATCAACATTATTCTCATACTAAATCCAAAACACAGCACTGTACCAGCTACTAGGAGCAAAATTAACTCTATCTCAGCTGAAACCAGGACAGAGCATGATATGGGTTCGGGGTCTGTTTCTCCATCCCGAGGACAGTGTGGCTGGTTAGCCAGTGTGAATTGTGAAGAATAGATACTCCTGCATCTATTTATCTCTTTTTAAAAGAGATAAACCCTGTAAAGTAAGCATTTCTGTTTGGAAAAAGCCTGTTGGAAAGGCTTTCTTAGCCTCAGATGCCCTTGCCATCTGCACACATAAGAAACCCTTCATACGGTTCTCATTTCCTCTTTACCTTTTTTATATAGCCCATAATAAGATCCCTAATTTTAATGGACTGTATGGATCTCACTAGCAGGGAATGGCTCTGGCAGAGAGGCTTTAACCCTCTGTTTCAACAGGATCAGCAATGGAGCTTTCGGTCCCTTGCTCGACTCCACTGCAGGTGTTGGTGGGATTTCTGCAGCTGCCTCCACCAAACCCTCCCTCCCTGCTGGGAGATGCTCAGATGGACACGACCCATGTAGTGTTTGTGGGAACTTGCCCCTCTCCCTCAAATGCTTATGAAGCTGTACAAGGAAAATTACCAGTACTTTGTCAAGCTGGAGGATGTGGAGAGAGATGGGTTTGTTCAGTCAGAGAAGAGGGAGACCACAGAGCTCATGGGAGGCAATGGACACAAGGCACAGCAAGGGAAATTCAACCTAAATATTCAGAAAATAATTCCTCATGAGACTAGCGACAAGAGAGTTCGAAAAGCACTTGGAAGGCTAACTTTTCTGGGCTGATCCTCTGGGGGAAAAAAGACCCTAAAGATACGACCCCAGGGGAGTGCAAGTGGTCACAGCAGGGCACCACACCAGATCTGGGTCCATGTTAAAACCCTCTTAATGGCTTGGGTGAGATGCAGGGCAGAGTATAACCCAGCCCAAAAGGTGTTTTGGTATCCCTTGCTCAGGGCACAGCTCCACTTGGGTGTCAGCAGCCTGGCTGGGATTTCATCTGGGAAAAGCAGTGCATGGGGGGTGATGGAGACGTTGCAGCAGATGGGTGAAGGCAGTGCCAGGCAGAAGGATTCCCAGAGCACGTGTCAGCAGGTCTGGGCTGGTTCCTGGGTTTCTGACAGCTCCTTTCTCCCAGAGCTCCTGGACAGGAGACAAAACGTGATTTCTTGCTCCTTCCACTCAAAGACGGCTGTGAAAGTCTGATTTATGCTGAACACTCTGGAAAAGAAGAAAGCTTGGCTGTGGAACCAAGTTCAGCTCCCAGCCAGGAGAACCTTGTATGGGATCAGCAAGTTTTAACCATGCAAATCAAATTTGAGTCCAAACAGAGCCCTGTTTCATGACTTCTGCCTCTCCCTTTCTCACTGCTGAGGGTCAGGCTACCTTTTCCCTGAGCAAGCCCTCACATCCATTCCCAGGATCAGACTTTTTTCATTTTTCTCTTTTCCTTTCTTTTTTTTTTTTTTTTTAATTTTTTCTTCTCTTCTGCAAGGCACAGCCAAACACGTCACAGCTCTGCCTTTCACTGAGATGATTCCCAGCTGCCAAAATGTACTGGAAGAGGTCCACCTGCCTGTGAGCCTGTCACCAAAAGCCGTGTCTGAGCATGGCCCCACGCTGTGTGACCCAGGCAGTCTGGAGGCGTGCTCGGGGCACTGGGGAGAAGGAATTCCTTGGCTCAGTTGTCAGCAATGAAGGTGAACAGGTGACCTTTATTATCCATGCCTCTGTTTCCCCAGGTGGGTGCAGCAGGCCAAAGGCCACCATATGTCCTTTTTCTCCAGACCCAGCACCTCCTGGATGGCCCTGAGTGTGAGCTGTGACAGTGACGTTTGGGTGTTGCTCGGGATGTCTCCAGCCACAGTAAGAGCAAATCCTCACCCTGTTACACAGCTGAGAGCGATTCAAAGGCAGCACTGATGCACCACTGAGAGGTGAGACCTCCCATCCAGGCCTGCTCCCACGGGGACAATCCAAGGTGTTCAGGAGGCCCTCTGGGATGGGACCATCTCTGAAACTCGTGCCCAGCAATCTGGTTTACAAGGCAGGTACAACAGGCCCTGAATGGGTCCTGGTGAACCTGGAGATCTCCCTGGTGTACACACAGACATGGGAGGAGAGGCGATGAATACAAGTTGCAGAAGGGAAGGCTTGGATTACATATTGAGGAAAAATTTACCCCGAGGATGGTTAAACACAGAGGACCAGAGGTGTGGGGGAATCTCCATCCTTGGGGACATTCAAAACTTCACTGGATAAAGCCCTGGGCAATCTGATCTAAGATGACTTTGCTTTGGGGCTGTTGGACCAGAGATCTTAAGAGGTTCCCAGTAACTAAAATTATCCTGTGACCTCCATCCACAGCACTACCCAAGATTTTCTTGCATCATCCAGAATTCAGTGAGCCCATCTGGTTTTCTGCTTCTAAGTCAGCAGGATCCTAATTCTCCCTTATGGTTTAATCCCTTAATTCATTTGCCGTAATCCTGTAGTATGTGGCTCGAGGAAAAGGAAACAGCACAGCAAAGAAAAGAGAGAAATGCAGCAAGTGCCCCTGAGATTAGTATATTACTCCTCTTCTTTCCTGTTTGCCTTCCTGCTGCTCTGCTTCCATGAAAATTTGTGGGATTTCATCCAAAGCTCCAGAATCTCCTCTCCAGCAGTGTCTGGGGATGGATGCTTAGAAAGAAAATAAAAGAAACACTGAGCACAGAATGATTCTCTCCCTGCTACTCTCTGCCAACCTCTGGCAACTGAAGCCTGAAGGATGCCTGAAGTTAAAGGCCACATCCAGCCTCGAGCACTTGGTGGTTACCATCTGAGAACATTCCAGCAGAGTGAGAGCCATGACAGAGTGAGTTTCACAGGATGACCCAGGGAAAAGTATTTCCTCTTCTTCATGTGAAACAGGCCGTCCAGTTCTCTCACTGGACACCTCCCTGTGCCCTCTCACCTCATCAGGGCTGCCTTGGCAGAGTTCATCTGAAATGTGGCTATCTGAGGAGCTGGATGGTGTGTCCAATACCCTGTGTTTCTTCAGAGGTGTGAGTGAGCTGAAGCACAGCTTTATGGAGGAAAATAATCCCCATCACTTTTGTCCACTAACAAAGCACACGGTGGTGGTAGGAATTCCCCCTCCATGGTGTTTTGGGGTACTCAGAGTTCATACAGCTGCAAGAGGAGAGAAAGGGGATGCCTTGCCTTCCCCCATGCTGACACGCAGGGCTGCCTTCGAAACGATGTCAGTGGAGTTTGGAAAAGAAGCAGAAATATGTATTTCCCTAATAAGCTGAAAACTTCAATAAATGTTTTCCCTCAGTAGGATGTAGCTGAGGAATCTGGGGACCATTGCTGGAGCCAGCCTCTCTGAGAGGAGAAAGTGAAAAGCCAGTCCAAGTGCAACAAATGCCTGCACAATAAAGGGATCTGAAGGGGTTCAAGGGTAGGAGGGATTTTTTTTGTCTCTTTGTTGTTGTTTCTTGATTAATATTTACATGTCAGAACCAGCAAAGCACACCTCCAGATCGCACACGGGATCTTTTTCTCCTTACTTGGGCAGCAGAACGTATAGGCAGGACAATTGTGCAAACAAAGATGTGTGCCAAGCCCACCGCACCAAAGGCAAGAAATAAAAATACCAGTTATTTAAAACACGTGTATTAACAGAGGGGTTGACCTCTCCCCTGCCTTTGTGCTCTGCTGACATCGAGGAGGGAGATGGAAAACCTCGCTGGAGCATCAGACTGGCCCCAGCCCCCGGGGGATGGAGGGGCTTTGCTGCACCGGCCCATGGGCTCCCTGGGTCACCCACTGGCACCTGCTCCATCTCTCACCATCACCCATGATGTCACACGCACCTCTCCACCCCAGCAAGGTCCTGGGGAGCAGAACTCAGCTGCAGGAGCAGCTGGTTGAACTTCCCAGCCCTTTCCTAGCAGGGAGAAGTGCAGCTCTGGTTCAAACAGAGGGGCAAGGCAAGTGGCTGCAGGGTTGTGGTACCTGTGGGATGCTTCTCACGTGGCTGAGCCTCATCTGTGGTGGTTTGCAGCATCTCCTGGGCACAGTGACAGATGACAGCCACAAAGGGACAGGGTTCAGACAAATCAACTTCATGACAGCAAGGCTATAGCTCCTTCTCATGCCCCTTT
Organism: Oriolus oriolus; assembly: GCA_013400235.1. NCBI lineage: Eukaryota > Metazoa > Chordata > Aves > Passeriformes > Corvidae > Oriolus > Oriolus oriolus. Next base: position 2,930,022 of record VXBT01004570.1, read on the forward strand.
CTGCACCCTTCTTCCCTGCCTCCCCTCTTCAAATGCATCCAAAAGATTACAGCTCGAATGTTCCAAATTCAGGGCTGAACAGTGTTCCCAGCATTTTTGCTTTGGAAGTGGGGTGGAGGAATACAGAATAGCAAGGGGCTGGTGTCACCCAGCCCGTTCCCACTGCCCAGCTTTGCACCAGGTTTCCAAGCCCTGAAGAGAAGTGCCAGGTCCTGCCTGGGGGTCCTCCAAGCAATTACAGCAATCTGATCTGGGTGCTCCAGCACGGTGCTGGAGGAGGGTGCAGGGCCCTCAGGGAGATAATGGGAGTCAGAAGGCCGGAATGTCTTATCAACTTCTTCGAAAGCAGAGTCAAGCCCTTCAAACGAAAGCCCTTGAGGGAGAGGAGATGATCTTCCCTCAAGTGTCAGGCACATTTCAGCAGTTTATAAATACTGCTGTCCTCCCTGCACCACACTCAGCCTCGCAGCACTGGCCACGACATCAGCCCTGGACCTGGTTCTGACAGAGCTGAGCACCTGTGCTTGGCTCAGACAAGGGAGCCAGGATCAGGCCTCAGGTGTGTGCTTCCAGAGGCACTTTCAGCTGCCATTTCTTGGTTCAGCCTTCCCAGGTTTAAGCTACGTGTTTTTCCCTATGCAGACCAAAGAAGGGGTTAAACCAAGCTTACCTTTTCAAGATCAGGACAAGACAGTCACTTGGCTGGAAAGGGAGCAAGATCCAGCCCCTTTCTCTCCCCCTTCCACTCCATTCCTCTTGCCACCCTGTTTCTCTCCTGCACATCCCACTGCAAAGCTGCTGCGGGTGCTCAGTGATGAGCTGTGAACCCTAATGACGGGAGAGAGGACAACATCCTGTTGTCCTGCTCATCCCTTCCAGATCCTGACACCTGTCAGGGGCAGGAAGGTGATGAGGGAAGGAACTGAACACAGCTGATTTCTCTCCACCCTGCTGCAAGACACCAAGGGCTGATGCCACTGGCTTTCAGTGAGATTCCAGGTCTGCATTTCCCCTGTATCCACCTCCTGTTAAAAGTCGAGGGGGGGCTGCCCCTAAAAGTGAGCCAAGTTGCTGGTTTTATCCTTCCAGCCCTGAGAACAAAAGGAGCATCCCGAGACGGAGCCTCACGTCTGCTAAGGCAGTCAGATCCCAAATGGCGATCGTGTTTTATCCACGGGATGAGTTTTGGGATGGGCTCAGCGGAGACACCCAAAGCTACACAAGGGCCGGTGTTGTGGCCGAGCTCCCGGGAGAGCGGCTGGAAGGGGTGAGACGGGAGAATGGATTTGCCAGCTCTGCCTTCTCTCAGGACACCGGCCAGCCCGCCCCGCGCCTGTTCCTGCCTCTGCCCCCGGGTTCTTCCTAACGAGGTTTCCAGCTCGGCTGAAGCCCCGCGTTGCTTTCAGGACCGCGGCCGTCCAGGGCTGAACGGGACTGGGGAGGGAGGTGGGGATCGCCGTCCCCATCCCCCAGTTTCTCTCCTCCACGCTATTATGGAGGGTTCGGGTTACACCGAACAACCGCGAAAGAGGGGAAAAACTGAGGAGGGGTGCAGAAAATGTCGTCACCGAAGCACGGGAAGACGGGCGAGGGGGTTATAAACCCTGTGCCTATGATACCTTTGAAAGGGGCGGCTTGGGGCTGCTTTCGGCGGTGGTCCCCGCGCCCTGTGCAGGAGTTTGTGATGGAAAGTCTGCAAAAGCCATTAGGACTTTTGTGCTGGGGCACTAGAAAAGCAACGCAGACACCACTCACTTTTCTAAATAAACATTAGTCTTAAAAAGTTTGCACTGCTGACCCCCGCAGCTCTGATTACTTGTAATTCTCTGAACCATATTTTAAGGCTTCTAACTATTTTTTTTTTTTTTTCCGAGGAGGGGGGGGGTTTCCTTCGTTCCTCCCTGCAGCCGTGCCACAGATGTGCCGCCGTACCTTGTGCTCCGGGGCCGGGGGGTCTCTGCCCGCCCCCCAAGGCAGGTCCTTATTCCACAGCCCCGCAGCCACAGCAAATTAAACTCTCTCCACGATCCCCCGCAGAAGCTTTTTCTTCTTCTTCCTTTTTTTTTCTTTTTTCTTTCCTTTTTTTCTTTCAGTGGTTGGGACCACATTCGCGATTCCGAAGAAGAGGTGTTGTTCTTCTCTCAGGGCAGAGGCGGTGCGGGCTGCGGCCCCATCCCCACC